>CAXIVR010000009.1:43243383-43748383 GCA_964035755.1 Teleogryllus oceanicus
CAAAGTCCAATGAATCCCGGAATAATTCTGGACATTGATGAAATCAGTAATAGATTCAGACTCATCCTCGGTGGCGCACAGCTAAACTATTTTACATTGATGCACTCTTGAATCTGTGATGTAAAGCTATGCCAAAAATGTCGAGAAAAGTAATTATTTTGTAAATATATTACGGTTTATGTTGTAAATCATAGCCTATAGTACTCCAGACCTTTAAAGGAAGTTAGCACAAAAGTTTCATCGGCATTGGTTCAGTAGATTCAGAGATTACCGCGTTGTAAGACAACGCACTTCTGTCTTTATATATTAGTATAGAAGATATAGATATAGAAGTATAGATATAGATACAGATTTAATATATTTGTCAACATAGAAAATTGAAAATGTTTACAAGGTTTTGAATATATGGTAACTCAAAATGGAAAATTTTCGAAAACGTTCGCACAAAATTTTCTTCAGAACGGCTGCATTGTTTCGTGGTAAGTATTCATGTTGAAAAAGAGTTCAATTTTCTACTATATTCCAAAAGCAATTTTTAGATTTTTGGAGTCCGAATAATAAAAAAATACTGAAAATGTAGGTGTTTTATAAATACAATATAAAAATATAGATTATGCAAAAACGTAAAGTAAACCATCGCGCTAATTGAAATGTTTTTGAAATATTGTCGTATAATATTTGTGGTACGTTTGTAAATAAATGCGCACATATGAATTGGCACGTGGAATGTCGAGAAGCACGTTAAGGTGTGAAGTATTGAAACAATAATATAATGTGGTTTATTTGTCCTCGTACTTTTATACATACCATGTGATTGTATTTCAAATCCATTTGTTTGAATCGCACTACAACTGTCAAAAGGTTTCGAATTGAGATAAGATATTTGTGAAACTCCATTTACAGGTATTAAGCTTAAAAAGTCTGTTTTATTAATAAGCTACGCCTATTTCATGAATCTTTAAGTCCGATATGAATGTGACTGATGATGGAAACTAGATATTTGTTAAGCTACATTGCTATGACGATATCACTGTCCTCCCTCACCGAAAGGAGCAAATTATTTAATATAAGTAAATAATAAATAAAAATTTATTTCTGTATTTATTTCTCTTAAACATCATTTTATTTTACGCATACCATATGTATGTAGTACGTGCGGATGTAATGAATAAGAAATACAGAGATAGTTACGTAATGCTGCTGTACAGAGATAGTTACGTAAACTATGTCAAAAATTTAATTTCATTTGACGCTTTGGAGGGGGCTGATTCCTAAAAGTGTGTTGTTTTTTCAGAACATCGTTTGTCTTTCCCTTGGTGTCTTACACCTAAACCAGGCAATTTCTGCCAAAAGTGATATTTCCCAATTTAGCTGGTTCGACAAAATCCTGCAAATTTGAAATTAATCTTAATTTTGTGGGAATTTTACATTAATCCCAAGGAATAATTTTCAACATTTTTACAAAAAGTACTCGATTTTTCTGCTAAGTGTGTTAGAATATAGCAAAGTACACTCGTATAAAAAGGCGATGGTTCAGGTAACTCATGTGACTTTTCGAAAATTACAAAAGCTTAAAATATTGTGAACGCTCTCATCCAACAGCATTATTAAAGATAGTAGACATTTTGTTCTCAATGAAATCTTTCTTGATAATTGAATCTTTAAATGATATCATATACTATTTATCAATACGTAAGAAGTTTTCGCGGGTTTCAATGAAATCGGAACGATTAAATAAATACCAAAACAAAAATGAAATAAATACAAGCGATCTTGAATACCACCTATACAGGAATTTCACATTATGGGAGAGTAAGGTTAACTGGACTGGTTAGGTTAAGTGGTCAATGCTTTTAAATGTTGGTGGGAAGCGATGATTTATTTTAACGTGAGTTTGGAAGAGTACAATCTTCACTAAGCATTTTCTCCATTTATATGTAAAAAAGGTTATAGAATAATGTTTTTTCATTAAAACGTTTTATTAAACGTTTTAATAAAACGTTTTATTAAACGTTTTATTTAAAACAGTGTATCTAAATATCCGGTCCACTTTACCTTACCAATTAGGTTAACTGGTCCTCTTGCAAATGTATAAAACATTCCATATTTCACAAGAAATCTACGCACAATAATGATGTTCGTTCCCACAATATATAAAGAGAAAACCTCACTGAAATATGCGAAATTTCACGTGTATAGGTCAAGTAAAGAACATTTTAAAGCAAATTAAAAAAAAGTGGATCAGTTAACCTAACTCTTCCCTACAACAAGCAAGTATAGGTGGCATAACGTTCTTCAATTAAAATAATTGTACTTTAAATATTAGTATCTTTAATTACTGGTAATAATTATGTACGTATTTCTTAGGGTTTCAGTTCCATATTGGATGTAATCCGTGACATGCATTTTTAATGTACAGTATCTTAATTAGACAATTTTTCCACTTCCGTAAGTGCTGATTGTAGTTGTAGTGTTTTGATTAATACAGAGATAATCAACTACAAGTATTATTTCGATTTCAGCAGGATCTTTTATGTACCAATAAAATGCGTTTCAATTTTCGTGATAATGAAATAACCCGTCTGAAATTACGTCCTTCATGATATCTCTAATCTCCACCTTGGTCCGTGCCCTCCGTATCACAAGACGCTGCGAGGGTCAACCCCTGCACCACATTGCGGTTCAAGGCCGCTCGAAATGCACCAAAAATTGATGACTTCCTTTTATGATAAAATGTTGATAATGTAGTTTGTGCAGCCTGCAATCCTCAGCGTTATCAACATTTGTCTTCTTGAAAGTGTTTTGCACATGTTCATTTCTGTGAAACAGAGGCCACTGGGTCATTATGAAATAAGTGCAACAGAAATTAGATCATTCGAGAATCTCTAACATTGAAGATGATTTATTTAATGTTATTTTTACAACTCAAGGCATACGTATATTCTAACATTGTGTGGTCATAGTCTCAAAATAATTATTGGTGAAAAAATGTAAAACAAACAAAGATACAAACAATTTTCAATGAATGTCCATACCTGCGGCATAGCATTCAATTTCGTGCCCTTGCCTGGGGTTCAATGGATCATAACTATTCCAAAACATCTACCGGTTTTTCATTATTAAAACCGGGAGCGGTGGCTCAGTGTATCAACTGATGTCACTGCAGTGCTTCTGAACGGAAGGTCTTAGGTTCGAGTCCCGGCGGCGAAGGATTTTCGACACTAGCTTTTTTTCAGTTAGGTCGCATTGAGTCGCTGTCTGGAGGAGAGTTCTAGCGACCGGCTGCTCTGACTGGTAGTTATCCGCGGTTTCTCAGATCAACACCAGGCGAATGCCGGAGCAGTACCCTAACAAATGGGTCACGAACCGCGCGCGATCTTTCCTTCCTCTTCTTTATCCTATCCTCACCTCTTACACGCACACACATTAACATTCACTACCCTACCTCACATGCCAGGAGACCGGTCGGGGACTTTGAACTTGTCCCGGCTGGGACGGTGGTGGGAGATACCTGGTTGGGGAAAACCGCTAATCGACGGTAGGTCGGCGCCGGATCTCGCCATCCAATGGGAAAATATCACCGCCACCTCCAGATGAAAAATCATGCACTACACTAACGGGACTAATGACCTCGGTAGTTGACGCGCCCGGAATCACTATCAATCAATCACCATTGAAGCACCACTATAACTTTTAAAAATAAGGAATTGGACGAGTACAAACAACATGTTTTCAAGGAATGCACTCCAGGAAAAATTAAGATAGAGTGTAAATAATTGTCATCAGTGCGGACAATACAGCATGTTGTTCCTGGAGTTCCCTTCTCCGCACCTCCACTTGACATACTGCTTTGCAACATTTCTCAACAATTACATTTCTGCTGTCTTCATCTGTTGATTCTTTTGTTTCATCTCAATTGAACTTGGACGAAGGATCACCTAGCTCATGTTCTCACTTCAACGATTTGTAAGTGTTGAAATAGCCTGCACAGTGTCGATTGAATGCCGTGTCACCATCTAGACTACACCCCTCTGGAGAACGTCTTTTGAAAAATTCTGCTAAGCAGTCTTCTTTAGCATGTTTTTTTCTAACAATAACATTTAACACTTTGCAATAGCAGTTTGATAGGAACGTTTGCGGCTTTGTTTTATGACAAACCGTCAACGATTTTGCAGCCAGCAATCGCTTCCTCTTCGATAGCAGTAAAACTTGCTTATGGCTATTTTTTGCTTTGCGTTTAACTTCTGCTCCTCAGAGTGTTTTTATATTGTTTCTTCACGTTTTAATATTTCCTTCCGGACACCATTCATCAGCTGCACTTATTAGGCTTCTACCATTTGAAAATTATTTGCTCTCTTCATATATTCCTTTGGTAGTTTTTCTCTTGTATATTCAAACAATATTAGGTAAACATGTGAAAAAGCATTGCAGCATATGGCCCATGGTGCCCCATCATCATCTCACCCATTTAGCCCCGGTAGTTGATTTTCAAATTGGCCAGATGTGACCTATAAAATTAGTTACCGTGCCTTACACACAAAACACGAAGATGAGAACTTCAGGGAACTGCAATCAACAACTTCAATAGAGTTTTAAAATGACGAAAAATTATATTAAGCAAACTAGCGTACTCATGAATTTAAAATAAGAATAAATAACAATGAAATTCCTGTTTGAAACAAATTTTGAATAAATGTTTATTCAGTATTATGCATATGATCTTGCAACAATTCACAATATTTTCTCAAAAACAACATTTAAAGTAATTATACTATATTCCTTAACAGTTAGCTTTTCACTTTCCTGGACAGTCACAAAAATATTACAAAACGGTTTTGTTCTCGAGAAAACTACTTAATGTTGTCCATGCGAAAATATAAGATCGGGCAAGAATAACCCTACTCTTTGGAATATATTTATTATTACCAAACTGAGAGGTACATTTGTGCAATTTAATCACCTAGAATATCAAGTAATTAGTTTCATTTCACATACAGTTGCAGATTTCGTACGTCTCTGAACAGATGGGGTAGTTTGTAGAGAAGCGCCGTACCAGCAAAATGTAATAGATGTCCAAGAAGCTCTCGCCCTATTTCTTTGTGGCCTTCGGCTTCAAACGTCCAGATTTTAAGGCCCTAGAACGATTCGTCTACGAGTTATTGAACTAAATACATTTTAATAATGCTGCCCGAGTGGTGCGTGTTGCATTTGACATTAATATTTAGATTCATTTTTTCAACAAATCCTTCATATTTTTAAAGTCAAAGTGCAAATCGTCACCTCTTCGTGTTCTCTCTCTTTAGAGACCTCATTTATGAAGATCGATTGTATGTACGCAAAACTCATCTACACTGGTGAAATAATATAGGAGAGGATTTTATATAATATAAACAATAAAAGATGAAATGAAGTAGGAGCATCCGGACTATCATATGTTCTATCAACTATCTCTCACCCGATTTTCAAAGATTAATAAATCGATCTGTTAAATAATAAGTTTAACTTGTTTGCATGTAACATTATATATTTTACTAACCTACTCAAAACAGCATTTACATTATTAAATGTACTACGAGAATAGTCTTCCTAGTTGTCTGGCAAATGCTTCAACTTTTCCAAGATATAAATTCATTTGTTGAAATTACTGATCACTCTAGAGAAATTATTATTCCCAGCTTTTTCAGAGCAATATCATGACTGAACACGCTGACTTAAAAATTTCACCGAATCACTGCTGATAAAAGAAAATACTGGCAGAGATAAAACAGAATCCAAGCCTAAGAAGACAGTCTTTACTCATGATTGTACACAATCATGCATTATTTGTCAATACCGTTTCTTTCTTCTTTTAGACGAAGAACATAAAAAGATGTAAGAGCCTCTTTCTATTATTGTTTTATTCAGTTTCTAAACTCTTTGATAATGCCCTTTTTTCAAATCAAATCTTCTTGAGTCTTCTGCCTTATCTTTTGGATTCACACGCTTTTTCGTGGAGACGTTTCCTTCCTTGAATCTCGTTCGTCTCATAGTACACTGCAGCTCCTTTAGTGACTTTTCATCAAAGCATAAGGACTTGCAGCGAATTTTCCTTTTATTAAAGTGAAGTGCACTCACCTTCAAAGAAATAAAATCGAATAAACGAAGTAAAACAATTATATATCTTAAATGACCTATGTTAGGTCTTTAAAATCAATCACACCAGGAAAAATAAACAATATTGTGAAGGAAATATAGTCCTATGATTTCATCAAATTTCATTTTTAATTCATGTTTTAAAAAAATTCCCCTCTTGTAGTCCATGAATGTATATTGACTTAAATTAGCAGAATTTGAAATTGAGGGGTGAGTGATAAAAATAGACAAACATATTTAATTAAGAATAAAATGAGCGTTTAGTGATAAATAGATATAATGTGGTACCACACCAAGTGCATGAGTACTGTAGGTTATATCATAAACTTTTCACAGAAACAAGAACGCCAATATTTACACTCGGTTGCACTATGCACATAAAACTCAATCTTCATCAGTATCAAGCAACTTTTAATATTTCTAATTGTTGTTGCGAAGGTATTTAGGTTTATTTGCATCATCTTGAATTAATGTTTATGCAAATAATAATTATACCCGCGGCTTAAGTGAAATACGTAGGAAATACGGAAACGTCCTTAAAATTAATTCCCTTCCAGAGTAAAATATACCACTTCAGTGCTACAAATTCCACAAATAGGCAGCTTGAAAAAATGAAGTCGTAGGCTTCCGCGGCCAGAGTCATGTAAATGATCTTGGCTGTCCAGGTGACGCCGCGTCGAAGGCTGTGTTGCTCACAACAGCCCTGAGGAAGACCACGACAAGATGGTCGAAACGTCGGCAACACAGCCTTCGACGCGGCGTCACCTGGACCGCCAAGATCATTTACAGCTTGAAAAAATATCGGCGGTCAAAGATCATAATCGAAGAAGTCTCCCCTGAGGTGAAACTAGCGGACCGGGAATGGGAATCTTACTGACGACCGGATGCCACTTGCACAAAGACCGTGTCCTGCGTGCGCTACTACTGGAAGCAGCGACGCAATTGCTTGGTTCAGTTTCGATCTTGGTATTCCGCGGGATAAAGCGCTAAGTGTTCTACGTAGGCGACCGGACGCACGTGACTGACAGCCTGACGATATCCGCCGTGCCGCGCGGAAAAGCGATCAGTTTCATTAGCCTCTTGCGCCATCCCACAACCGAGAGCATCTCGTATGTTTTTAGGCAATTCAAAGCATTCGGACCGGGAGCGGTAGCTCAGTGCATCAACTGATGTCACGGCAGCGCCTCTGACCGGGAGGTCCTAGGTTCCCACTCCCCACGGCGGCAGGATTTTCGACTCTAGCTTTTCAGCTAGGTCGAATTCAGTCGCTGCCTGGAGGAGAATTCTAGAGGCCGGCTACTCTGATTGGTAGTTTTCCGTGGTTTCTCCGATCAACACCAGGCGAATGCCGGAGCAGTACCCTACCAAACGGGCCACGGATCGCGCGCGATATGTCCTTCCTCTTCCTTGCCCTATCCTCTCCTCTTACACACACACTTACACTATCATGCACTACACTACCACATATTCCGGGAGACCGGTCGGGAGCTTAGAGCTTGTCCCGGCTGCGGCGGTGCCCCGCTGGTGGGAGAGTCCTGGTTAGGGGGAAACCCCAGTAGCCGACGGTAGGTTGGCGCCGGATCTCGCCATCCAGCGGAGAAGATCACCGCCATCTCCCGAGAGAGAAAAAACATGCACTACACTAACGGGACTAATGACCGAAGCAGTTGACGAGCCCGGAAACACGAAAAAAATCAATCAATCAATCAAAGACATTCGGAGAGTGGGACGGTATTTCACCAGTGCAAGAGGCATTGCAGGGTCTAATGACTGCATTACGATACTTAAAACACAGAGGGCAAAGCAGAAGCAAGTATGGATAGAGCACGAAATCTGAAGAAGGATTTAGAGGAATTATTAATGAAAAAGTACGAGGCAAATAATTGAAAATGCTTAATTTTTTTACAAGTAAAGATATTGACTATTTCAGTTCGTGCTGTTGATGTATTTTGCTATACACATTAATAAAATCAATCGTTATGGAGAAATTCTATTTAAGTTTGACATCATCGGATATATTGAACCTCTGATATAGTGAACCAAAAATGTTAGTTCCCAAAGGTTCTGTATAACCGGAGTCGTTTGTAAATATTCCGATCGCGAAAGCCTACGCTTTCCGAAGGATTTAAGATATTTTCCATGTTTTCAATAACAATATTGCATGCATTTTATGCAAGTTTACTAGCAATCCGTTCAGCGATTGCAAATAAACGTTAAATGGGGGACGGATAAAATGGTACTTAATTTTTAGAGGCAGGACACAAAAAAAAAGAAGATCAGTTAAAACAAATGCAATTTTCAATTTTTTGGGCAAATACATCGTACTGATTATATTGGATAGAAACTATTAGAAATGCAGTCTTCTCTACGCGATGACCCACGTCAGGAAACTACTACGCGAGATCGTAGTACACGTACACGTACATAGAAGCATGAAATGTATATTTAATTTCCTTTTTTCACTCGCGTGTGCTCTTTTTGCGTGTAGGCGCGTGGTTCGTCTTTTTTCTCGTTCCCCAAAGAGCGCCGATGTGCGTCAGAGTTTGTAAACGCGTTTCGAGGAGGTTCACCTCGAGCGGCAATGTCCTCCTAAACGTGGAACCGGTTGGCTGAGAAGACGTTTTGACAGCCTAATCCATTTTGTTTTGCGTCAAACTGCTCATCAAGGAACATCCGCAAAGTTATGCAAGTGACCAGCGTAAGTAGCTTACAGCATCAATTGCTGTCACTGCTGTGTCTACGACCGAGAGGTACTAGTGTTCGAGTCCTGACGGTGGCAGAATTTTCGACACTAGCTAGTCAGCTAGGTCAAGTTCAACCGCTTTGCCGAGGAGAATTCTAGCGGCCGGCTGCTCTGATCGGTAATTTTCCGTGGTTTCTTCGGTTAACGCTAGGCGAATGCTCGAGCAGTTCCTTAACAAATGGGTCACGGACCACGCGCTATCTTGCGGACTTTCCTTACCCTTCCTCGTCCTATTCTCACCCCTTGCTTATACACCCTTTCGCTTATGTGCACTACACTACTTCACATGTCGGGAGCTTATAACATGTCCCGGCTGGGGAGTGCCCCGTTGAGAGGAGATATCTGGTTGGGGGAAATCCTGCAAACCGATGTGTAGGTTGGGCCGGATCTCGCCATCCAGCACGGGAATATCGCCGCCATCACCATCGATAAAAACACGCATTTCGCCTATGGTACTAATTGACCTTAGCCCGGAATCACTAATCAATCGAGTATGCAAATGTTAGTGTGATCGATTCCCTTCTCCTAGGGCGCTGTTTACAATGAAGCTAAAATGATAAAAAGCATTTACGACTGTTAATAAAAAGTAACGAATTAAGAACAAATTTGACATTATCGGTGAAAACATTTCTAGTATATTCCAAATGCTCTGAACTTGAGAAGAAAGCTTACAAGTTAAGAGCTTTTCAATTATAATTTTATTATTATTATTATTATTATTATTATTATTATTATTATTATTTAATTAAAACGTCTAAAATCGGCTAATTTTGTGTTGTATATAATTCACAACAATACATATTGTTGTATGCACATAAGCTCAAAGTAAATTCTACACTGTTAATTTTGAACTACAGTGACATTCGTATTCGCACCCATTGCTGGAATCGGAAACAATTTTAATATCTTTTTCAAACTGTAGTCTTTCTCGCGTAGTACTTACGTAATTTAGAGAACGTATCGTAATGCTGCGACAAAATATTTATTTTTAAACTGAAAAAGGTCGTATTCTGGGTCCCTGGTATCGAGAAAAGTCGATCTTGTTCCTAACTTCATGTAAGGGGCTACAACATTCTCTTGAATGTCTTGGCCTCCTTCAATCTGCCTTCCATTTTCTTCTATCTTGAACCACGTCATGCCAATTCCTAGTTCATAGTCTCTTAATGTCCTTTATCTCTTTATCTCATCTTCGATTACATTGTTCTTATTTACTCTTGAGCCAAGACATCTGAGGGAGTTTGTTTCCTGGTACTTCTTCTAAAAACATTTCTGTTTGTTCGACAATAACATCTTTAAGGGTTTTCGACATTAAACATTGACATAACTGAAGATTTGTATCTTACAAGAAACCTGAGGTTGGAGTTACTGACAATAGTACGTCAAAAATATAAATTGTGTTAGACTAAAAATGTAATTAGATATTCAAATTGGTACTTATGATTATCAAAAACTTCTTCTCTACAGGTAGCATTATCAGCTTTACATCTCATCTTGTTCCTAAACGTTGTATAGTACTTCAAGTCCTCACTCATTTCCCTGAAGGACGCTGGACGTCATATAAACCTCATGGGATAAAGTCATCAGTTCGAACTTTCTGTGTCCGTCTGCGGAGAAATTCCCTAATCCAGATGACTACTTGCGATGTGTGTGTGCGTGCGTGTGTGTGTTTAAGCGGTGAGGAGGGGACAAGGAAGAGAAATGAAAAATAGCGCGCTTCGTTAGGGTCCGTTTGTTAGAGTACTCTTCCGATATTCTCCTGATACTGATAGGAATATCTATGGAAATCTACCAATCAGAGGAGCCGATTGCTAGTATTCTTCAGGCAACAGCTAATTCTCGACCAATGCATGTAGCCAGTGACGCAAATCTTCCACTGTTGAGACTCGGACCCTATAACCCTCCGTCATAGTCGCTTTAGAAACAACTGGTGTGCTGTCTCTTAAGTCAAATCACTTGTAAATGATACTCCAAAATCAAAACGTCAGGATTCATTAATTTGCATTGCTAACGTACTTAAAAACTTAAATGAGAAATAAATCTGAATAGGTAGAGATATTACAATGGTGACGATATCAGTTTTTGTGCCTATTTCTTTAAAGGCAAGTAACTGTAGACTGTGTTATAAATCATAACGGTAAGTCCATTGCGTCAGTAGTCGCCGCCCAGTACATGCGATTTACGCAAGTGAGAAAGTAGGAATAGTCTGTCCTGTGGCCGGGATCGCTAAGGCAGTAGTGTCGTAGTGATCTCGGACTGAAGGGTCGCGGGTTCGAATACCGTCTCTTCCATGGTTGTATTTGTGTTCGTCCTTCCACTTCTTATCATCACCATTTCGTTTCATCTTCATAGTTACCATAACGTTAACTCCAATAGTGGTCGCTAATGATTTAGATGTTGATGCGACATTCAATAACCAATAAAAAAGGTAGGAATGAGAACCAAGAACTTCCAATTTTGTTATGTTTTATATAGCTCTAAATAGCTAAAGATAAACTATCATTTTTCATTGTAATATCTTTATATTTCATACCACTCTATGGGACTTCATATTAAGACAGATTTCTCAACTTATGGCACCGGAATAATTCAAAATTTCCAAGAAATTAAATTAAAAAAAAACATTTCTTGTTACTCAACTTCGTATTTTTTCCACAAGAAACCGATAAATAATGATAACTACTTTAAATATTATACTTATTGCTTCGAACACACGAGCTCGGAGTTCAATCGCTTTGATATGTGCGGTGGATGTTTGAAGAACGAACCATTCTGTAAACTATCCTACGTTTGTAGCATGTAAGATCACCCTGGTGTGTGCCGGACAAAGTGAACCTTCAATAATTTTTCTGAAGATCATATCCCATACTCTCTCAATCAGTCGTGAAATAAGGAAGTAATGAATAAATCATGGCAAAAACCGCAGTTCTGTGATTCCCTAGCGACGAATATCGTAACAGATCTAGGAGTAACGCCTGGTCTAGGGGTAATAACAATTAATTTTCCAGTAATATAGCACATACAGTAGTAAAGCTGTGGATACGTATTCATTAGACTATGCAAAAGATTCAACTGCATTACATTGCATAAAAATCGATTCTTTAAAAGCCAACAATACTTCCCAACCAACTATTACTCAATAACTCCACGACCTCGCATTTTCAGTTAGTATGTCAGTAAAACTCCTGCCGTATCGTTTGCTGAAAGATCAAATGAATTGCGATATGAAAACGCCCTCAAATTTCATCCTCAAAAATTTGTCCGTTGTGAAAATAAACGTGAACGAAAGCAGAAAAAGTATTTTTTTTTAGAACTTCGGTTGGGGAATGCCATTATTATTCTGAGCACCTCAAGTAAAAGAATGGAGGCACCGATTATTCTCTGGGAATGTATTATATTTCTAGTGTAAATCATATTTTCATGCATTTTCTTTTGTACTCTTAAATCCCCCTAAAATCAATGTTTATCAATATATGTGCATATTGACTTTCTCGTGTTTAACGTGTAGACGAACTATATGTAATGCTTCAAAAACCTCGATTTGACATTCGAAAACCTCGATAATTTGACGAAAAAACAAGTTTTGGTATACCGCAAATTGCTTTCAAGTCTTTTAGCCGATCGATCCACATCTGTCCGCGCATCTGTCCGCGCGTCAGACTGTTTTTACGTGTGTCCGTTTGTGCGTGTGTCCGTTTGTCCGTGTGTCCGTTTGTGCGTGTGTCCGTTTGTGCGCGTGTGCGTTTGTGCGCGTGTGCGTTTGTGCGCGTGTGCGTTTGTGCGCGTGTGCGTTTGTGCGCGTGTGCGTTTGTGCGCGTGTGCGTTTGTGCGCGTGTGCGTTTGTGCGAGTGTCCGTTTGTGCGCGTGTGCGTTTGTGCGCGTGTGCGTTTGTGCGCGTGTGCGTTTGTGCGCGTGTGCGTTTGTGCGCGTGTGCGTTTGTGCGCGTGTGCGTTTGTGCGCGTGTGCGTTTGTGCGCGTGTGCGTTTGTGCGCGTGTCCGTTTGTCCGTGTGTCCGTTTGTCCGTGTGTCCGTTTGTACGTGTGTCCGTTTGTCCGTGTGTCCGTTTGTGCGCGTGTGCGTTTGTGCGCGTGAGCGTTTGTGCGCGTGTGCGTTTGTGCGCGTGTGCGTTTGTGCGCGTGTGCGTTTGTGCGCGTGTGCGTTTGTGCGCGTGTCCGTTTTGCACGTGTCCGTTTGTGCGCGTGTGCGTTTGTGCGCGTGTGCGTTTGTGCGCGGGTGCGTTTGTGCGCGGGTGCGTTTGTGCGCGTGTGCGTTTGTGCGCGTGTCCGTTTGTGCGCGTGTCCGTTTGTGCGCGTGTCCGTTTGTGCGAATCGTCCGTTTGTGCGAATCGTCCGTTTGTGCGAATCGTTCGTTTGTGCGAATGTTAACTACACACCCTGTCGTATCTATTCAAGTATTCGGTCTTTTATAGAATTTACAAGGTGAAATGGTTTTAATGGTTTCTCCTTGATCCTGGCATGTGCGGCATTTATCATCTTGGGACATTTTGAGGACTACTAGATCGTAATGTGTTCTCAACGCCCTGATCTTGCGGAACTATTATAAGCGCTCTCAATTCTCTCTTCATTTTTCCCCTTTTAAGGCAAATAAATGATTGATCTTCATTGATCTGAACCTTCCCCATTCTTTTTACATACTGCCATTTTTGTCTATACAGTGATTTGTCATTTCACGATTTCTTTAAAACGTTTTTGTGTCTCACGTTTCAGCATCGCAAGTTCAGTGTATCTGTTATTCTGTGATTTGCATAGTTGTCTTCGCAATGCTTTTTGCTACACTAATAATGCCTCTGTTCCCGATTCTTCGATCAGACTTAATGACTTACCTCATTAGTGGGTCATCTTCATGACTGACTACATATTTTATCATCCCTATTTACATCAGCTCACGGGTGACATGATGCATTGTAAACAGTTTTGTGGCTTTCGATCCATGGCCATTCGAATTTCTTGCTAATTTCAGTCCACTAGTCCGAAACTGTACGTTGTCGTTGTTGTTACTATAATAATGGTTACGTATATAGTAACGTTGTTACTATAATAATAGTAATAACTGTATTATTACTATTATTATTATTATATTGATATTCTTAATATATTTTGTAAATTCCTTCCACCGAGTTGAACTCAACTGCAGTAAATATCTTGTATTAATTCCAGGTACTTCTATTATGTGCAGGATATATAGGATAAGACAATACACTAAACATCAAAGAACGTATTGTAGGCACTGTACAGGGACAATTAAAATATTTGTTTTATAATCCCACCTTCGCAAATTTTTTTTGTGTTCAGAATTATGTAATCGTGCAAGCCTTGAACCAATTAGTCCACGATCAATGAACGCCAAATAACAATCACTTTGTCCTTGGAGTAATATAATCACACCGTCATGCAATGAAGTTTCAACGAATCTTTATATGTTTCTATAGTCCAATGTCTGTGCTATTCCCAGGGTGAAACTAGTTTCTGCACTTTTCAAATAAAAACTACCGCTGGAATGTAACATTACTTGGCGAACACGTGATGACACTGACGTCAAACCCTACTTGCGGGAATTTACACACACCTTGCCCCCAGAGGTGAAACTCAAAGGTCTTTTTTTCTAGTTTTTTCTCTCCCATTCAAGACCTCAATCATTTTCATTTGCGACTCCTTGGGATTATTTTACTTTCTGTAATTACATAATACTTTTGCAATTAAAGTTGTTGCGATCTTTTTATATACGTTATCGACACATTGTTGTTTCTACATACTTTTCCTCTCACGCCACTTCGAAATAATATTAATGATTCAGGTCCACAGGTTTTGTCCAGGCATTCTTTAGACTTTGTTATTATTACAATAATTAAAACCACGGACACATTTAACATAGTTAAAACTTATTGTTGTTTGTTAATTGAAACATAATATTTTACCTTAATTTAATTTAAGCCATATTTATTAAAGACCTGATTTGATTTTTTTTATTTCCAATTCTCTTAACGTTTCGAGGATTTCTTTTTGAGCCGTTGAGAGAGGTGAAATGACTTTTGAAATTAATACGTACTTCTTATCATGGGAGACGATGATCTTCCCCAGCTGGATGGCGAGATCCGACGCTAACCTACACGTCGGCTTGCGAGGTTTCCCTCAACCAGGTGTCTCCCACCAGCAGGGCACCGCCCTATCCGGGGCAAGCTGTAAGCTCCCGACTGATGTCCCGACGTTTGTGGTTTAGTGCATGTAAGTTTGAAAGTAAGAGGTGAGGATAGAACAAAGAAGATAAAGATCCCGAGCTGCCCACTGTCTGTTTGTCAGGGAACTGCTCCGGCGTTTGCCTGGAGTTGATCGAAAAAAACACAGAAAACAACTGATCAGAACAGCCGGCCGGTAGAGTTATCCTCCAGACAGCGACTGAATTCGACGAAGCTATATAACTTGGAAAAACTTGCCACCTTCGTGACTCCGGAAGAGCTTGGAAATCTTAGAAGAACGACATAAATATTCATATGAAAAAGTAAAGAATAGAATGGAAGGAGGAATCAGCGTCGTACAAACAGCGATAAATGTAAATAGACCTGTAACAGAAGCTTTCAAAAACCTCGCTTGAAAAATAATGTTGCTGCTTGATATATTACAGTTTTAATCGTTAAAATAAAAATTGTCTTTCTAGAATACTTGTAAGATTTTAATGAACCAATGCCAAACATCGCCAAAAGCATCACTGCCACAATTGTAAACAAAAGATCTCTACTTATTTTCGAAAAATTAAAATAATTTCGAAATCAAGACGTTACGGGAAATTGCAAAATTTACTTGAGTTCTGTCGGTTCTTCGGAATGTCTTTTTAATTTTATTTTTTACTCTCCGCTCATTCACGAGCTTTAAAAACCATTTCAATAATGAAAAATATCCAACGATGACTTTGAAAACGAAAAACTTGTAAAAAACACATGTCACAAAATTTTTTATGAGCATACCATGCGTCCGAGGTCAAGGTGCTTCAACGATTCTTGGAAATGCGTCATCGTCCCGAAGGTCGAACATATTAATAAAAGTTGATAAATTTCCTTGTGAGACATGGGGTCATTGTGGTATCTAGGTAAGAAAAACAGGAATGTCTCATATTTAATACCTATTTGAATAACATGATTTTTCGAAAATTGCAAAAGTTTCTATTGTTTTCAGAGTCTTCCTACAACTAAACATTAAAGATAGAGATTTTTCTCGTAATGAAATCTGTTCCTCAACAATAGATTTATAAATACGATCATGTACAATTTTCCAGAAATTTTTTCGCGTAATGTTGCGTGAAAATACGGGCGAGAAAGTACGTGCTGTTTTAGCACCATTAATACTTTATTATAAGAACGATGTTCGACTGTTCAATCATCATCATCATCATCATCATCATCATCATCATTAGCAGCAGCAGCTAGAGCAAATCTGGTAAAACATACATTTAAAACATAAAGAATACTTGAATAAATAGAACTGACATTATTTTTAATTCAGTGTTGGGATATTGAAATTAATACAGCAAAAGGAAAGAAAATACAATGGGAATCGTTTTTTTCTATTTATTTTATTAATGTTGCAAATGTGTATTTTACCAGATATGATGATGATGATGGTGATGGTGATGGTGATGGTGATGGTGATGGTGATGATGCTGGTGGCTAGGCATCAGCAGCTTTTGGTATAATAAATAAAAATGTTGGTAATGACGAAACTTTTTATTCAAATATTTGGGATGTCAACAATACATCACCAATAAACGAATACAAGTTTCATAGAATTGAGCAGTGCACGCGATGTTGAAGACTATGATTGTACAATAGAAATCAAAGTATTCGTCTAACAAAGTTGAAAATGTTTGGAAGTGTCTAATTTTGATCATTTGCTTTCTGTTATTTCTTTATTGTTTAATTATTTATTTCCCTGTTCGTCGGCAGGTATTCTGGTTCTTTTCCAATCCACAATATCCAGAATATATTTGTTAGCAGTTACTGCAAGTAATAGACGATAACGAATGTCGATTATTTCGATTATTTACTATTTCCAAGCGCATCAACTGCTAAAGGACATCAATCCTTGTAAATGAGTTGCGTGTTTTTCGGGAGCTGATGGTGATCTTACACATCTAGATGGACATATCCCACACCGACCTAGATGTCGTTTGATTGATTTATTGTTTGATTGATAGTTATTCCGAGCGCGTCAACAACCGAAGTCAATAGTCACGTAAGTGTAGTGCGTATTTTTTCAACGGGAGGTGGCGGTGATCTTCCCCCTCTGGATGGCGAGATTCGGCGCCGATCTACCGTCGACTAGCAGGGTTTCCCCCTAACTAGGACTCTCCCACCAGCGGGGCACCGCCTCAGCCGCGACAAGCTCGAAGTCCCCGATCGGTCTCTCCGGATGTGTGGTAGTGTAGTGCATGTTAGTGTAAGTGTGTATGTAAGGGGTGAGGAGAGGACAAGGAAGACGTTAGAAAGATCAGGCTTTCTTGAATTTTGTCGAAGAGCGCGCGGTTTCGTTATCTCTGCGAAACGTAGGTCTCTGTCCAGGATCGAAACTTTCGTTGCCCTTGTTTTTCGGTTGTAGTCAGTATCGGCAGAAGGTGTTCTGTGCACAAGGTATTGGTAGTTTCGATATGTTTTTGAAGTCTCTCACAAACGTGAAAATAATTTAATAAGAATTTTATTTAATTATAATAAAAACTAGTGGAGGTTACAACAGCACATACTTTCTAGCACAATTGTAATGGTATTAAAAATTATGTAAAAATTTCATTAAAAAAAATTTTTATCTCTCTCAAAAAAAATTGTAGAACAATGACATTTTTTTCCCCTTATATTATATTCAATTCAATTCAACCCTTGAATTATATTCAATATTGGTTAACACGAAATTGAGACGTGCACGATTTTTATAAGCGTACACTTCTCCATTCACAAAAAAATCAATAATTGGGGTTATTTTAGAGGAAATTTTAATATGTCGCTGAGGCTTCATGATAGTAATCCTCATTTCGAATGGGAAAGCGGTAATTTAATAACTTCATGAATATTTTTTCGTACCTATTATGTCAGAGCTAAATGCCGTCAGCAAAAACTATATATTTTATTTTTGTTGCATTCCCAATATGACGCTAAGTTTATTTAAAAATGTATTGAGCTGTACTGAAGTGGATAATATTAGTAGTTATACTTCAGGGGCAATCGTTTTGTAACATTCAGTGTAATATAATTTATTTATTACTAATAGTAATTTTTTCTAAGTATTTTCTTAATTTATTATCCATTTTAATGTTAATAGTATTTTTTCATTAACTCATAGTTTAGAACAGTTGGATAGTTTGAACACAGATGCGCAAGGAGTTGGAACAATGTCCATGTACAATCAAACCTGGGCGAGTGAGAACTGGATAAGCGAGAAAACTTTGCAAGTGAGAGTACTTGCCAGGTGCCGTTATTTTAACCCTCTTAAAACCTCTCAAAGTGAGAAACAGAAGCCTTTTTAAGAGAAAGTCGTTTTACCCTCGTGGACCTGTATAACAGAGACTGATTCTTGTCTGTACTTCCATAAACGACAGTCGAGCGTCTTTAACATCTGATATGTATTTATTTTTTATTTATTTATTTTTATTTATTTAGTCAAAAACTGTATGTGACGTATGGGGAGAAAATGTATGGGGAGAAAAAATGACGTATGGGGAGAAAAAATGTATGACCCATTCTTAAATTTTCTAGGAGCTAACCTCTGTTTTTGTGTTCCTAAATTCTGTGGGACATTGTTTTTGTATCGTATTCTACTTGAATTGCCAAATGTACTTGTGTGTCGACCTATTGTCAAACTTTCTACAGTTGATAAGTATCAATTGGGAAGAAAGGTTCGGCATGCAGTCAAAATGTTAAAACGAAAATTCAAAGAGTTGTCTTTAAGTGATAAACTTAACATAGAGAGTGGAATCTCACGAAATTAAATACAAAGTAAATTTGGTATACCAGAATCCCACCTATTGTAAAATTATAAAATCAAAAGATTTTATCAAGAGTCACTGCTCTGATGGCCACGGAAATGTTATGAGGAGTTGACTTTTCGAATTTCCCAACATTCAAAAGTGCCTTTTAGAATGTAAATAGAAAACCCTCGATAAGAACATCACCGTAGATATACCCTTGTTGAAAGAAAATTCTACAGACTTTGCTCCAAAACTGTGAATTCAGAACTTTTCAATTTGGTGCAATTCCTCTTAAGGCTAAATGTACCGACACTAATTCAATTTGTCGCCACCACGTGGCAGCACCAAAATAAGCAAAATTTACTAAACCGATAACGTCTGAAGAAATGGTCCGATTTTGAGTAATACCTCAAATAATTTTTTGATGGTATTCGAAGGAAGTCGGAAATATGTAAACGAGATATATTCCTACAAAATACGACTATTACAGATGATACGAGACCGTTTGGTTGTGTTACAGCATCACTAGGTTGATATGTGGAGAAAAATATATTGAGATTGAAAGGGACGAAAGCATAAACCGACTGCCTGACTTACCTGTCTAAAAGTTCGGCCTCCTTTCGCCCCGCAGGCCGCCGGGTTTGGCCGTTCGGCTGCGTGGAGGGAGGGCCCGCAAGGGTCGGGTGACGCATCGGTATGGAGCGGGAAGGGGTGTGGGGAAGGTGTTTTTCAAATTTCACTTTACGCCGCTCCTATTCATCCGATTTGCATGATTGACATGGCGTTGGATTCAGGAAGCACGTCGTCATCGCGCTATAACCCACATTTTTTTAATTTGTTCCCGGAAATATTAGAAATTTAAAAACAATTTTTTTGGAAATCTTTTTTTAAAACACGGCTTCGTAGCGTAAATTCTATTTTAAAAAGGAGTCCAATGCCGTTTACAGATCGAATATCGGACCATTTCTTCAGACGTTATCGGTCTAGTAAATTCCCTGTGATAGAGCTGTGATATATTGATTTTTCCTATAAGTATTTTTTGGTACATTTAGCCTTAAACATATCTTAAACAAGAGGAGAATACAAGTCTTTCTAGAGTGTTTCCAGATCATGGTATTTCAAAACACGCGCCGTTCTGAAGCTGCAATTGACAGTCGCTGCCAATGCCCCTCCTGAAAGCCAGCGAGAGCACACTTGGGAATTGCGAGCGGCCAGAGAGAGTTGTGGGCTGCCGCGGGGCTGGAGGGACAAGGGGGTACAACGGTGGCTTATGGACGTTTGGAGCACCCCGGTCGCGTTGCTAGTCCCACGGCGCAGACGCAGTGACGATCTCTGGGTGTGCCAAGGCCCGTATCGAAGACATAACACTCGACTAGCACACGTTTTCAGATAAGTAAAACATTGTATGAAGGAAGTGTGAAATATCTCTCCACTAAACAGCATTCTCATCCCTTCCAAAATAGCAATTCTACACTAGCGCGCTTATTAATGCAATGTTGCATTAATAAGTATTGGGTTAATTGATGTTATAGGCAGATTTTCTTGAAATTGGTTTAAAGAGAGCTGGGATTTCAAATCCATTCCGAAGTGCATCAAAACCCGGATGTATTTTGTAAACGTATTTAGGAAGAAGAAATAAAAGAAGTCATCTTCGTCAACATATCAGCTTTATTAAGATATGGCTGATTGCTTGCGTCATCGTCAGTCTAAAGAATACAGAAGATACAAAAGAAAAATTATAAATATATACACAAGAAGAAAAAAATTAAATTACAAATTGATGGATAACTCTAAAATATTTAATTATAATTGTAATAATTACTGATGGATAATTAAATATTTAGTTACAGATAAAATTTCAAATAAGTGGGAATGAACGGGAGATTAGTTATGTCAAACTAAAAAAATCAATACAGAAAGACATTGATGGATTAACGTTAGAACGTTAGCAGAAAAATTTACCAATTGCATGGGGGAGAGAATTACATATACAGCAGTTCAAATTTCAGATTATAATTATTTGTGGAGAAATATACATTTCATATTCAAAAGAAAACAAAATATATATATATATATATATATATATATATATATATATATATACATATATATATAGAAATGGGGATAATAATAATAATTATATTAATAGTTATTAAAGATGGAATAATAATAGTAGAGGTTTTTGCTTACCTCGCTGCTGTCGGCAAAAGTCGAGCGACTGTGCCCAGAGAAAAGTCGCTCGACTTTTGCCGACAGCAGCGAGGTAAGCAAAAAACGGCTCAACTTGCTATTCAATTATTCCATCTTTGTAATAACATTAATATGAATTATTATTATTATTATGCCCCATTTCTTATATATGTATATATATATATATATATATATATATATATATTGTTTTTCTTTTAATATAAGAATGTATATTTCTCCACAAATAGTTATAATCCTGAAATTTGAACTGCTTGTATAGTATTAATTCCTCTCCGCCCCCACCGCAATTAATTTTATAATTTTATCTGCTATACGTTCCTTAACGTTTGCAACCATACAATGTGTCTTTCTGTATTGATTTTTTGTTTAATTTGAACTGCCACTAATCCTCCCGTTGCATTCCCCCCTTACCGTTTTTGAAATTTTATCTGTAACTAAATATTTTAGAGTTATCCATCAATTGTAATTTAATTAATTTTTTTCTATCTTACTGTGTATATATTTATAAATTTTTTTTTTTTTTTGTATCTTTCTGTATTCTTTAGACTGACGATGACGGCAAAGCCGTCGAAAGCCGGCTATCTTAATAAAGCTGATATGTTGACGAAGATGACTTCTTTTATTTCTTCTTATAAGAACGTCAACAACATCCAATCAGAATTCCCACAAAACGTATTTAGTACTTTCTAATGCGTTTTGAAACACCGAAGTAGGAGTGTTCGTTTTTATATCAAGTGTTTGTGCAACTAGCAATAAATAGCGTTGAAAACATTATACGTGTGAATTTCTCACTATTGTCTCTTGATGGAAAACTGCAAATTAGAAATAATGGTAGATCGACATCTGCCATAAATTTAGTGCAGAGTAGTAAATGGAAAGGTAGGAAAGTTACCAGAAAGTTCAATGTTTCTACGTATGACAATTATGATTGGATTTGTGGATGTGAAGTAATGAATCGTTTATACTGTTTTCCGTGCTTGCTCTTCGCTGCGGTAAAAGATGCAACATGTATCAACATGGGATATAGTAATGTTGGGCAACTGAAACGGCTGTATTGGAGTTGAAGGTCTTGGGGAAACATGACATTGTTCACTGGACAGTGCATTCAGGCGCAATATTGAAAAGCAAAACGCAGAAATAATAAAAAACAGGTATGTGCTCTCACAGATAATTGTGTTAAGTTTTGTGGAGCTTTTGAATTAGCACTTCCCGGACACGACGAAACGCCAACTAGTAGTAATCCTGGGGTCTTTAAGGATTCATTGATTTTACGGCCGAATTAGATTCTGCTTTGAAACATTATCTCAACCAGGCTACAGTGTTTAGAGGAACATCTAAAGAAATTCAAAATTATTTACTGCAATGCATGTTAGATGTTTGCCATAAAGCTATTAGGGATGATATACGAAGTTCAGACTATGTTTCGACTAATGGCGCATGAAACTACGGATCTCTCTTCCGTTTTTCAATTGGTCTTTGTGTGGCGGTATGTTTTACGATGTGGTAAGCCAGTAGAAATATTTTTACTTTCACTAATCCAAACGGTCTAGATGCTACAACAACTCGCCGAATGTGCGAAACAAATGCTTGCAGACGTGGCTCGAGATAAGCTTAAAGTTGTATCTCAGAGTTATGATGGTGCACACGTAATGCGCGGACAGCACTCTGGCGTTCAGACCATTCACAATGTTATCCCTAAGCGCCAATCCCCAAGAATTATGTACCCTCGCTTGCACAAAAAATGGGCGATGTCCTGAGCCGAACTTTACCAGAGTTTTCCGACCCTGCCCTGTCTCTGCGGATCGAGCTGACCAATCGCTTTAGCTTCATTTCAGGAGGCGGGACTATTATCTTGAACATTACAAAATGGCGGTGATGGCGAGTTATATTATAGTAAATATTTGAATATAAATGATAAATCAACCAACAGTTTTTTAAATACTTTTTTGTATATACATTTAATTAAAAAATAAAGTCATGAATTTTCCCCAGTAAAAAATATTTCAAAAGAGTTAAAAAAGGGTTTTTTGAAAAATAACACTGACGACGAGTATTAGCCGATGTCTACATTTTTCTTTTTTTATATAATATTTAATATACAATGCAAATAATTTGCATTATATGCATTTCTAACTTAGTTATTTTATTAAAAAAAATTAATAACTTAATAAATACGTTTTAGAGTCATTAAAAAACACGCCCGAGAAGCAGCTTAGTTTGGAAATACTTCATCATAAATTTTTCAGATGCCCGAATAAAAAAATATCATGGTCAAACAAATTTTTTAAAAAAAATATTTTTGATGTGAAAAATACTAAAAAACTAAAAGTATTTGTTCGTTTAGTCACGAAATTTTTCACTGAGACATTATGATTGGTAAGTGCAACTGTAAGAAATGAATGATTTGGATTTTTTGTTTTGGATCAAATTTATTACTTCATTTAATATAACGTTGGGGTGATTGCATTTAATGGAGTTTTTTACGCAAAATTAAAAATCATAGGGGATATTTTGTTTTTGAGGATTTTGGTGAGAATAAAACAAATATGACTTTTTAACAACATTTTTATATTTTAATGTTTGAAAGGTAGAAACCCCAGTTTTTATTGGAATTTTGGGGGTAACACACCACACATACACACATCAAATATTACTTACATGAATTTATGATGATTTCCAATCCAACGCAATAAAATTAGTATATTTACTTATTACAGCAAGATTTTTTTATTAAGAATTTTTTTTTTCGAGAGAAAATGACTAATGTTTTTTGATGGAAGTTCCCCCTTTTCTTCTAGATAAGAGCCCTTATTCAAACACTTTTTTTCTAATTTAAGAATACGGTTTTTTGCAAAATTTTTTAAAATTGAATTGAAAGCAAATGTTGTAAACTTAAAAATCGCATCACAAAATCGTCAGAAAATAAATAGGACCCTTTTCTGAAAATATCGTTGAAAAATTGTTTTGTTTATTTTTATAAATTTTTACATTTTATACAAAATTGCCAATTTTTTGGGATATGTTTCACTAACGCATCTTCAGAATATTGCACGAATTTATAAAAAAATTTTTAAAAAAAACAAAAAAAAAATTTTTTTTTTTGGGGAAAAGTTTCATCGATGATTTTAAAAATTTAAAAATCATAAAATTAATTGTTTTTTAAAAAAGGGAAAAATTTATTATTTTTGAAACGCATTACTATATTACAAGTTTTAAAATGTACTCCCCATTGATTGATAGTTTGCGTTCGTTTAATGTATTCAGGGAAAACGATTTTAAAAAAAAAATCTAAATAAAAAACAATGACTCAAATTATAATTATTCACATTTGGTCGCATTTCGGCGACCACTTTAAACGTTGGCGTTGAAGGGCCCGGAGCAATCTTGCTATCGTTTTGGGATTCGTAACAAATCTTCAGGGTCACCATTGGCGCCTTTTTTACCTAAGTCTTAGGTTTCCCGGGAAAGGATACAAACATTTTAACATTAACTTGAGAATACATGTTGCTTTTAATGAGATAGAAATGATGAACAAATGTCTGGAGTTTTTAAAAATCTGCCTTTGGATTACGACAGAACTGGCTCCAACTGGCTGTTGTTTTTATATTTTCTGTCATTCGTCGAAAAAATGCCACACTTTCCTGTGAATTATGTTATCGCAGCAAAAGCGAAAGATTTCCCAAAGGACCCACATTTTTAATTGCGAAATTGACACTTTTCATTGGGCAAATAAAGAAAGGGAATTTATTATTTGTTATAGTTTTCTTTTATTAGTCCCGAAATTTTTTGAAAAATAATTAATCATTTATTTAAAAATAAAATTTAAATTTGCCCTTAAATTAAGTATTGAGAAAAAGGAATTGGGAAAAGAAAAGAAAATATTCTAAATATCAAATACAGTAAATCGACATTTTTTATTAAAGGACTTCACCAGAAAATAATCCAATTTTCTTTGCCTTTTTAATTTTTTCAAAAAGAACGAACTTTGCTTTTTTTAATTCCAAGATCTGTTACCCGCTTACGTAAAAACAATAACAAGGCTTTTCATCCAGTTTTTTCCACTTTGGGTTTAAGGAAATTTTTATTAATTTTTAAGCGAGTATTTTAAGTTCAATGATCTTTTTCGCACTTCCACCCCAATGTTTTTTTTTCCATCAGGCATCTTCCTATCCTTTGCTCGTCATTTTTTAATCATGATGACAAGTTTTCCCTTTTTGGCCTTCCCGTTTTTTTTTTCGAAAGGGATCCACTCAAAGAAAATTTTTTATATTCTGTCAGCATGCATTCTCAAGATAGCATCCCATTGGAGTTTTTTTTGTTTTTAAAATTTGATCTCCAGTCTCTCAATCTTCATTATCGGTCTAATTTTTCGTTTGGATTCATCAAACATTCCTGACAAATCGTTCCAAAATTCATTTTCATGGCATTTAACGAGAGTTTATTGCATTTTTAACCAAATTTCTATCCATACGAACACAGCTTTTACCATTGTCTTGTATATTTGTCTTTTTAGATTTTTTTCGAATATTCTTAAATATAAAATATTAGAAGCTACTAATAATGGGCCCTTTCCCCTTGTTTATTTTAATAAAGCATTTTTATTAGATCCACCTGCTGAAATAGTACTTAAGATTTTTAAAATTTTTCACTACTGAAAATATTTATTTCTGTTCTATATCAATCGAGATTTCCCACAACCATGATCTTGACTTTTCATTATTTTTTTTGTTTTTCCATTTTTTTTTTTTTTTTATTAATTACGATTAAAATTACAGATACAAACAAAATTATTTCTACTTATTTTTAATGAACCGATTTCAAAAAGGGAAACGCTATGATGAAGTCAAAGAGGGCCCGCCCCGAAGTTTTAAACGATAACCACCAACATTTGTAGTTATTTGAATGATGGACTAAAAAAACCCTTTTCAAATTTTGAACCTGTTTCTGGCAGGTTTTAAAAAAAGAAAAAATTCAACCTTAAGTTAAAAGAATTTTTCTGATAAATATTTTTATCAAAAAAAGATTTTCTCTTCATCTTCATTACTATTTACCACTAGTTCATTAAGAGAGATAAATGTAATTTTCTGGGATCAAGAGAGGCATGACCCTGATTTTTCTTTGGACCCCGGGTTTGGGGAGAGTTTTTAAAATAGTTGTAGATCCCTTTGAATGAATGGTTAAAAAGAATTTTTAAATAATGTTTGTTTATTAATCAATATCATTCACAACAATGTACCCTTTTCAGAATGTTAGCAAATGGGCATGATAAACATATTTACATCAACGATAATCAAATATTTATTATATAAATACAGGGTTTTTAAAAACCCAAGAATTATTTTTTCAATCATTCAACTTCATCACTAACTCATTCCTTAAATTACACAAGTGTTAAAAAAACCCTTTTAAAAATTATCCGTATACGTACGTATATACAGAGTAATATACGGTATAGAGAAAGATAACTGCGCGAAAAAGCAATTTTCCCGGGGAAAAAAACCCCTCTTGACAAAAAATTGAATCAAACCAAAAAAGAAGAAAAAATCTTCAACACGGGGTTAAAGAAAACCCCCGTTTTTGGCCCCTTTATGGAAAATATTTTAAAGCCCTTTGCCCGTTTGGGGAACTACGAGCGCCTAAAGCATGATAGATCTTTTCCAAATTGAAGAAACCGGTTTTTTGCTGAGCGAAGATTTGAAAACAATTATTTTTTTTGGGGGGACTTACACGCCCGGGACATTTTCAAAATTTTCAAAAACGCCCAAATTTTTTTTTTTTAAAATTTTTGTAAGAATAGAGAAAACAGTTATAAAAGTAGAAAGGTCCGATTTTCATTAACGCAAAAATTTTCAAAATTGCGAAAGTTTAAAATTTTTTTCCGGGTCTTCCACAATAAATTAAAGATAGAGATTTTCCTTCAAATGAAAATGTTGCCGAAATTGGTCTTTTTAATTAGGTCATCTAAATTTTTTTGAAAGTTTTAGTAGTTTTTAAAATTTGATTTTGCAATATTTGCAATTTTAAAATGTGCATAAAAAAATTTTCCAAAAACCCCTTTTTTCAAATTTTTCAGGCACAACAGATCACTCATCCGATAATAAAACGCACATTGCTTTTTCTTTTTGTTTTTTAAAAAATTTTTTTTTTTTAGCTTGTCTCTTATCGGTAATATTTAATTAGAGGAAATTTCTTCACATACTTGTATGTTTTTAATAATGTCAGATAAAGTTTAAAATCTCAATAATGTTTTGTAAAATGACCCAACAATTCCCATTTTCAAAAAACCCTAAGCCTTTTTCCCAAAATGGCTCCAAATATTTTTTTAAAATTTTTTCCAATGGTAAGTGCTAAATTGCACTGTTTAATATGACAAAGTTATTTTGTTGTATTTTTTTTGTTTTTCAAAAATTACAAAAATGTAAGTTTATGAAAATCTCTCACGCCATTAATATGCACATTTAAATAGATTTGTATACATTATTGAAATTGTGAGAAAGTGTCAAATGACTTTAAATGAATTTTTTTGGAAATCAATAGTTTCCCGTAAAAGAGTTTCAAATTTTGTTTTGGTAACGCTTAACGTATTTTCAAAAGGGCCCCCAAAATTTTTTCCATAAAAATACTTTTTAGACAAGATTTACCCTTTCTTTAATATTCTAGAAAAAATTTTGGTTCAATTTTTTGGGAACCAAAAAGTTTGAAAATGTCAAAAATGTTTTTTGTGGGGGATAGATGGAGCTGGCAGGAGAAGGGAGAAAAACCTTAAAAAAGTCCAAAAAGGAAATTAGAAATTTTAAAGAAAGCTGTCCCATTAAACCCTTTTTAGTTTTGATTAGTTTTTATATTTTGGTAGTAGAAAAGGGGAAGCAAACTAAAAAAGAGAGAACTTGAAAAAAGGGCAGAGAGACAAAAATAACATTAATTACGGACGATATTGGGGATTAAGGAAACAATGAGTAATGCAAAAACCAAAACGGCCATGAAGAGGAAAAATAGGGAATATGAATGATCGGGGAAAAACCCCAGTAATCGAAATAGTCAAATTCTTTCCGCATTTTTGTAATGGTATCTGCTTGCAAAGGAGAGGAAGTTTAGAATTTCTGACATCCTTTGGGAATTGTTTTTTATTATTGTAAATTTAAAAAAACCGCTGATACACTGCCGGATTTGAACACGCGTTCCTCATTGTAAACCACCCCCCAAGGATTCGCTACCAACACAAAATACGAGCTTTTCCCGTGATTTAATTAAGAATTTTACGAATTTTGTCTTCAAACTCATTGTTTTTCCCCATTCCCAATTTAAATATTAAAAAAATTTATTGGGAGACAAAAAAAGCAAAGAAATCACCCGACACTAAAAAAGAAATTTTACCGAACGTTTTTTCAGTACGTAATTTTGCACCAGACGTTTTGCACCCAGACGCTCAGCTCTTATCGCCTCGGTCCAAGGTAAATTATTAGAGGGATAACGTTGAGCAAAATGTAGCAGACAATTTTCGACACGGTCCGACATTCAAAATTCATTTGCTGCAAGTAATTATAATCTAAGAAACATGTATTGACCCCCAAGAAAAATCCCTATCATTACGCAGTTATTATCTTTGTTCACCTACTCACATTTCAAAAAAAATCATGTTTTCCGTTTTATTGGTTTGTTTAATAAATTACAAATGTTACACTATTACCACCCCATTGGTTTTAAACCCCAAACGACGACCGCAAATACATACCTTAAATTATTGAACAGAAAAAGTTTTAATTAAAATCCAAAATTTTCAAAAAAAAAAGATAAAAGGGCCCAGGACCGAACTCGAGTCCCCGGTTTTTGAAGAAAACCTTCGTAGTCCCGAACTTAACGACACTCTGAGAAATTAAAAGTTTTTAGGTTTGGGGGATACGTTGGGGTTTTTTTTAAGATGGGAATGTCTTTAAAGAAAAGAACAATTTACAAAATCTTTTCTGAAACGTTTTATGTTAAGAAAAGGAAAACGGTTTCAATTGATTTTTGCATTTCAAACCATTTTTTTAAAAATTAAAATTTTTGCTTCACTTTTGCAAAAAATCCCAATTTTTCAAAAAGCTAATGACGTTATGAAAATGATGTATGGAAAAAATTTTTTTTAAAAAATTTCTGTTTTAAATTTTAGTAGTTGGGTAGACGCCCCAAAATTAAAATTTTTTAAAATTTTCGAAACTTCAGAGTTACCCAAAAATTGGGATTATGTTTTTTTCTAAGGTATTTTATTCTATTCTTACAAGAAATTTAAAGAAAAATATGAAGGTTTGTAAAAATTTTAAAAAATGTCCGAAAGGGTTTTCATGAAAAGTACCCAAATTTCAAAGTTTTTTCAAAAATCAAAGCCAAAGCCAGAAGAAAAAGGTTTCCCTTTTTTGGGAAAGAATCGTACGTGTGGTTAAAGAGGACGGACGTTTTGAAGAAAACCACTTTTCGGATAGGTCCCAAAAACGATTAGTGAAATCGCGAAATCGATTTTCCGTGTACATAAAATTTTTCACACTACGTATATTACCCGTATATGTGGTATAGAGGAAAAAGAAGAGGGTTTTGGTTGAGATGTGAATTACATAGTTCAAAAACCCCACTAAGTTTATTACAGCAGTTCTACAAAATGAAAACAAAAAAAGACGAGAGTTTTCATTACTGACGTCATTTAAAGGTGGATTTTTTTTTTATATAAATGACCCATTTTGCAAAATATGAATGTATTTATCTAAACAAAAAAAAATGAGTAATTTGTAAAAACGGGGAACAACGTTGTGAAAAAAGGTCACAATTTGAATCAATTTTAAAGGTTCAAACCTTCCTAACAATACGTAAAAGAAAAAGGGTGAGAAATATCAAATGCGGGGAATACAGGGCCCAAGAACCCAACTGTAAACAGTTTCTGGAAGCCAGAGGCAGAAACTAGTCGTAAATCGAAGATGGGGGCGATTCCCCCGGGGGGAATTACTTTAGTACCAAAAACGGTTATCAGGTCACAAATGGATATCATAACGAAGGGGAAAACATTCCCCATTTTATTTCCAAACCCGTAATGGGTGACAAAGGTTTGGGGAAGCAAATTTCAACACGACCTTTTAATTGCGCGGAGAAATTTTTAAAAAATAAAAAAAAAATTTTTAAAAGTTTTCAATAAATAGATAAAACCCCCTGAACCAATAATTATATAGAAAAAGTTCAGAAAAGATTTGTGGCAAAAAAAAATAAAGTTTTTTGGAAAATTTTATTATTTAATTGAGAAAAAATGGGAAAAAAAAAAGGCATGAGAATGACCCCCCCCATGATTATTACCCGGTTAAACGATCTGGCAAATAGGGGTTATTGGTCGTTCAGTAATCTTCAATTTTTAATGTATCTACGAATACGAAAAAATTTTTTTTCCGATATTTCCATTTTCTTGGAGAAGTTTAAGACGTAATAGAAATCTATTCCTAAAATATCGTTCCAAGCACAATTTCTGAAAATGCAATATTGGGGCATCTGATGTTTAAGAATACAGGATATTATATTTATTTATCAAACTTCTGTTATCTTATTAATGAATTTTATTTTAAGTTCAAAATTTAGATTTAAAAAGTCGATTTTATCCAAATTTTTGATAAAAAATTGCACCTCCTTTTTTTTTTCCTATTTGAGACTAAATAAATGTTTTTGGCATTGGATTACCTACAAAACATGGCGAATAATCATTGGATATAACTTAATTAAAATTTCCCTTTTTTCCCTGAGAAAATTTGACTGAATTAATGCTGACCACAGTCCAGTCTACCCGCACTAAAGATATGAGTATAAAACATTTTTTTTTTTAAAAGGGAGATAAAATAAAAAATTGATTTTTCACATGCCCATTTTAATTTTATTTTTTTTATAATTTTGATATGTTGCCCCCCTATCAAGACTTTTAAAACTTTTTAAAAAACCATCAAAAAAATAATTATAATTGACAAAAATTGGGAGATGGTTCTGAGCTTTTATCAAAACACAAACACAAAACGGAATTTTAATGATTTCAAAATTTCTAAGGAACTTTTTTAAAACGTAAAAAGCCATTGTTTCTCAATTTTAAAAGAAAAGAAATTCCCTTTTTATTAAAAAATTTTATAATAAACCCAGAGGCTTTTTAAAGGGGTTTCGGATTATCTCTGAACTGAAAAAGTACATTACTAGTGATTATACAACTTGGTACAGATTTTTTCACATTATTTCAAGATTGCAAAATTAATAATGATATTGCAATTGAGAATATTATTATTTTAGCATCTCTTCCAAATTTTCTCTTACTTGCTTGGAATAAAAAAACCAGCAAAATTTAATTTAATCCAAAGTTTTTAAAAAAACACTTTTGTTCCTCCTTAAAATTTTAATGTCTTCTCTGATAAAGAAAAATTTTCCCAGGCATCAGGAAAATATATTCGGCAGGATTTGATCTAAACCTTTCCCTCTATCTACTCGTTCAATCAGGAGCTTCACAGAGGAAAATTTACAGCGCCGATGGGGGGTATTGTAGAATGAATATCATTTTGAAATTTATTGTTATACAAATTTATTCCAGGTTAAAGAAAACTCACATTCTTGATAAGAAAGCATTTCAGCACGGATATTTTAGTTTTTTTAAAAAATTTTTCGTTTCGATCCCCTTTTTGGGTGGGACTCCAAGAGTTTAGCCGAAGTTTTACTTTCCCCTCCGCCAATCTTCGGTGACTCCTTTAGGAAAGACAGAACTGTAATCGGTCGCGAAACACCAGTCGAAATACAAAACCCGCCTAATTCAAGTAATCATGTTTTTTAAAACCAAAAACAACTAAGAGAATTGGGGTTTCAAATTTGCATTGGGTATTCATAAAATTTGTAACCAAAATTTGAATGACCTGTTTTGCTATGCATAAATGTCGATAGCTAAAATCCAAAAATTTTTTTTTCTGCAAATGGTTTGATTTTTCAAAAAAAAATTTAAGCTTATAAAACAAAAAAACAAGTAGTTTACAAACACACATACTTTCTTTTTCTACGTTCAATTTTATACTATTAATGAATTAAAGAGTTTTAACCAGTAAAATTTTCAATTTTTGGAAAAGTTTTTTTTTAATTTTAAAAAAAGATTTGGGTTTAAAAGAAGAACATTTTTCCCGCCCTTGATAATGGGGGAAAATCTGAAAACAAATTGTAGCTTTTTTTGAAAAAACAATGTTTTAAAATTGAAAATCGCCTGATTTCAATATAAATTAGCGAAAACTCCATATTTTGAATATTTATAGTGAGGATTGGGGATCTTTTATCCACAGATTTTTTTAAGGAAAAACCCATCTTCAAATCCGTAGAAACGACAAAAATTACGCTGAACTCAAAAGAACCAACGCGCAGACTTTTTTCAAAAAAAGTTCAGATCGTCCTTTCTAGATCGAACTGAAAAGCCCGTTCAGAATGCCATTTTAACCATTAACCCAACAACCCCCAGACCCACTTGAGGAAAAATTTTATGCCGGTACTTTTAAGAAAAAAACGGGGAAAAGGGAACACCCAAACACGGTGCGTGACGGGCACTACGTTGACGTCATAGAGCTTTAGTTTGACAGTACAACCCTTTATTCTAACCAATCATCGGAGTCAATTCGGGAGCGAGTTGCGTCGTTAAACTGGCAATTATAGTGCTGCAGGAGAAGGGCAGATACGGTGTTTCCCCAGTACCGCATCGCTTGGGTTAGACAGTGGAGGGTCGGGGGGGGTCTCACGTCGCCCTGGAACGTTTTGGGGGGGTTTTGACCGAGGCAGGGTGACCTTTTGGTGGCGGGGCGAGGCCATTCATGAACCTGTTCAGTTGAGGCGGAGGTTAATTTTCCTGGCAGTAATTCACCGTATTAAGTGAAAAACCGGTTCGATCCCGAGTGCTGTCAGAAACAGAAGCCCAGAGAGCAAATGGTATCGACTAGTTTTTTCTGGGAAAAAAAAATACACGCGATTGGGGGGATTTTTTTTCTGACGAATGTATATTTTTATCAGCAATGAGGGCCGATACGCGTCTTTTGGGCCCCCCCACCGACAAGCGGAATAGGGAGCCGGCGTTCTGGGCGCGTATCCGTTGCGTTTGGGTTGGGTGAGCAGCGATAGGGAAAGCTGAAGAATCGACCAAGGTCCAAATGGACGGGGGCTGACCGGGGGAGAGAGGATTTGAGAAATCGGTCCTTCCGTGGGTGTTTTTCCCGATGGAAATTAATTTAGCACGACCAGTCTCCATTCACAAGTCTAATTGGGTTAAAAAGGTTTGCGGGCCGACCGCGAGCTTTGATTTTCTCCGGGGCCCACGAACCCATTAAAGGGGGGGGGGACCAAGAGACCAGGCCGATATTTGGGCCCCGCCCAAGCCAACTAATCCTGACAATCTATGAACCCCCTTTCGAGCCTGGGGCGAGGTGAGAGGAGGGTTTGCGCCCCTCCGTCCGTTCTCTACCCGCGCCTCGGCAGGTAGTAGAAATGGAGGGTTTGGTCGTCGTATGAAGGACGATAAAACCGGCCCTTTCAGGGCCCCCCAAAAATTTTCAAAAAATTATTAATTCAAAAATTGGGCAACTTGCTACTGAAATCACACCATAACGGAGAAAGAAAACTCACTCCCGGGTTCGAATCACAGTTAGCAACAGACAGGGGCTCTATGACGTTAAAATTCCAAAGGGGTTTCCTGTTTTTTGTTACCAGAAAAGTGGTTAAAACAATAAAACCTTTAAAATGGGCGCACGTTTCCCAAAATATTTTTTTGTTTTCAGAGGTTTATCCGTTTTAATTTTAAATATAATGTAATATATAATATAATATAAAATATATAATATATGGTTAATATATTAATATAATATAATTATATTTTAATAGAATGCGAACTTTTGAAAGAAAGTGCAAGATTTTTACTTTTTTTATGCGTACTTAGAACCACATTGTATAAAAACTAAAAACTTTAATTATTCGAAAGACCCAATGTCTAGAAGTAGGGTTTTAAAAACTACTAGTTTTAAAAAAAGCATATTTTACCCGTATTTTTATGGAAATTGGGAAAATATTGAATTTTCGAAAAAATTTTACATGACCATTTAAAAACTATCTTTAAGGAATACATTTCATGGGAAAAACCAAACCCCAATATTTTAGTTGTAAGAAGATTCCAAATAATTTTTATCTTTTGGGTTTTAAAAAAAGTTTTTAACAACATGATTGAATTCCTTAAACGTACTTCCCCATCCAACAACAAAATTTTAAAAAAAGCAGTTTTTTTTGAACGTTTTAAAAAATCCCAGAGGGATCTTAAAAAAACCCCGAAATCGGTTTTAAAACAAGGGCGAAGCGATGATTGGGGAAAAAAAGGGAAAATCGGCTGAAGGTTTGCGCTAGCGTTGTTCAGGGGGGACGGACGGAAGATTTTGCGTAGTGATTTTTTTCCCCAAAGACCCACGAAACATGGATTTTGGCTACACCACGGTTTTGGGGTATTTTTCAAAAGTTTTGGGTTTATCCATTTTTTGCCGGCCTGAATAGAGTTTTTTGGGAAAATTTTCCGTTTTTTCCGGCCAGAAAATTTTCACCGGGAGAAAGATAATTATCAATATTTGAGAAAATTTTGATTATGTTACAGAAAATTTTTTTGTTTTACTGCAAAAAAATTCCCAAAATTAAAACATTTTAACAATTTTTTTAAAATTTATTTTAAATTAGTTTTACGAAAAGAAGAGTGAGTTTTGAGAAATTTTAAAAAGATTAAAATTTTAAGAATCCCAGAGGGAAAAAAAGGAATTTTTTCAGATTTTTAAAATAGAAGGATCAAAAAAGGGAAAATAAAAAAAAAAAACCCAGAAATTTTAATAACAAATAAAAATTTAAAATCAAAAATTATTTCCCTTAATTTGACCGGAACTGAAAAATCAAGAAAAAGAATAAAAGATTTGGTAAATGCTTCAATTTTTTGGGGGACCATGGGCCCCCAAAGTCTTTTTTCCCACAACCACTAAAAAAGTTCGCAGAGTCTTTTTAAAAATTTTTGGAGACGATTATCACCTCATTTCACCTACGAAAAGAGAAATTTGAATAAAATAGGTATAGGCACAATGAAATCATTCAAATTGTAGGAAATCTGGGGAGTTTAAATATTGGGGTTTTAAATGATAATCGAATTATGATAAAATATGAAAATTTAATTTCGGGTTAAAAAAATTTCCTTTTTTTAATACTATTTTGCAAAAAAGAGTCCTTAGGTTTTTTTAACCAAGAAATTGGTTTGAACTAAAAATGGAAATTTTTTGAAATTAAAATTTTTTTTGTATATTTTAATTCTTATTTTTCTATAGGTCAAAATGAATGTGATTGTTTATCTTTGGGGGTTTTTTTGTAGGAGAAACGTAAACACGAACACACAGATTAAGTCCGAGGCGGAATTGAACCAGCGGCCCTTTGAACTCAGGCAGTAAGCCTGGTCGTCCATTTCCCCTTTTTTCCCTTGTAAACCTTTGACATCAATATTCAAACCAAATACACGAAGATATCGCTTAATTTCCCCCTCGTATGAATTACGTTTTTTCCGTGTCCCCCGGGCCCCGTGGGGATAAGGGAAAATGGGGGACAGAGAAAGGGTTTTAGAGGAAGCCAGAAATAAACTTTGGTAATATCGCTCTCACCAGATTTTATCCAACGGCATTTTTAGGAAAGAGGGAGAACCTTTTAAAAATCCAAAAAGGGTCATAAGACCCTTTGTCGTGTTCATCCGTAGCTCGCCCGAGGCGAGAATTGTTATTCACTGGGCGGGGACGCCACTTTCGCACGGGAAACTCGTGCAGTTACCCACCCCCCATCCCCAGAAATGAAGAAAGACCCACTGTAAAACATGCCCGTGCACTGCGATAATGAAAGAGCAAGAAGGCAAGCTTGTCGACTATGGAGGAGGCCAAAAGTCCGCAAAATCTTTTAAAATTTTTGAGAATATGGATTTTGGGAAACAATTTAAGGGGGAAAAGGTTTTAACATGCTTTTATAAAAATTTTTAGTTAGTGACACGTCTTTCTTTTTTTCATTTTAAAATTAGTCATTTTTATATGTTTCCTCTTTAATCTTGTAATTAATAAAAAATTTTTTTAATGACTTCTATACAGTGGATTCATATTCTTAATAAAAAGACACTTGTTCCATACTTAAATGTTGAAGGTTTTTTAAATTGAATTATAATAACCATATGACTTAAAATCAAAATTTTCCATTTGTCACAAATTTTCGAAAATTTTATGAATAATATTGCACATGTAATTGTCAAGATATTTGAAGAAAGTACATTTATTTTTGATTATTAAAGAAGATAAAAGTTTCATTTCGTGTAAATAATAAAGACTAGTTTAGTTTTCAGATTTGAGAACGATCTCATTGAAACCTAGTGTTTTTTTGTTGATCTGAAACCAAAGTATTTTCAGGTTTAATACACATTCATGTATGGGGTTTAGAAAAAATATTTGTTGGGATATTTATAATGGCTAAAATTATTTTTAATTAATCATTAGAAAACAAGGACGGGTGTATCCGGGAAAAAAACTTTTTACTTCAATAGGATAACCTGTCAAGGTTTCCGAGGTTTGAATTGGGGAGAGCTTCGAATCGAACCAAACACCCCAGAAACTATTTCTGGAGGCACAGAAACCAAAAAATTGAAAAGGTAATGATTCAGAGATTTTGGTTCCTTTAAAATTTTTTAAATTGTCCGGGATTGAAATTTTTTTAAATAAATACAATCTTTTAAAGTTTATTTAAAAATTTTTTTTTCTTTTTTTTAAAGTGTTTAAGTTAATTTATTTAAAATTTTTTTGGGTTTTTTTATTTTTTTAAGGGACAAAAAAAAGAAAAATTTAATTTGTAGATTTTTCCCAAAAAAAAAAATGAAAATTTTTGTTTTATTATTAGCTGTTTTTTTTACGATATCAATTTTTACAAATTTGCTATTAAATACTGGGGGGAATATGAATCTTTTTGGCAGTGAAAGAAAAAGAAGTTTTAAAAATACGAAAATGAAAAGTTTTTGCAAATTTTGAATGAGGCCCTAGTTCTTTTTTACCGATTGTCACAAAAATTTCACAATTTTTTAAATAGTCAAAAAAACAAAGCAATTTTTTAAAGAAATTTTAAATCCCAGGATTTTTTAAATTAACAAACACGTTTTTGAAAAGCTCTAAAAAAATGGGGCACATTTTTTTAAAAGCAAAAAAGGGGCATTTTTTCTTAAAAAGGGTAGTAATGTAAAAACAATTTTTTAAAACGAAATGAATTTCAATTTGTTGATAGGAAATGTCTATATTATTTAAAAGTATTATATTTGTGTTTCCCGAAAATGATTATGTAATAATTAGTGTTCCTTTTTTTAGATCCATTAGATTTTAAAATATTTAAAAAAAAAACTTCAAAATTTTTAATTTTAAATTCCACAAATTTTCTTTTTATTAGATACCATAAAAGGGGTTAATTTTCTGGTAAAGAACTGATAAAAATGTCACAGCCCCCTTTCCCCCGACCTGCCCTTGGTTTTTGGGGACCAGGGGGTTTAGGGCCAACGTCCAGTGCAATTGGGGGGTGATCCCCGCGCCCGCGCGCACCAATTTTGTTTTTCCCTTGCCCTTTATTTTACCCCCCCCGTGACCCCCGTCCCAGCAGGCCCACCTTTAAAAATTTCCCCCTTGAGAAAAGAAAAATCCAGGGGGGGGGAGGGCGGTTTGAAAATTGGGGCAAAAAGATAGAGGATGCCCCGACCCCGGATTGGTATTAGCGATTTGCCCTGGGAAAAAGGGTTTGGCCGCACAACCGCCCATATTCTGTGGGGGTAACATTGATGGGACAAACTCAATCTTTTCATGGCCCCGCTGCAAGGAAAAAAAAAGAAATTTTTTTAAAAGAGCGAAATTTCGTCTTTGTTTTTAAATTCTCCCCAAAGAGTGCAAATTTTTTATCAGTTGGTCGCCGAAGAATGCCTAGTACATCAAACGAGGTAGCCCAAACCTGATTAGAAGAAACTGATTTGAATACATAGAGTTATTGGCAGTGTTTCAAACAAATAGAAATTACCAGCAGACAAACCAGTAGATTTTACAGGCTGAGAATTAAAATTAAAAAAGTCAGCCTGATTTTTTTTTTGCAAGATTCCACAAAATTTTGCTATGTTGACATTCTTTTTTAACACTCTTCAAAAACTCAATAGATGAACTCCAAAAAACCGTTCAGTCGTTTGAAAAAAAAATAAAGAGATAAAAACATTGATTCAAAAATGAATTACCTGCAGCAGGAATCAAGGAAAAGGGAAAAATGATCAAATGACTCTAAATATTGTGAAAAAAAGGTGTGATTTATTCCCACCAAGCCAAAAAAGATTTTAACTGAAGAATTTTTAGAATTTCATCAATTCCCGAAACAACTGGCGGACACTTGCGCAACCGGGAGCGGTGCCGTGCATCAACTGAGTCACTGCCGGGCCCCTGACCGGGGGGGTCGGGTTCCCCTCCTGACAGCGGCAGGATTTTTGACGGGCCCGCTTTTTAGCCGGCGAACCCCGGGGCTGAAGGAGATCAGCGGGCCCTGCCTGATCGGTAGTTTTCCCGTGGTTTTCCGATCAACGCCAGGCGAATGCCGGGGCAATTAACAACGGGGCCAGGGCCCGCGCGATCGTCCTTCCCTTTTGTTCCCAACTACCCCCACAACATACACTAACATGCACTAAATACCACATACCCGGGGGACCGGTCGGGGGCAGAGCTTTTCCCGGTACGGGGCCCCCCGGTGAGAGTCCTGGGGAGGGGGAAAAAAGCCGACGGAGGTCGGCGCCGGGTCTGCCATCCAGCGGGGAAGATACCACCATCTCCCGAGAAAAAATGCACCACCAAGGGACTAAGATCAAAACAGCGACGCGCCCGGGAAAAACGAAAATCTATCAACAGACACGGGCGTGAATCCATTTCTGGCCCAAAAATTAAGAACAAAAAGGAGGTATATGCGCAGTGATTTTTGTAATTTTTGTGGCACCACGACCTTTGGGATTCATTTTAGACAACAATTTTTAAAAAACTTTATGAAACTGTTGCTTGAAAGACTTTTTTTTCAAAGACAGTAAAGCTGAAAGATTTTTCCAACACGAATCGCACAAGACATTTCCAAGAGAATGGAAAGGAAGATTTCTGATTAATACTTCAAATTGGGAGCGTTAGGGGAAAAAATGGGTTAATGAAAAAAAAAAGAAAAAAAGGGGAATGATGTTTTTCATACAGTGTAAACTCAAAAATTCCTGTTTTTTTTGAACATAGGAAAAAAAATTGTAATTTAGAAAAAAATTTACGGTTTTTGAGTGAAAAAAAAATTAAACTTTCAAAAGAACTCTTGTCATCCCCAAAACTGTTTTGGGAAAGGGCGAGTCGACACGCGGCCCATCCTAGCGTACATATTTGGGGGGGGTCTTTTGGGGGAAAACAGCGAGTGTTTTGAAAAAAAACAGCGACAACCCTCACGCTGATGAAAGGAATTTTTCCCGCATGCTTTTAGAGGATAAAAGCCCGGGTTTTTTTTTTTTTTTTTTTAAAAAAACAAAAAAAAGAAAATTTTTTTTAAAAGGGGAGAGAGAGAGGGGGGGGGAGGGGGAGAGACTTTACACCCTAATGGGTGACCAGGGCACGGGGGGAAGTCAAAAAACGCCAACGTGCCGAACCCGGGAAAGGCCTGAGCCCGCCCGAATGGAGATTGATTGATTGATTAATTTTTCGGTTTCGAGCGCGCAACTGCTTCGGTTATTAGTCCCCCTAGTGAAGCATTTTTTTTTGGGATGGGGGGATTCTCCCCCCCCGGGTGGCGAAACTGGGGGACCTACGTCGGCAGGGGGTTTCCCAACCAGGGCTTTTCCCCCAAAGGGGGACCGCCCCGCCGGGACCCAAACCCGACCGGTCTCCGGAGGGTGGTAGCATGAGTGAAGTGGTTTTAAGGGAGTGGCAAAAAAAGGGAAAGGGAAAAATCGCGCGCGGTCTGTGGCCCGTTTTTTAGGGATGCCCCGGGATTCGCCTGGTGTTGATCGGACAAAACCCCGGAAAAAATACCGATCAGAGACCCCCGCGACGTTCCCCCAGGCAGCGACTGAATTTGACTTTGCGAAAAGCTAGTGTCGAAAATCCGGGGCCGCAGGGCCGAACTAGGACTTCCCGGGCAGTGACATCATTTATGAGAGCACCCCTACCGGTCCGAAGGGAGAGGAGAGAAAGGGTTACAAAGCCCCCCGGGGACCTTTTAGTTGGGGGTTTTTTTTTTTCCAATATAGGAAATTGGGCAGATACTTAAGGCCCCGGAAGGGATCCTTTTTCCCCATCCTTTCCCTATTCTCCTCAAACACACACACACACAAATTCCCCACGGAGATACCCCACTACCGCACATGCCGGACCAGGTGAGGGCAAATCGCAATTAATCAGTTAGATCGAATTGTTTTAAAATTTTCCCAGCTAGTTAGCCCCCAAAATACAAAAAGCATTTTTAAATGAATGAAGCAAATAAGTAGTGTTTTACCTTTTTTTAAGAATTAGTATTCGAATTTCGTGACCTTGTGCCATACTTTGCAAACACCGGCTGTGTGGCGGTTTTAAAAGCTATGCACGCATTCAGCTATCGTCAGGATCTAAGAGGGGGGTGATGGAGTAATAAGAACAAAAGTTTCGAACAGGTTTAGGGGAAAAAGGGTTTCACTAGTCTTAAATAATCAAATGCAATATTTATGAAAATATTTCCTTGTTTTTTGTAAGAATAGAATTTAAGGGTTTTAAATTTTGGTTTCAATGTGGGAATGAAATAACCAAACATACAAAAAATTAAAATAATTAAACTTAAAATAAAACAATTTTTTAAATTTAGAAAGGAAAATAATTTTACAAGAATGGATCTTTTAAAACAGAACGATTGGTTTTGCATGGTTAAAGCATTTTTTTGATGGTTTTTGTTCCCGCTGAAAACACAAGAAATCTGAGCATCCCATGGTGAAAGTTAAAATCGTCGGGGCAGCTGGGGGGGGGAAAAAGCCCAACTCCAACGGGAGGTCTTCAGGCCATCAGCGAATATTATCCAATCCATTTTTTAAAGGCGTCCGCACGAGATATGCCCGCCTGCGAAGCCCGGTTCTCCCACGGCCACGGGGCCCCCCTGACCCCCCACCCCTCAAATCTCTGATTTTGGGGCAGTCCGGGGGTTTTTTGGGGGCGACGTGTTCGGGGGCCCCCGGTAGGTGAAGGCGATGGGCGCGCTTAACGGCAAAAAGGGGCGTGTTTGGGGGTTGGAAAGGGGCTGGCGCCCAGCAAGACGCTTTTATGCAATAGTAAATTGGTGTCGGAGCGACATTGTGTGGCTGCACCCCCCCTCATTTTTGTTTATTGAGAATCAAGAACCGGGGCCCCGGGGGAAGATAAAAAAGTAAAATTTTCGGGAAGAACGTTTTTGAGGAAGAACTAGGGGGGCGCGAAGAAGATATGGGGCTGGCATTAGGAACAAGGAGCTGGGAAATTAAGAATCGGGAACAGTTTTAGAAAAAGGGGGGAATGAGAATGTTAGTGGGATGAGGGAAAAAAAATAGGAAAAATGGGAGAATTGGGGGGGGAGGTTGAGATCTAAGAGAAATGGAAAACTTTTAAGGCGACCAATCGGGACATGTAGGAAAGTTAAATGTACAAGAAAATGTTTCCCGGGTAAAGGACAGAAAAAAATGAAAAGGTATGTAGAGAGAAGCGTTTGGGGGGGGCGGGTACAGGATTCTGAGTCGGACAAACGATCTTAAGAGCAGAAAATGGACCAACCGAGGAATATAGAATTGGTCACCCGGGGCAGAAGAAGTTTGATGCAAGATGGTCGGGTGGGGGCCCGGGGGAGGGATTTTGGGGGGGTACATCAGCAAGATGAATGGGCTAGAGTGGGGACAGAACAAAGAAATGAATGTTTTTTACGCAAACCCTGGGATTCTGGACGAGGACCCCGTCCGGACAAACAACTTTTATTTTAGGCAACATCAACGTCATTGTTATGAGCGACGGCAAATAGTTACAGTAGCCACTGCCCGCGAGTCCGTATATGGATGACAGATTCATTTTATAAAGTACGCAGATTTTTATAGTCGGAGTTCGTATAGTTTTGATGAAACCATTTAAATGAAATTGTATAAATACAATAACGTTTCCTAACGTAAAAGTTTGGAACCAAAATTATGAATATAGTCAGTACTGCATGGCGTACGTGCAAACGCAATTCCGTTGTAGCAGGCAGTCTTTGCTGGCCCAATGCGATCTCTCAGTGCCGCGAATGACGCGGAATGGGAAGACATCGTGCTTAATTGTGACATTTGTTGATGTGGGCGATTTCCAGTTGGTGGCAAAGGACAGCATGTAGCACTGTGCTTCGTTTCGCTCTCGTGTTAAATCTGTTGCATTCAACATAGGAACAAAGCTCCGTTGAGTTTGTTGATTCGAGGTGATGCGTAGTTTTACACAGGATGTTCAAATTTCGACTCATAAACATAGAATTAATTTCATCATGATAGCGCTACCTTAAAACATTTTCGTGCTTTTTAATATTTTTATTGACGTAAATATTTCTTTATTATTTTATTGGAATTTTTTTGTGCCGTTTGAATTCAAAACCTCGAGATCGATCATGACAATTTAAGATCAAGGGTCTGCAATGCTTATAATAAAATGTATTAATCTGTAAAAAAATGTACAATTTTCAGTTTCAAAATGCAAGTATTATAGTTTACAAATAGAGCAAATATTTTGAGAAAGTTAGCATTTTTAACATTTTAGTGTTAAAAAAACATCATATGAATGTGTCAGATATTTGCGTGTTGAAGTTGAATTGTCATAATCTTCAGTGCATAAGAATTGTCACATCTCAAAATTTGTCATTTTTTAATAAATATTTTGAAAATATTACATATTTACTAGGAGAAATTTCATGAAAATGGTTTACAAGACAACCGGTATTTAAAGTAAAATCATAATAAACGGCTCGCTCAGATTAAAACTTCTGAAAATATGACGATTTTAAGAAGTCACTTTACTAGTGCATCGACCCTGACGTCTTATCACTGATTCTTAAAGTGATTATCTCGCAAGTAATTAAACCCCAGGAAAATCTTCACATTTAAAAGAAATTTCCAACTAATCTGTTTTCTGCTTGTAAGAGATGAATTATTGTGTACTTCCATACATCTTCCTATTGTCACTATTCAAAAGTATTTTGCCAACAAAGAAAAAAATAAGTTATTATATTCTTATAATTTATTTATAGTATTACAAAACCTATAATCGCCGCAAAGGAAAGGATTTTAATAATTAGAAACGGATTTCTATGATTTTGCATATTTTTGTCCGTTGCTTCAGGGCATAGCTAAGTGAAATTTCTTCACTTTTGATTAGAATTAGATGATATGTAGATTTATATGTTAGTGAATATTTGGCCATTTGTTCCTGTTGGTGCATATCCTTGTAATTGTAGGCACATATTTTGCATATTTCTTTAAAATAGAGACTTATCTCTAAAACGTTTCAACTTTTCTTACGATCTATTTACTATTATACTACTTATTATATTGCCTCTCCGCTACTCCTCTTCACTCGCCTCTCCCACTCGCCTCTCCGTCTCTCTTGTTCATTCGCCTCTCCGTCTCTCTTGTTCATTCGCCTCTCCGTCTCTCTTGTTCATTCGCCTCTCCGTCTCTCTTGTTCATTCGCCTCTCCGTCTCTCTTGTTCATTCGCCTCTCCGTCTCTCTTGTTCATTCGCCTCTCCGTCTCTCTTGTTCATTCGCCTCTCCGTCTCTCTTGTTTACTCGCCTCTCCGTCCCTCCTCTCCCTCGCCTCCCCTCCCCGTCGGCCGCTCTGCCTCTGGCCGGCGACCACGCGCGCCGTAAAGTGCCCCGCTGAACGGCTTTGATGTCGAAAGAACTTTTTATCACCGGCGTCGGAGCAGGGGGTCAAATTCAATTTACCCGTGGACCGTGAACTAATATGCTGAACTCTTCGTCCCCCCTCCTTTCTCCTTGACGCGCGTTCAACTCTTGCTTTATTTTTAGCGCGCCGACAGTCAACAACAATTGTTCCAAGTCCGCTGGGTGCGTTATCCCTGCATTCTGTCCTATTCGTGTTGCCAGGCCGGTTCCGCTTGTAGAGGCTGCGGCGGCGGCGCCGAGGCTCGCGGTTCCTTTGTTTTTCTTGCGCCTTCGGGTTAGTGGCGCCCAGCGCTGCGGCGCGGCAGGCGGGCGCGTGGGAGAAGCCGTTCTGCAGGCGCGGCGCCAGGCGGCCTGGCGCTACGCAAGGAGCGGAGCGGGCGACAACGCCGAATGAGTGACACCCAGCGTGGCGATACTTCCTTATTTCACGGCACTTAATAAATAGCTTTGGTTCGAGTTTCTGCCTGTTTTTACGATGGTTGTTTTGGTCGTGTTACTACAGTTTTTCGTTGTTGTTTGCTGGAATAAGTTAAAAAACTAACAGATTGTATGAAGATATTTTTAGAACGTTAAAATGAAGTTCATAGTAACAAATTTTCGGATTCCGGAAGATTGACAAAGGAAAATAATTGTGACTGAAATGTTGTAATATATCGGTGGGGGGATTATAATTTCTTGAAAATTAACAAGTTTTTTGGAAGTTTTTTTTTGTGTGTGTAAATTTGATGAAATTTCATTTCACGAAATGGTGGCTCTTATTAAGCTGTATGTAAACAGGAGGCGCTCAGATAGGCGTTAACTTGGTTGTCCGAACTGTGATTAAAACCTCCTGGAGGCTTCGTTGAAAACGATGTTTCACAGTTAATTCGATAATTGCCGCTATTTATAGCTCATTTTACCATATTAAGTTTTCATAAATTTTCTGTAGGCTTTCAAGACTATAAAATATGAATTAGATTATAGGGTAATCCAGTTTCTGTACGGAAACTAGGTTAAAAGCAAAACGAAGCTTTAAAGCTTAGTTTCTGCACCATTTCTCGATAACAATGTTCCGGATGGTTGCCGTACGGCAATGCTCGAAAGTAAACAGTGAAACGTGTTCGGGCACGCATTTTCTTATTTACTGTTCGGTACTAAATGTGTTTCGAATTATCTCACCTTTAAATAAGATAGGCCAGCGAAAAAGCTCATCGCAAAAGAGCTGTAACTGCCGAAAAAAGAATAAATAAAATGACGAATAGTGAGAGGTAATACAAGGTGTGACAAATATCATTACAGGTGTTCTAGTCAAACTGAAAGTGGTGGAAAAAGCTAGAAATTTGTTTTGCAAACAATGCTCAGTCATGCACATTTTCAATGAATGTAATAGGATGAAAATGTACCTCAGAAAGCAGTCTTAAAAAGTGACTTTGAACAAGACGTTTTGTGCAATGCATTCAGATTAATTGGATTTTATATAATTCGAAGAAAATTTGCTTCTCCTTGAAATTCTAGTTCACACCGTTGATAAAATTTTGTTTGATATGGTGAAATTCTTGTTTTTTTTTAGAAGTTGTGAATCTAAAATTCGGATAATTCAAACCAGGATCTTATTTGTTTTCAAAGGAAAGAACAAATAATACTGAATTACCAAAAAGTACCAACCAGAAAATTAATTTAACTCAATGATACAACTCTTGAGTGAAGAGAAGTAATTGTTAATTAAGAAAATATACAATAATTCCTCAGCGTTCTGAAGGAGTGATCATAGACGTTTTGGCACATTGGTACACAAGATGTCGAAGTGTGGGGTTACCGTAGCTTAATTGCAGATAAAGTACAGTTCCAAATGCTTCGAAACGTGAAAAGAAGATTAACTAACTAAACACATTTCAGATGCACCATAAAAACAAGATCATCAATAGATGATTTTTCCTTCTGTCCGACTGGCAAAATTAAATGCGAAACGATGAACTTCCTGTCGCTTGACAAATGTATTTGGAAAGTGAGCACACAATCACGTAGCAGGCTTCTAGAACAGAGTTCACAGGTATTACATATCTGAATCGAAATATCCTGAGATCCCTATATCCCTAAACATCTGCTGTTTCAATTTGTCACGTGTTTCTTCGTGAGATACCCTATCCCTGAGCCATATGGAAGTGTCCTCCAGAGATTTCGAATTAAAAGTCAACTGAATTATGAACGTCGTGATGGCGCAGCGACTTTCCCCGTGGTGAGAGCGAGTGGGGCGAGGGTATGAAGCATGCTATAACCCGTCGCGCGTCATCGCATCTACTCACGACCGGAGGGGCACGGGCGCGACGGCGGCGGCGGCGGTGGCGGCGGCGGCGGCGGCGGCGGCGGCGGCGGCGGCGGGGGGCGGCGGCGACTGCATATGATTTGGCTGATAGACGTCGCGCATTGGAATCAGACACATCCGGCGGGGATTGACGCAGTTGAGCGTCGAGTCGGTAATGACCAGGTGTTGGATTCTGATGACCTAAAAATTCTTTGAAAATTACCTATAAAATGACTTAAAATTGACAGGAAAATGATCTATAAATGGCTCAAAATAAGGGGAAAATGATCCAATTTTGAAAAAAATTCTTCAAAGTTTGTATGAAAATGTATATTTATTCAATGAATTTAACCATTAAAAATTAAATTTATATAAAAATTGTATTTAATACGAAGTCTTTATTTTGGGAGAAAATGTAATCCTTCGCACCAATTTTACAAGCGTTCTCAATGCTTTGAAAATGACCTATAAAATGACTTAAAAATAAGAGGAAAATGACGTATAAATTACTTAAAATAAGAGGGAAATCATCAAATTGTTTTAAAGAATACTCCAAAGTTTGTATAAAAATATGCATTTATTCAATTAATTTAAGCATTTTAAATAAAGTTTTATATAAAAGTTATATTTATTACAAAGTTTTTTATTTTAGGAGAATATGTAATCCTTAGCTCCGATCTTCCAATTGTCTGCTTTGAAAAGTCGAGGGAGTTACTGAAGATCCATGTAATCTTGAGAATTCGAAAAACAGTGCCCACTGCAGTAGTGAATTTCCTATCAACGATACAATAAAAACTATGATAAAATAAAAACTTTGTTTTAGTAAATTCATGAAACATTCACTAACAAAAAACACGAAAAGGAAAGAAAATGTGTAAAATGAAAAAAATAACCTAAAAATTGAAAAATGGCAAAATATGACAAAATACTCAATTGCTGTACATGTCTATCTCCTATATGTCATGAAAAACATTCATTTACAAGTTATCTACGTACACAATGCACCAATGAAAGGATGTGAATCCGAGCCCTGGAATGAATAATTTTTTTCGACGTTATTTGCTACCGCGTGTGTGTTTACAAAGTAAACACTCCGGTGAGCAAGTGATAATGAAGTAGAGATACGGGTCGCGACAAATCAAAAGGCGTAGATAACACAATAACAAAACGCAAATACCAACACAAAACAACAAATGCGTCAAAACACAGTAGCATCGCTTTGCATCGACAAGTAGGGTTTCGAGCATTTTGTATTCGCATCCGTAACGACGACATTATTCACGTCAAGAACTTCCTTCATTGGGCAGTGTTTACATTGACGAGATGTGGCATCTGATTTCCTGTGACGAGTTCTACAAATGATAATCCTTGGCCTTTTGCGTCTGATTTCGTCTGCTTATTATGCACGACTATAAATCCACTTGGTCTAGAATCCAAACTTCCTCATGTGAACCTCTGATATACTGAGAGAAGACAACGCCCATACGATTCGGGAACGTGCTTTAAAATATTGTAATAAGGTTGTGTATACAATTAATGTTAAATAAACCTAATAATTCGTAAGGAGTACTGGACATTTTGATATTTCGTATATGAAATGTTAATATTTCTAGTTTGTTAATATTTTCTTTCATTTCAATGCTACATCGCACACAATGAGTAATTTGTTACGTGAGTAAAGGGATCAAAACCTACCCACCTTCTCGGGTATGTTCACGCGCTAATTTTTGTATTGGGTTAAATGTGTTGGGTGAAATGGCGTTAATAGAATTTTAAAATAAGATTCGAATATTTTAGAATAAGTGACTATGTAGAAAATAATAAATACATTTTAATATATGTTTAAGCGTAAAATGAAAAATCAGAAGTTCAAGTATACAAGCGTACTATGTAGGAATTCATATCGGAAAGGGCAAAGACCACTTCTATAATACTTGTATAATCCTTTCGAGATTTCTGAAGAGCCGATCTTATCCTTTACTTCTGAGTAAGGATAACAAGTGCTCTCTTATAGAAAACTACGAACTTTGGCACTTGTCCAGCGTTCGTCTGCTGAGGTAATAGAAAACACGTCCAGAATAACAAACATCCAGAAACCATTCAGGAAATAACGCCTGTTGTGTCAGCCAAGAGGCGCGAAAACTCCTTTCTTCCAGAACTCCCAAGAGGACTTCGTATCCTCGCCAACGCATCACACATTCAGCGTGTTGGGCCTTGGGCGTCGGCGCGTGGAGCTGACAGCATCTGAAACATCACCCCGCGCCTCTTCGCGCGCGAGACAAAGGAACTCGCGTCCAGAATAACCAGGTCTCTTGGCGCGGTCACGCACGGCGAGACACACGGGGTCACACTCCTCCGTCGTCTTCTCCGTCGTCTTCTCCGTCGTCTTCTCCGTCGTCTCCGCCGTCGTCTCCGCCGTCGTCTCCGCCGTCGTCTCCGCCGTCGTCTCCGCCGTCGTCTCCGCCGTCGTCTCGCCGTCGTCTCCGCCGTCGTCTCCGCCGTCGTCTCCGCCGTCGTCTCCGCCGTCGTCTCCGCCGTCGTCTCCGCCGTCGTCTCCGCCGTCGTCTCGCCGTCGTCTCCGCCGTCGTCTCCGCCGTCGTCTCACCGTCGTCTCCGCCGTCGTCTCCGCCGTCGTCTCCGCCGTCGTCTCCGCCGTCGTCTCCGCCGTCGTCTCCGCCGTCGTCTCCGCCGTCGTCTCCGCCGTCATCTCCGCCGTCTACTTCGCCGTCATCTTCGCCGTCACCTCCGCCGTTGTCCCCGAATTCACCGCCGAATCCGCGTCGCCTCCGCCGTCATCTCCGCCATCGTCTCTACCATCATCTCCGCCATCATCTCCGCCATCATCTCCGCCATCATCTCCGCCATCGTCTCCGCCATCATCTCCGCCATCGTCTCCGCCATCGTCTCCGCCATCGTCTCCGCCATCGTCTCCGCCATCGTCTCCGCCATCGTCTCCGCCATCGTCTCCGCCATCGTCTCCGCCATCGTCTCCGCCATCGTCTCCGCCGTCGTCTCCACCATCGTCACCGTCGTCGTCTCCGTCGTCGTCTCCGTCGTCGTCTCCACCGTCGTCTCCACCGTCGTCTCCGCCGTCGTCTCCGACATCGCCTCCGCCGTCGCCTCCTCCGTCGTCTCCGCCGTCAGTCTCGCCGTCGTCTCCGCCGTCGTCTCCGCCGTCGTCTCCGCCGTCGTCTCCGCTCCAGCGATGGTTGTCCAAGCTGTGGAAAAGCCAGATTTGGCCGCACAAGGCATCGCCCATATTCTGTGAGAGTGGGTATACATTGCTATGCGCACAAACTCAATCTTATCATGGCTCAAGCTGCAAGGTATAATACACAAGTTAGAATATTTTTTGCAAATTTGAGCGAAATTTCGTCTTTGTTTTCAAATTCTCCTCAAAGAGTGCAAATTTTTGATCAGTTGGTCGCCAGAAGAATGCCTAGTACATCAACAACGAGGTAGAACTTCAAATCCCGATTAGAAGAAACTGTATTTGAATACATAGAGTTATTGTGTCAGTGTTTCAAACAAATAGAAATTACCAGCAGACAAACCAGTAGTATTTCACAGGCTAGAGAATTGAAACTTAAAATAAGTCAGCCTGATTTTGTTTTCTGGTTGCAAGTATTCCACAAAATTATGCCTCATGTTGACATTCTTTATAACACTCTTCAAAAACGGTCAATAGATGCAGTAACTGCCAAAAAAGCCGTTCAGTCGTTTGAAAAAATCATCAAAGATGTTAATAATAACATTGATTCAAAAATGAATTACTCGCAGCAGGAATCAAGGAAACGTCGACAAGATGATCAAATGACTCTAAATATTGCTGCAAAAGAAGTGTGTGATGTGATTCCTACTCAAGCCAAAGAGAGATTTTCAACTCCGAAGAATTTTTAGAATTTCATCAGACCTTCCCTGAAACAACTGCGCGGGACACTTGCGCTAACCGGGAGCGGTAGCTCAGTGCATCAACTGATGTCACTGCAGCGCCACTGACCGGGAGGTCATGGGTTCCCGTCCTGACAGCGGCAGGATTTTCGACGCTAGCTTTTCAGCTAGGTCGAATTCAGTCGCTGTCTGAAGGAGACGTCTAGCGGCCGGCTGCTCTGATCGGTAGTTTTCCGTGGTTTCTCCGATCAACGCCAGGCGAATGCCGGAGCAGTACCCTAACAAACGGGCCACGGACCGCGCGCGATCTGTCCTTCCTCTTTCTTGTCCTAACCTCACCCCTTACACACACACTTACACTAACATGCACTACACTACCACATACTCCGGGAGACCGGTCGGGTGCTTAGAGCTTGTCCCGGCTGGGGCGGTGCCCCGCTGGTGAGAGAGTCCTGGTTAGGGGGAAACCCCAGTAGCCGACGGTAGGTCGGCGCCGGATCTCGCCATCCAGCGGGGGAAGATCACCACCATCTCCCGAGAAAAAAACATGCACTACACTAACGGGACTAATGATCAAAGCAGTTGACGCGCCCGGAAACACGAAAAATCTATCAATTAGACACTGGCGCAGTGAATCCATTTCTTGGCCGGCCAAAATTAAGAACAAAATTAGAAGTAGTGTATATGCGCAGTGATTTTCGTAATGTGTGTGGCACCACTGACCTTTTGGCATTCATTTTAGACAACAATTTGCAAAAGACTTTTAGTGAAACTGTTAAGCTTCTGAAAGTACTTGTTGTAATTCATATGACTAGTAGGGAAGCTGAAAGATGTTTTTCAACACTGAATCGCATCAAGACATTCCTACAGAGCACCATGGGAAAGGACAGACTTTCTGCATTAGCTATACTGTCAATTGGGGAGTCGTTAGTGAGAGAAATTAATGGGTTCAATGAAAAACTGAAAAGAAACAGCGTCGAATGGACTTTGTGTTTCTTCATACAGTGTAAACTACAAATATTCCTGTTTATTTTGAACATAGGGTAAAGAAACTTGTACATTTATGAAAACATTCTACAGCAAATGTGTGAGTGAAAAAAACATTGAAGCAGTGTGTACAATAGAACTCTTGTCATCCCTGGAAACACTGTTCTGGAACGTGACGAGTCGACACGCTGTAAGCCGATCCTAGTCGTACATATTTCGGAGGGGGTCCTTGCAGAGCGAAGTCGAAGCGGATGTTGTGAAAAGAAACGCGGCAACCCTCACTGCTGATGAAAAGTACTCTTCAGCATGCTTTCAGAGTTCATAAGAAGCCTCGTGTTTAATTTGCATTATATATATATATATATATATATATATATATATATATATACATATATATATATATATGTATATATATTGTGTGTGTGTGTGTGTGCGAGAGAGAGAGAGAGGGGGGGGAGTGAGGGGGGGAGAGACCTTGCACACCCTAATGGCGTGACCACGAGCGCCACTGGGTGGAAGTCAAAGGAATGTCGCCAACGTGCCTGTGAACCATGAAGGCCTGACGCCCGCCCCGAATGGAGATTGATTGATTGATTAATTTTTTCGTGTTTCCGAGCGCGTCAACTGCTTCGGTTATTAGTCCCGCTAGTGTAATGCATGTTTTTTCTCGGGGGATGGCGGTGATCTCCTCCCACTGGATGGCGAGATCCGGCGCCGACCTACCGTCGGCTAGTGGGGTTTCCCCCTAACCAGGACTCTCCCACCAGCGGGGCACCGCCCCAGCCGGGACAAGCTCTAAGCTCCCGACCGGTCTCCCGGAGTATGTGGTAGTGTAGTGCATGTTAGTGTAAGTGTGTGTGTAAGGAAAGGATAGGACAAAGAATAGGAAGGAAAGATCGCGCGCGGTCTGTGGCCCGTTTTGTAGGGTACTGCTCCGGCATTCGCCTGGTGTTGATCGGACAAACCACGGAAAACTACCGATCAGAGCAGCCGGCCGCTAGACGTCTCCTCCAGGCAGCGACTGAATTCGACTTAGCTGAAAAGCTAGTGTCGAAAATCCTGGCGCCGTCAGGACTCGAACCTAGGACCTCCCGGTGCAGTGACATCAGTTGATGCACTGAGCTACCGCTACCGGTCCGAAGGGAGAGTGACCGACTGAAATGGCTCAGTGTACAACTCAGTTCCAGCGGGCACCTTCACTGTTCGGTGGTTTTCCGTTAATTCTTCCACTATACTAGGCAAATATCGGCCGCAGCCATACCCTAACGGGCCACGGAACGCACGTGATCCTTTCTTCCTCATCCTTGCCCGCATATCTCTCCCCCTCACACACACACACACACACAAATTCACACACGTATGAGTATACCCGTCACTACCGCACATGCCTGGAGACCAGGTGAGGGCTAAATCGCAATTAATCATGTTAGATACCCGAATTGTTTTAAAATTTTCCCAGCTAGTTCAGCTCCGTCCAAAATACATACAAGTACATTTTAAGTGATATGAAGCACTATAAGTAGTGTTTTACTCTTTTTTCAAGAATTAGTATTCGAATTCTTCGTGACCTTGCTGCCAGTCACTGCGTGCAAATCACCGCGCTGTGTGGCGGTTACAACGCTATGCACGCGCATTCAGTCTATCGTCAGGATCTCAATTGCATGGGAGTGCATGTAGAGTAATAAGAACAAAAGTTTCGGAACAGGTTCGTAAGGCGCAAAGGTTGCACTCAGTCTTAAATAATTCAAATGCAATTATTGTCATGAACAATATTTCCTTGTTTTTGTGTAAGAATAGAATTTCAAGGTTTAATTATGGTTTCAATGTGCGGAATGAAATAACCAAACATACAAAAATTAAAATAATTAAACTTAAAATAAAACAATTTTTAATTTAGCAACGGAAACATAATTTTTTACAAGAATGGTATCTTGTAAAACAGAACGATTGGTTTTTGCATGGTTAAATGCATGTGTTTTGCATGGTTTTGTACCAGCTAGGAAAGCATCAAGTAAATCTGAGCATCCAGCATGGTGAAAGTTAGAAGTCGTCGCGGGGTACAGCTGGAGGGAGGGGAAAATGCCCCAACTCCAACGTGTAGGTCTTCAGGCCATCACGCTGCATATCATTAGTCCAATCCAGGCCCTTTAAACGGCGTCCGCACGAGATACCTGCCCGCCTGCGAAGCCCGGTTCTCCCACGGCCACGGGCCACTTCCCCTGACTCCTCACTCACTTCCCCTCTAAATCTCTGATTGGTTGTCAGTCCGTGCTTGGTTGTCGAAGGGTGCGCACGTGTTCTGGAAGGCTCCGCAGGTAGAAGTGATAGGCGATGGGCTGCTGCTTAACGGTATACAGGGCGCGTGTTGGGAGTTGGGAATTGGGGAGCGCGGCTGGCACGCTTGCATGCAACGACGCTTGGAGTATGCAATAGTAATATTGGTAGTCTTGGAGCGACATTGTTGTGTGCTGCAATTCTAGCCTCATTATTGTTGATTGGAGATATCGAAGCGAATCCTGGCCCCTGCGTGGAAGATGGAAGCAAGTGCAATAATTGCGAAAGGAATGAGAGGCGTTTTCAGATGTTGGAGGCAGAACTAGCGGAGGCGCCGAAGAAGATATGCGAGCTGGCACTTAGGAACAAGGAGCTGGAAGTTAAGAGCATCGGTGAACAGTTTTTAGAAAAAAGCGGTGGAATCGAGTAACTCGTCTAGTGCGGATGAGGAAGAAAATGCAGGAACAAATGGCGAGAACTTTGTTGCGGGGGAGGTTGCAGATCTGAAGAGTAAGTGTGAAGTACTTGTTATAGGCGACTCAATCGTGCGACATGTAGGTAACTGTTAAAATGTACAAGTAAAATGTTTGCCAGGGATAAGGACAGAACAAATGAAAAGGTATGTAGAGAGAAGCAGTTTAAGGGCAGCGGGTACAGTGATTCTGTATGTCGGTACAAACGATCTTAAGAGCAGAAATATGGACTCCTTAACCAGAGGAATATACGAATTGGTCACCGCGACGCAGAAGAAGTTCCCAGATGCTAAGATGGTTCTAAGTGGTGGGCTACGGAGGAGGGATTTTGCGTGGAGGTACATCAGCAAGATGAATGAGGCCTACGAGTGGGTGACAGAACAAAGAAATGTAATGTTTGTGGACGCAAACTCCTGGATTCAAGGTGGCACGAGGGATGATTTTGGACCCAAAAGTGGCTTTGGACAAGACGGATGGCATTGAAATCGGAGAGGAGCAGCTAGTCTTCGGCGGCTGTTCTCAAGAATTGGTGCAAATGATGGCCGGGGAACATCTCCAGACAGCGGGGCCTCACAATACGTAGCGGTGGATGAGAAGGGTGTCTCTATTGATGTTGCAGGTAAATTGTAGAAGCTCAGTTAACAAATATGAACAATTTTGGAATTTGATAGATCAGTATTGCATCAGTATTGAGTCATGGCTGAAACCTGAAATTTCTAATGCAGAAATATTTCGCGATGATTATGCCGTTTTTAGGAGAGACAGATGGACGCGGGGGTGGGACGTTTATTTGTGTTAAATCTAGTTTGAATGCAGAAGGGGTCTGAAAAGACGCGGAATTCGAGATGTTAAGCGTCGAAATCAAAAGCAAACTCTCTAATAGAACATTGGAAATAATAGGTGCATACAGGTCTCCAAATGAAAATTTCGAAATGCTTAATAAACTTAGTGAGCTAACGCTTAATGATAAGAATAAACGTTGCATAATTTGGGGAGACTTAAATATTCCTCATGTAAACTGGGCAGGCGAGGTGACTCGTAGGAAAGGGGCGCAAGCCAGTATAAATGAGTTGGTTTGGGAAAACGGATTCACCCAAGTTGTGCGGGAACCTACTGGAGAAGGGGCACTGCTGGACGCCTTTCTAATCTGACCAGAGGACTTGCTTGTTAACTGTGAAGTAGTTCAGGAGATTAATGACCATTCTGCGGTTCTTTCAGAAATAGCAGGAAATGTTTCTCGGGTTGAAAATTCTAAACCTACAAAGGTCTATCACCATCATAAGGTAAATGCGAAGAGTTGTCAGAAATTTCTGAGAGCAAATTATTCTGACTGGTGTAGTAAGGGAAGCAGCGTAGAGGAAATCTGGGGGAACTATAAAAAAATGTGATTGAGGGAAGAGAGCACTTGGTACCACAGAAATATCTTCACGAGAATCCAGATCCCGAGTACTATAATGAAAAGCTAAGGAAACTGAAATCACAAGATTAGAAAAGCTGACGGAAAACGCGGGAGAAGTTTAGAAAACTGGGGAAAATTCAAGATTCTCTCTTGAGTGCTTCTCCAAGAGAAAGTGGCCGCACAAGAAAGTTATTTACAATGTATATTATCCGAATCTAAGCAGGGGGCAAATAAGTTTTTCATATACGTAAAAAGACGAAAGGGAAATAGGGAGGACATTTCTGTGTTAAGAGATGCAAATGAAAACAAAAGTACAGAGAGCAAAGACAAAGCGGAACTCTTTAATTCTTTTTTGGGTTCGGAATTTGCATCGAAAAATGGCGTATCTGTTTCGAACGGGTCGGGAGAAAGAATTATTACTAGACAACATGATCTTCGAAAAAGAATAGCGAGAATTGGAAAGAATAAATCAGTGGGCCCGAACGACATTTCGGAAGACGTATTGAAAGCAGGAGGTGAAGCTATGATTCCGTATCTGTTACGACTTTTTGATATTACCTTAAATAATTCAAGACTTCCTCAGGATTGGAAAGAAGCATTTGTAGTACCCATTAATAAGGGTGGGTCTCGATTAGAAGTTAAAAATTATCGGCCAGTTAGCCTAACATCAGTATCTGTAAGCAGATGGAGCATCTAATCACTGAGTACATTGGAAACATTTGGAGTAAAGTAAATTAGCTATTTGCGGGGCAGCATGGCTTCAGAAAGGGTTACTCGTGTGAAAGTCAAACAATAGCTTTTTGCCAAAATATCGCGGATGCACTAGATGAGGGTGATAGAATCGATGCGGCGGTAATAGACTTTACGAAGGATTTTGATCTTGTCTCCCATGATACACTACTTGAAAAACGAGACAGAATAGGGCTGGACTCGAGAGTGATACTGTGGATTAAGGATTTTCTAAATAATCGCCACCAACGAGTGAGGGTGGAAAAAAAGCCTATCGGAAAGAGTTTGTGTAACGTCTGGGGTTCCGCAGGGGAGTGTACTTGGACCTTTATTATATTTAGTGTACGTAAATGGCATAGAAGAGGGAATAGCCTAAAAAATTAAACTTTTTGCGGACGATTGCCTTATTTACAGAAAGATCGAGAACATATCGGATCAGAATAAATTACAGCGAGACTCGCGATGCTTAGAAGAATGGACGGAAATCAATAGAATGAAGATATATCCGGATAAATACAAAATAGTTTTACGCGCAGTAGAAATAAAGGGACAGCAAAGTATTTTTTTTCGGGCAAGATAATTCCACAGGTAACTATTTGTAAATATCTGGGGGTGATAATTAATGAACAACTTAGATGGGGGTAGCTCGTCGACTCTACTATTAGGAAGGCATGGAAATCTTTACACTTTGTAATGCAATTGTTAAGGAAGGGAAGCAGTAAATCAAGATAATTGGCGTATACAACCATTGTGCGCCCGGTGTTAGAGTACGGAGCAGCGTGTTGGGACCCATATTGTGACATACCAATATGTGGGACCTTGTATTGCGTCACATTTATTGTAAACAGGGTGAATTGTAAAGATTGACATTTGTAAATATGGCGGCATAGCAACGGTAGACGAGTTGTCGTCAAGGTCAACAAACTTCATTGCTTTGAACCACGGGGCGCGGCTATTTGATAAAGTAAATTGTTTAGGGATTGGCCGAGAAAGCAATGACAGTCTGGGGCGCGGCTAGTTGAATTTGTAAGTAATTGAGGGATTGGCTAGGCATGGAATTTTTTCAGACGAGAAACGGTAGTAAGAGGAACCGAGTTTTGAAGGCCTGAAAGAGGAGAATATGGATTCATTCCGACTTATGCCGTGGTGCTGTGCGGATCGTGTGTAGACAATTGATGTTGGGAGTTTGGGAATTGTGAACATTTACTTTGAAGCGTATGATTGTGGGAGTTTGAATATTGATGGAAGGTGCGGAAATTGGAACTTGGAAATATTTCGAGTGCAGCAGCTAGAATTGTGAACTTAGGTGAATTTGTCGGCAACAGGATTGGGAGTATTTGATGCAGATAATAGTTTGTTGAACTTTAATATTTTAAGTATACGCGTAAAAAGAACTGGGAACTTGTAAAAGGAAAATTAATTAAGTCTTATTAACTTATGAGGCGGTGAGGATCAGTGACTTGAATACACTTGTGCCAGAACGGAAGAAAGAAGATGGTATTTGGACCTGGAGACATCGACACCGGGAATATTGAAAATGGTTCTACGCGGCGACATCGGCCAAGAGCATGCGAAACCGGGTACCGCAATATCAGGTTTGAGACTGGTCATGACCGAAAGTTTCGTATTGTTACCAATAAAAATTGAATAAACTTACAAGTTTCTGTGAATAGAAAAGATGATTTTCAATTAGCCAATTCTAGCAAATGAATAGCTAAAAAATGAATATTTGCTCCTCAGATTCCTGGGCCATTCTGTACAGATGGCAGATCGAATAATCGGCTATTAGCAGTCAATAGCGATTATTTCTTACAAGACCCAGTTAGCCGAATATTAATTTAATGTAAATAGCAGTTGAAGATTAATTTTAATAATTGAAATAACGTAATCTTTTTCTGGCGTCCATATTCTTTTATAAATTTGGAACGGGTTACGTTGAATTAATATTAGAAGGGCAGATGAAATATTAAATTTAAGAATCAAATCAGACAGTTTATTTCAATATAGAAAGGGACAAATAAACTCCATCGAAAGAGTAGCAAAATTTGTTAAAAGGGGAAATTCCTTAGGAAATATTTTCAATGAAATATCGTCATGAGAATCATTGGCGAGCCGTAGGGAAAAAAGCAAGGTTGTGAATATTTTACAAAGCGTTAGGGAGAAATACGGCATGGAGGGAAATTCACGAAAGAATGCATGAACCCGTCTACGTAGCACGTCAGACCATATTAGGAAAATACGTCCAAGGAAACAGAGAACTGATGTTGTAAAATACTCTTTTGTAAATAGGACTATTGAGTCGTGGAATAGCTTGCCTGCAGCACTAATGGAGGCTTTTCCTCGAAACATCAACACTTTTCGGTTAAGATTAAATTCTAATTGGTGATAGGATCAGTAGTCTGTGAAGGGGCTCTGCATTAAGTAGCCATGCCTTAAATGGAGTAATTTTGATCTGTTTATTGAATTGTATGTATTTTTAGTAGTCATTATTATATTATGGTATTACATGCAAAGAAAGTGTAAAGAATTTGCCATCAGACTTGATGCCCAAAGCAAATTAAATAAATTATCTAATCTATATCCAGAAAGGCGCAAGCTGAAATGGCCCGGGGCATGAAGTAGTGGCTACACATGAAAGTATGTTCGCCATACACATATTTGCCTTGGTTGTATCAAACAATCAAGATTCGTATTATTTGCTACTGCTAATTCATGTGTATTTTCTTTTTAAATTCTGACTTGTTTAAATTTTTTACTTATTGGCAAAAATATGTTTAAATGAAGAATTAGTTCGTTTTGGTTTATTTTATTAAATAATTTAGTTATTTGATATACATGTCCATAACGTTAAATAAACTAAAAAGTTTCGATAAAATAACAACTCTCGTTTATGGGGGGACAATTTTTTAACAGGACAATTCTTCCACATTCAAAAAAGTTTTCTCAGTTAAACCTCATAATTGAATTTAGGAAATTAATGCAATTATTGCATGCTTAAGTAAACAGATTACGAAATCAAGATACCGTCAATTCAAAAGTTTAATATTACTCTCAGTTGACAATTTGAAATCTGACTTATGTATTTTCTTTGCCTGAGTGGAGGGAAACGTAATTAATATAGATATATTTGGGGCAATGACTGGCAACTGACTTCTGTAAACACTGTCATAGGCGAAGTATCCAGAGGTGTACCGGCCCTCGGGAGCAAATTGTACACCCATTACTTTTACATCTCACGCACGTTTCTGCTAACGCAGAACTCGCCAGCATTTGTCAGCTAGTGATCTTACCTGCGTCCTTGACGTTCCTGGTCTAATCCACAACCTCTTCTAGGCTCTAGCGTGCACTACACTCAAGTTACAAAAGACTGTCATTTGGAGCGCAGGGGGCGGGGCAGTACTCACGTGGTGGGCTCGTCGAGGAAGATGACGGGCGGGTCGTCGAGCAGCTCCAGGGCGATGGAGAGCCGCTTGCGCTCGCCGCCCGACAGCTGCCCCGCGCCCGTGGCCGCCGCCGCCGTCAGCCCCAGCGCCTCCATCGCGTGCGCCACCTGCGCAACGCGCGCTCGTCAGCCCAGCACACCCAGCGCCTCCGACCGGGAGCGGTAGCTCAGGGCATCAACTCATGTCACTGCAGCGCCTCTAACAGGGAGGTTCTAGGTTCCCACTCCCCACGGCGGCAGGATTTTCGACAGTAGCTTTTCAGCTAGGTCGAATTCAGCTGCTGTCTGGAGGAGATTTGTAGCGGCTGGCTGCTCTGATCGGTAGTTTTCCGTGGTTTCTCCGATCAACACCAGGCGAATGCCGGAGCAGTACCCTACCAAACGGGCCATGGACCGTGCGCGATCTGTCCTTCTTCCTTGTCCTATCCTCTCCCTTACACACACTTACACTAACATGCACTACACTACCACATACTCCGGGAGGCCGGTCGGGAGCTTAGAGCTTGTCTCGTCTGGGGCGGTGCCCCGCTGGTGGGAGAGTCCTGGTTAGGTGGAAATCCCACTAGCCGACGGTATGTCGGCGCCGGATCTCGCCATCCCGCGGGGGAAGATCAGTGCCATCTCCCAAGAAAATAGCATGCACTACACTAACGGGACTAATGACCAAAGCAGTTGACGCGCCCGAAAACACGAAAAAAAAACCCAAACCAGCGCCTCCGAGCAGTGGCGGCTGCTCCTCGAGAACTCAAGGGTGGCGCTCTCATTGAAAAACCAAGCACGGGGAAAGTTACAGAAAGAATCGACTTTCTTTTCCAGCTCCTAGGAGAAGTGGCGTTTGCTCCTTGAGAACTTAAGGGTAGCGCTCTTCTTGAAAAATCAATTAAACGTTACAGAGTGAATCGACTTGTGTCCTCCCCTACACCTAAGAGCTGTGGAGACTGCTCTTTGAGAACTCAAGTCTGGCGCTCTTCTTGAAAAATCAGTCACGGGAAACATTGCAGAACGAATCGATTAGTTTCCTTCCCAGCACTTAGGAGCAGTGTCGACTGTTCCTTAACGACTCAGCAGTGGCGTCTTTCTTGAAAAATTAATCAGGAGAAGATGCAGAAAGAATCGACTCATTTCCTCTCCAGCACCTAGAAGAAATGGTGACAGCTCCTTAAGAACTTTAGGGCGGTCCATTTCTCAAAAATCAATGACGAGAGAAGCTGCAAAAGGAATCGACTCATTTCCTCCCCAGCGCCTAGGGACGATGGTGGCTGTTCTTTGAGGGCGGAGTCTCTAAAAAAGACAAGGAGTCAAAACGAGTGGCGATTGCTCCTTAAGGACTTTGGAGCGGCGCACTCCGCGAAACATACCTCTGGGAAAATTACAGAGGGTATTAAAATTAAGTTAAACGACTCGATACAGTTGTGCTTGCCACCTGAAGAGCACGTTTTGAGGACGCATTTAATTTTGTCCGTGCGTGGAAGCCATAGATAAATCTTTTTAGAATTGACCGCGTCACGGACTATCGGGATGCCGCTCGTAGCTGGTGCATTCTAAGCAATGGAAGCACGAGGTAAAATGGTGACACTTGGAAAGGGGCGTGTTTCGGCAGTATACGCACCTACTAAATAAGCTTCAAACATCAAGCCTTTCATCTGATTTCATAAATTACCGTTTCCTTTGCTGCAAATATTTTTTTCCTCTTTTTTTACGTGATCACGCTTTTAAAATCTGATATCAATGTAAAAGTTCTCTCAGAGAAGAATCAAAATCCCGTGTTTACACATCGGCCGTACACTACAAGCTACATTTTGCCCGATCAAGGTACATTCGCAGGAGGCAAAATGCGTGCCATTGTTCGGACACACATGCTCCTCCTCCTGGTTTGCAACCCACCGGTCGCCACCGTACAGAAGTACAATCATGTAGACATCATCAAACTAGCACTGATTATAAATTATCGTTCACCGTTCAATGTAGAATGAATTGTAGATTGTTGAATAATCATAAAATCCGTCATAAACTCGAATGCTATATGCACATTTCCAATACGGGATGGGGCTAAATCAAGCACTATCGACAAGCTAAGAACGTTTCGAAGTAAATATCTGAAGCCACCACTAAATCTAGGTCGCCAATCACCAAATCCGCTAAATGATTGATTGATTGATTGATTGATTTTTTTCGTATTTCCGGGCGCGTCAATTGCTTTGGTCATTAGTCCCGTTAGTGTAGTACATGTTTTTTCTCGGGAGATGGCGGCGATCTTCCCCGCTGGATGGCGAGATCCGGCGCCGACCTACCGTCGGGTAGTGAGGTTTCCCCCTAACCAGGACTCTCCCACCAGCGGGGCACCGCCCCAGGCGGGACAAGCTCTAAGCTCCCGCCCGGTCTCCCGGAATATGTGGTAGTGTAGTGCATGTTAGTGTGTGTGTGTAAAGGGAGAGGATAGAACAAGGAAGAGGAAGGACAGATCGCGCGCGGTCCATGGCCCGTTTGTTAGGGTACCGCTCCGACATTCGCCTGGTGTTGATCGGAGAAAACTAAATCCGCTAAAGGCTTCGGTGGTACAAAGGTTAGCGTATCGGACTATTTTACCCAAGTTCGTGGATTCAAACCCGATCGAAAGTCGCGGAGTCTTCGCAAAAATGGTGAAAAAAAAATCCTTCGCACGTCTTCCTTCAGAAGGGAAGTTAAGTCAGCTGATCCATCATAGAGATTTATTGCATCCACACACAAGCTTTTGAAGCCTAAAGGAAGCCTCTGAGCAAAATGAGCTTCTGCTTGGTCGCCCGAGTGATATCTTCTTTTTTTTGATAGAGAGCGAAAGGAGAATAATGAAATTTGCTTGATAGAGCGGAAGGGCAGACTTAAGTCGGTACCTCATAACTGTCTGAACCACATAAAATATAAGGATTGATTGATTGATTGGCGTTCTAGGTACGAGTAACTCATCGGAAGGCACATTTTACCAAACTGAACTTAATCCATTCATCCGAATATTTTAAATCTTGAAATGATCGTAATTGTACGTTAAATAATTGGTGGCGGATCAAATGCAGGAGAGACTTTGAAACAGAAGTCGGATCAGAATAGCGGAATAAATATAATAGAGGCCACATATCTCGGAAGGCGTTGTAGCCAAAGTATTATAATCCGCGAGGAAGAATAAGTATAAAAAAATCAATCGCGAGAAAGAAAAGGTTAAAAATCAGCGCGTTGCTAGTTCGGTAATGGCGTGGCAGCAGCCACGAAAATATCTCCTAGCGCTACTGCACTGCCGGGGCCGCCCTTTGTAAACCAAAAGCAGACGACCCGCGTGCCAGGCAGAGAAAACGTGAAGTGCTCTCTGGTCTACTTGTAGATCAGCGCTCCACTAGTGGGCGGACCGTTGGACGTGCGCTGGTCCAGCGTTTACCTGCGAGGAAGCAGTGTGGCCCGTTGCTTTCAGAGTCAGCCCGGCCGGGAAGGAGAAGTAGGAACTCAGGCTCTCGGCTCTAGTCTAGTGGAAGGCGATTGGCACGCGTGGAACTGCAGCGGGTGGCTAGAATTCACGCATTTAAGGTGGTGTGTTCGTGCCATTCGCTAGTCAAACACTCGACCATTTATTGCATCTACAGATTGATAATATCTGCTTGTAAACGTGAACGGAGCATTTTAATAATTATTTGTAAATAGTTAAAAGAGAAGTGTTGATTGGTTGCTGTAAGGTAACAATGTTTACTAATAAATTTAGTTTCTTGCATGATTTTTCATTTTTATAAGTTGGCAATACATAATAGAGGATAGGATGACTTCTGCGCCCTTACTTTTCTTTCTTTTTGCGTTGTATTTTAGCATATATTGTTTACAATGAAAACGAATTATCGTCAAGTAGTATGTGGTTGTGTGTGGTACAAAATTTTAAGATAGGATGTTTTTTTCTTGTACCCCAAGAGAAACGGTTGATAATAACTCCAAGGCCGAGAACCAATACTTCCAGTTGCGATGAATTTCGCAGCGGTTTTTTTATCAGTTACTTCTCACAATGACCGGTGAAGTATGTCATATTTAATACCATCTAATTCCTAAAAATATTTACCACTTATTGAATAAAAGAAAAAAATACTTTCACCGTTTAAATTCTGCAATAACTTAAAAAACCTATGCCCGCGAAAGTTTTTTCATAAGAGCCAATACTAATTTAAACCTATTTAATTAAAAAGAATTAGGACAGTAAGGGCAAGTTTTTCCTTACCAACGTGAGGAACAGAGATTTTGCTTTCATTTAAGTCAGGGAGAGAGCCAAGGCACACCAAGTGAATCGCCCAGTTGAGCAACCCTGTCCCAGATAATAGGTTTCACCCAATTTAAACAATTTTTGGTCAACCATTCCGAGTTTCACTGTTCCGGTGCTTCTATTTCGACTCGCGGACCGAATTGGTGTGGTGTGGGAGATGGCGGCGTCAGAATTGGTCCTGACAAAGGACTAGACGCGCCCGCTCGGCACCGAATTTCGCAGGGAAACGCTGCTAGTCCGAACGGGTACGATCGCTAAGTACTGGCATTTAAATCGTGGTCGATCCATGTGGAATTTGTGGAGGACAAGACAAGTTTGCTGACAGTTTCAGGGTTCTCTCGCTTTCTATACCGTGCATTCCATTTATCAGTCACTGTCTCTTTCTTTAAGTTAATAGTTTCTCGACTGATATGGCAGATTCTTTATTTGGTACTTCTGGTTTAGTAAGTACTACGATGAGTGGATCTTTTGTAAATTTCGGTATTTTTACATTTTTCTAAATTATTTTGGGACCTATAGAACTCTTTGCACCAATTTCAAAATTATTGTATTAGATATTGATATTTTATATTTTTGCCGGCATTATGAATTGTATCAACAAATTTTATATTTGTTTAAGTTATTTATTGCAGTGAGGTGAAGGGGAGTAAGGAAGGTTAAAAACCCTAGATGCATATGACTCGTCGTGATAGTGGCCCCTCCCTCAGGAGAAAGGTAGCAGGGACCATTAGTGCCGTATTAGATACACACAAGATAAGATATATACAAGCACGTGCAGTACTGTGTAGATGGCTGCGGTGAATGAAAATGTTCGGCTTTATGTAACAAAGCTTAAAAAGATGCAAACCGGTTTAAAACCGCAAATTTTACTAGCTGTACTTGCTCATTTCCGAGTCAAGGACGAAACTCCCACCTTCGGTTTCCATGGTAAACAAGAAAACATCCTTGACATTTGCCAACGCGAAATTTCCAACCCACTGAACCCCAAATTGCAGTACGTCTGAAAATGACTCGCTTTGCTTGTTTTGACTGATTAGTGATTCCGGGCGCATCAACTTCTAAGAAGCCTTCCATAAATTATGTCAGGTGATTTTGGCGATATCCCCTCCCCCGTTGTTGAAATGAGACTTGGCTTGACACCCTCCCCCTTCTAATCTCACGAGAGATTTTTTTAAAATGCGTATTTTAATGTAAATACGTTAATTTGCGATTTCTTACATTGAGAGTTATTTAAAAATATAATTTGCTTAATTATATTTATTTAAGACTAGAAATGACTAGTATTTAGAAAATAGAGTGACTGAATTACAATGAATATTATTGCACTTCCACTAACGCTCGGTAATTTTTCTTTAACATTTCTGGAAAAATACAGGTAATGAGATTTATCTCATTAATGATAAAAATTTGATAATTTTTGTTAGATTATTTTTCTCAGTAGACTATGCTTTTTATTGTAGCATTCACGTAACCACGATAAAATTATTGTGCAAGATTTAGCCATATTTCTGTATAGAAACGTGTTTTACTTGAATTGTCTCAGTTTTCTTGCAATTTACCACTGGTTTTAGCCGAAAATATATTTGCCGTGCCCCCCTCTCCCCCACGTAAGAGTACGTGAGATTCGCTTGACCCCCTCCCCCTAAAGACCTCACGTAATTCATGGGTGACCCATAAGGTCAATAGTATTTCATGTTTTTATCGCGAGAGGTGGCGGTGTTCATCCCCGATCCGGAGTCGGCCTACCCCGGTTTACGGGGATTTTCAGCTCTCCTGACAACTGTGATATAGTAGTGCACGTGAGGGTGTGTGTGCGTGTGTGTACGTATGGAGTGAGGATTGGACAAGGAAGAGGAAAGAAAGATCGTGGACCGGTTGTATGGGTACTGCTTCGGCATTCGCCTGCTGTTGATCGGAGAAACCACGGAAAACTACCAATCAGAGCAGCCGGCCTCTAGAATTATCCTCCAGGCAGCAGCAGAGTTCATCCTAGCTGACAAGCTAGTGTCGAAAATCCTACCAAAGCGGGACTCTAATCATAGGACCTCCCGGTCAGAGGCATTGCAGTGAAATCAATTAATGCCCTTATCCATCTTTGCCGGTCGTTTGGCTAATGTAAATGCTATACGAATGTACTAGAATTTCTATGCAGTTAAAACAAATAGATACAATCCTTCATGTTTCTGCTGGTTTATTAATATTATTTTTTCGATTACACGCTCCTCACCCCCTTTGCATGTTATTAACACACATTTTCTCGCATAACATAGATATCCAACATACTTATAAACATGTAATTTCAGACGTTTTCTTACATCTCCGACATCTATATAGGACAATCTACTAACACCTGCATACATTTTATTTGCATATTCCTAATCTAAATATCTACCTTAGCAGAAAATTTCATTAGTAGTAGTGGTGGCGGTGGCGTAGATAGTGGCGGTGGCGGATATAGTGGCGGTGGCGGATATAGTGGCGGTGGCGGAGATAGTGGCGGTGGCGGATATAGTGGCGGTGGCGGATATAGTGGCGGTGGCGGATATAGTGGCGGTGGCGGATATAGTGGCGGTGGCGGATATAGTGGCGGTGGCGGATATAGTGGCGGTGGCGGATATAGTGGCGGTGGCGGATATAGTGGCGGTGGCGGATATAGTGGCGGTGGCGGATATAGTGGCGGTGGCGGAGTATAGTGGCGGTGGCGGATATAGTGGCGGTGGCGGAGATAGTGGCGGTGGCGGATATAGTGGCGGTGGCGGATATAGTGGCGGTGGCGGATATAGTGGCGGTGGCGGAGATAGTGGCGGTGGCGGATAAGTGGCGGTGGCGGATATAGTGGCGGTGGCGGATATAGTGGCGGTGGCGGATATAGTGGCGGTGGCGGATATAGTGGCGGTGGCGGAGATAGTGGCGGTGGCGGATATAGTGGCGGTGGCGGAATAGTGGCGGTGGCGGATATAGTGGCGGTGGCGGATATAGTGGCGGTGGCGGATATAGTGGCGGTGGCGGAGATAGTGGCGGTGATAGTACTAACGTGTTACATTCATTTGAATGACGTATGCCACCTATGTAGTGCATTCCACGCGCTCTCCTTTTGTTCTTGCGGCGGAGCGCCGCCCTCAACACTTCCGCGGTGCGCAGAGGGAAAGTGCACGAGTGGAGCGGCGAAGAACGCTCTGCGGCCGCCGCCTGCGACAGGGCACCATTCAGACCACGGATGCGCCACCCTAATTGAGTTTTCATTGATTCATTGTCAGTGATTCTGGACGCGCTAACTGAGGTCATTAGTTCCGTACGTGTATTGCATGTTTTTTTCATCGGGAGGTGGTGGCGATCTTTCCCCATTGGATGGCGAGATCCGGCGCTGACTAGCGGGGTTTTCCCCAAACAGGTATCTCCCACCAGCGGGGCATTGCCCCAGCCGGGACACGTCCCCGAATAAGACCCCTTCTAAGTCCCCGACCGGTATCCCGGCATCTGTGGTAGTGTAGTGCATATTAGTGCACGTGTGTGTATGTATGGGGCGAGGATAGGACAAGAAAGAGGAGGGAAAGATCGCGCGCGGTCCGTGGCCCGTTTGTTAGGGTACTGCTCCGGCACTCGCCTGGTATTGATTGGAGAAACCATGGAAAATTACCGATCAGAGCAGCCTGTCGCTAACATTCTCATCCAGACAGCGACTGAATTCGACCTAGCTGAGAAGCTAGTGTCGAAAATCCTGCCACCGTCGCGACTCGAACCTAGGTTCTCCTAGTCAGAGACACTGCAGTGACATCAGTTGATACTTTTTGACTCCGCTCCCGGTTTGAAGTTTTGAAAACATCCATGATGGAATAAAATTATCGATGTCTTTTACAACGATGAATTGAAGCCTAATTTTTGTTAATGTCGTGAAACTTTCCACAAACTTGTGTGTCCCTCCACAAGTATACTTGGAGTGACCACGATTTGAATAGCAGTATCCAGCGAGGGAAATGAAGCGCCCTGATCGCTAGGCTACCGGCCGCCACAGGTCCAAAGGACAAAGTACAGGAGTAGGGAATAGATGAACTAGAACGGGTCTGCTCAATTCCGTCGCTCCGCGCGATCTAGGGGCGGGAGTTCAGAAATTCGTTCATGGTCTGCGTGTCTTGGAGGGGATGGAGGAGTTGGAGGTGATGGAGGGGATGGAGGGCGTGCCTTGGGAGGGTTAGTGTCTTGGAGGGGATGGAGGAGTTGGAGGTGATGGAGGGGATGGAGGGCGTGCCTTGGAAGGGTTAGTGTCTTGGAGGAGATGGACGAGTTGGAGATGATGGAGGATGGAGGGCGTGCCTTGGAAGGGTTAGTGTCTTGGAGGAGATGGACGTCACTCAGAAATGACTGGGAAAATGACTTCGGGAGGAGATTGAGGGCGGTTGAACGCCTAACAGCCATCGGCTCGGACGCCCATGACTCTCCATCACAAGCGACCGATCCCTGTCGTAATTCCCGTCACAGCTCGGAGCGAAACTCCAAGCGAGCTGGGGCGCCCGCTCTAGTCTAACGCCAGTTGAGCAGAACTAAGCTAGAATGTTAATGCGAGAAAGCAGACATGTAATTGCAATTGGCATGAAATGATATTGTTTGCCAAATTGATGATACATTACAATCTGTGATACATTACAATGTGGATGAAGAGGATACGCAGTGAGGAGGACGAGGTGGTGTGAAACACTGAAAGGGTAGGGAGAGAAAGAGAGGGGGGGAGGGGGGGGGCAGAGGGGAGGGTGAATGAGAAGGCGCGACAGGGTTGTTGACAATACGGGAAGGGGGGGGGGGCACGCAGGGTGAATGTGGCGGAGAGGCAGGATGGGTGGAAAGACGTGGCAGGGTGAATATAGTGGAGAGGCAGTGTGGGTAAGACGAGGCAGGGTGAATGACGAGGCGAGGTAGAGTGGATGATGAGGCACGGCGAGTGTGGCAGAGGAGCAGGGTGGATAACAAGTCAGGATGAATGTGGCGGAAAGGAAGTGCAGTGGAGCAGGGTGGATGACAAGACAAGTCAGTATGAATGTGGCGGAGGAGTAGGGTGGATGACAAGACAAGTCAGAATGAATGTGGCGGAGAGCCAGGGTGAATGTGGCAGAGGAGCAGGGTGGATGACAAGTCATGGCGAATGTAGCGCCGAGCAGGGTGAATGTAGCGCGAAGTGCTGTACTCACCGCCTGTCGCTTGCGCGCGCGCGGCCGCGGGGGCAGCTTGAGGTCGGCGGCCAGGCGCAGCGCCTCGCGCACCGACAGGTGCGGCTGCAGGAGGTCCTCTTGCATGATGTAGCGCGCCTGGCGGCGGAAGTGGCGCGGGTCGCGCGGGTGCCCATTGGACAGCAGCGACCCACCCACGTCGCCCGCCCTGCGAACCACACACCACACTCACCACTCGGAACAACTAGTGATGCGACATCCAAAACAAAACATCGTTGACAAACATTGATGTTCAAATTATAACATCGATTTTAACTCTAAGCTGGGGTGATGAATTTATGATATATAACCAGCGTCGTAGTGCCATTTTCACCCCATGCTTTTTTCTTTTTATTATGAAAATTTGTAACAAATTTTAAACTATTTATTTTTAATTACATTTTAAAGGATTTTAAAAATTATTTAGATAAAATAATTCGTATTAATATATATTTTACTTAGCTAAATAATAATTAACTCTGTGACATGTTTCTGATAATTAATCATAAGTAAAACCTTATTTTTACCAATAAATTTTTATCTAATTTTTCGAATTATCATTCTACGATACATATATTTAACGATAAAATATAAATATTAATGAAAATATAGACTTGTAGACACTCCTTACAAATGTTTGGCTGATATTCATTACACATCGATCAGGAACGTGTATCACAATGTTTTTCGGTAATTTTTGCTGACAAATTGCGCACTGCTTCTTTTGCCAGGCTACTTGTTGATTACCTTCAGGACCGGGAATAGGTTTCTGCAATATTATTGAAATGGTTTCACGAAGCTCTCTAGTTAGGTGTTCGTTCAAGAGTGATGTTCATGTGAGGTTAGGCAAGTAGACATACCAGCATCTTCAAGAATTCTTGCTATGACAATAATACGCATTTTGTATGCCTTCAGTGTCACTATAATCATTCTCCGCCTCTTCTAACCATCTAGAGAAAGCGACATCATGGCGCATGTCAGCACTAGACACAATTTTTTTATGAAAACGCATAACAATAAATGTTGCGTAACTGGCTTAGTGGTGCCGCTGAGACCCCAACAAATATTTTCACTCACGCCACTGCAACACAACTGGACGAAATTAAACAGTACTTCTCAAATCAAAAGATAAGCATATTATTTGAAGGTAAACAGCATACCAACGTTCTCACTTGAAAAATAGGCAAGATATTCAACTTAAGAATTCGAGTGGGGTCAAAATGGCACCACGACGCCAGTTAAGGGTTAAAAGTACATCGATAACAAACTATCAATGTTTTTGATCATCATTTTTTAATGTTGGTTTAGTAATCTCTAACATTCAATTCGTGCACAACAAAATTTAATTTGACAGTGACCGTGTATATTAATTTGTAATTAAAATTGAACGAAAAACAACGTTAAATCACGCCTCTCCATGTGCGAAATTCGAAATAAATACCACGGTATCAGGGTCATTTCGGGCGAGGGATCGTCTGCTCGATGCTGGTAGTACAAACAGCGTTCGTTCGTTTGGTTCGAACTCATAAGACACTGGTGCCATCAGTTATTATTTCGTCTTTTCACTTTAACACGATTGTGGTAAAGGGGATTTTTCATCCCCGAAGAAAATATACAAAACGAAAAATCATCGATAACAAAACATCGATATTTTTATAGAAACATTGATGTTATGAGAACATCGACCTCGATGTGTCATCCCTAGTACCAACCTCTGCATTTCTATGCTAGTTTAGAAAACTGAACCCCAAAGTACAGCAAAAAATGAACTAGCTAGAAGCTTTAGCAGGTCTATCCTAATGACCTAGAGCAGTTGCACAAAACCGCACAAAACGGTTTCCCAAAAAGTAGCGTTCACACCGGCCAAGAACGACCAATAAATATTCTCGTATAACACCGTAATAAGTTAAATATTTTAACAAAAACAGTGCTCGCAAATAACGGAATGACGTAGTAGCCTGTAGTGTGTGTGTGTGTGTGTGTGTGTATATAAATATATATATATATATATATATATATATATATATATATACACGCGCGCCATACTTCAATTATTTAGATACTAAGTATACAAGGAAAGTTCCAAAACCAAGAAACGAATAGCAAATATTTAATGGCCAGCGGCGTCTTCCATGAACACTTGCTGTCCCTTGACGTCAGCGATGGCAAGTGACGTGCTGAGTATGAGAATCGTAGGAACGCGCCGTTCCAAAATAAGCGAAATAACAATAAAAATACGTGCATTGTTTAGTTAAAATTGACACTGTTACCGGGTGGCTCTATCTCAGCGCGATCTGTATATCGGCGACTTTGACAGCATCAACTGATTTCACTGCAGTGCCTCTGATTTGGAGGTACTAGGGTTATATTCCTGCATGTGATGAATTTTCGATACTATGTAACTTGATAGGTAGGTCCAATTACATGCTGGGTTGAGGTGAATTTTAGCAGCTGGCTGCTCTGATCGGTAGATTTCCGTGGTTTCTCCGATCAATACCAAGCGAATCATATTGAATTCCGGAGCAGTTTCGTAGTGTACAGGCTGCTTCCATTTTACCGAGAAAAGCTTCATTTCTGAACTGCCGTTTCTTGACTTTTTCTCTTCTGTGGCCTCTAGAAGGTTGTACTGATAGTGAGTCGAAGCTGTCAGCAATGTTGTAAGTATTGCTTAAGAAATACTTATGATACCGGTGGTAAAAGTGGGATTTTATTTTGTGGGTGGGATAACTTTCAAAATGAGGCCGACATGCGGGGTCGACAAGCCAGCCTTACTGATATACATTTTGTTTTAATTCAAGCATAATAATCACTTCGTTGCATTAAGGTCAGTAGTAGCTGATGAGATCAGGCAAAAGTAGTTTGTTTTTCTTGTTGTCTAGTTTTATCTCCTTATTTGTGCCTCGTCTCACTTTCAGTACTTGTGCTAGAAATTGAAATTTTAACGCTCTTTACACTCCCTAAAAATAACATGTTTTAGTAGGGATTGTCTTAAAAATTCATTTTTAGGACACAAACGACGATATTGGCATCGGAGTTTGGAAGAAGGTGGTGATACAGCTGACGTTGGCTTAAAAAAGATATGTAATATTCTTGCGCAGATACAGAAAGGTTTCTTTTAAAGGAAATATTTTTCTCCACAGTCTAAAAAGTGATGCGTAAGGTAAGTTAAAGCTTGTGTTAATTGCCACACGTATTCATGAAGAAACAAATACTTAATTGTTTTTGTAGATGTGTGCATTAAAATTGTTGGCTTGTTTTTGGAATATGAAACTTAATGTGTATAAGATACCATTTTTGAAAAATGACTCATGGTACTAGCATTTGTTCGTAAAAGATCATAACAATTCCAGAGATACATTTATTGAAGAAAGTAAATAATTGATGCGGGAGCAGTAGCTCAGTGCATCAACTGATGTCACTTCAGCGCCTCTGACCGGGACGTCCTAGGTTCGAGTCCTGACGGCGGCAGGATTTTCGACACTAACTTTTCAGCTAGGTCGAGGTCGAATTCAGTCGCTGTCTGGAGGAGAATTCTAGCGGCCGGCTGCTCTGATCGGTAGTTTTCCGTGGTTTCTCCGATCAACACCAGGTGACTGCCGGAGCAGTACCCTACCAAACGGGCCACGGACCGCGCGCGATCTATCTTTCCTCTTCCTTGTCCTATTCTCTGCCCTTACATACACCCTTACACTAACATGCACTACACTACCACATATTCCGGGAGACCGGTCGGGAGCTTACAGCTTGTCCTGGCTGGGGCGGTGCCCCGCTGGTGGGAGAGTCCTGGTTAGGGGGAAACCCCACTAGCCGACGGTAGGTCGGCGCCGAATTTCGCCATCTAGCGAGAGGAGATCATCATCATCTCTCGAGAAAAAACATGCACTACACCAACGGGACTAATGACCAAAATCAGTTGACGTGCCCGGAAACACGAAAAAATCAGTCAATCAATAATTGATGGCTTTTCACGTAATTACGCTCCTAAAACGTTTTGAATAAACAAATTAAAATAATGAGTGAAGAGATGATATTAAGAAATTCTAGAAAACGGTACTGCGTGTCTTTGAGTAGCCTCGATAAGATAGTTGCAATAATTCACTGAAGGAGGAATGTAATTAGGTTGCAGTGCAATATTTCATTAACTCCGTCGAGATGCCCACTTCGTAAGTAGTGAATAACAGAATATATAAAAGAATTCCGGGTAAGTGCAAGGGTAAGGAGTGGTAAGGGGTGGCGAAGGCAGCACACGCAGTGAACGGAGCAGCGCGAAAGCTTGCCATATCCGATCGGTCGGCAGCGCTCGAGCTGTCGGTTACAGACAGCGCTCGAGTGTCCATTGTGCTCGAGTATTCACTGCTGCGCGGCAGATAGCCGGTCGATCTATTTCATAAACTCCACCGAGATACCCACCTCGTGAGTCGTCAATGGCGAAATTGATTAAAGAATTCAGGGTAAGGGTAAGGGGTGTCGATGGCGGCAGCGTGCGCAGGGAACGGAGCGAGTGCGAATCCTTGGCGCACCCAATTGGTCGCCAGCGCTCGAGCAACCGGTTACAGATAGCGCTCGAGCATCTCCTGCTGCGCGACAGGTAGCCGGTCGGTCGCGGGTGGTTGTTTTTCGACAGAATACAGAGCTCCACTTGTGATACAAGATTCAAACACTAAAGATGATGTCGCGTAAAATTCTCCCGCGCGTCCGTGAAGAACAAGTATTATTGGTTAATAATATACTGAATCGATCAAAATACGAATTATTGGAAAGAAATACGGGCTATACAAGTTTAGAAAATGAAATGTGAGGACTATGTTTCTTATGTTCTTAAACTCTTTCGTCATACACATTTTTTTTTTGTAAATGAAAACTTGATCTTCAATACTGAATGATGGTGATAATGGCAGCGATGATTTCTTTACTCAGTCCCCGAGTGTAGGGGATGTATGAGGCTCTTTCCAGGGAAGATAATCTTGTGGTTTTCCATTGCCTTCCACTGAATGGATAATGGAAGGGTGAATCACGTGATTTTTAGAATTAAGTTATTAGCATTAAGTTTATGTTAGGCCAACAATACAAATGTGGAGTCTAAACTGAACTTCGGAAAACTTCAAAATGTTTATAATAATAAAACAACTGTGATAATACTGATGATGAGAGATGAATGATTATGAATTGAATGTTGATTCAGATGCATTACATTTTGCTAACAGTATCGAATACTTGCACAACATAGGAAAACGTATTCGCTGTCTAAGTGGAACTACAGGAGTAGGTCTTTTCCTCGTTTGTTCTTGTCATAATAGGAAGACGCGAAATACGCATTCATTGAATACTGAAACATCCGAGCGCGTGCTAATGCCTATGCAGCGATATAACGCCTCCATTGTTCAGACACCACACGGAAATGGAAGGTAGGTTCACATGACGATCGAATGCTCCTCCCTATTCAGGTCAGAGGTCGTGTCAGTCTTAAGAGGTGCACTTCCCATAGGAAAAAAGATGAGGCGGAGAAAAGCACAACTCAGACAATGCTCCACTACTAGTTTTAAGAAAATTTCAATTGTACTATTTGTGAACTGCATCGTAATGGAAGTACTTAACTACATATAAATGTTAATGATATATTGCTAAACTAACCGACTGAGTTGGATCAGTGACAACCATTTCCGCTGCATTATCTCTGACTGCGCGGTCTTAGAGATCGAGTCTCGAAGTTAGCGGTTTTTCGAAACTAGCAAAATAACTATGTACAAGAAGATTACGTGAATTACAGGAAGTTGTCTTTTGATTCATTGAATTCAATTCCATATAAAGCTTCAATTTTCATAGACAACTGGAGCTTTATTTATTCAAAAATCTATTAGTACACATAGTTCGTCATCATATAAACCATACTTTCTTTTCACAACATTTCGGAGTATTTTCAACTCCATCTTCAGGCACACAAGGGGTGTTAAAAAAATACCGGACTGTTCAAATAAGTTTATATTGAGATATACATCTTTTTGTGTTTTTTGCGTTCAATGTACATTATTTGGCTAGCCACAGATTGCTTCCATCGTTTCTTCTAGCTTTCAATTACCCTCTGAAATACTGCATTCGGAATAATCTTTTGGTCCCCAGCACAGTTGCTCCAGATGTTCTCAAATGAGTCAAATCAGCGGCCATTCAACATGGATTTCACTCGCATATGAAGAGAAAAAGCCGGCTGCAGCCACATCTGGAGAATGGGGAGGCTGCAAGGTCACCATTTTGCAGTTTTTCGCCAAATACTCGATCACAAGGAACGAGCCGGGCGTTGTCATGGTGGAATTTGAATTTACGATTATTCCACAATTGATGTCTTTTCCTAGGGACCCTTTCATCATGAATAAGCCCTTGCCTGTCGAAACAAGCAATGAGTATGAGTTTCGTGTTGTACCGAAAAAAATCGAGTTTTTGGATTTGGTCGGGGAGTGGTTGATGTTCTTCCCGATTTAAGTCAGTTGAACCACTCAAAATGCTGGGAGCGGCGCATAGATTTATCGCCCAACGCTATTTCTACGCTATTTCTACAGCGCGTTTGCCGATATTTTAACAAAATTTAATGCGCACACACAGCTCTTTCCTTCATTCAGCGCCGACACAAGAATTGTACCGCAGACCTGAGCAGGCTCAAACAAGAATCGCTGTCGCGAGACTCCCAAAACATCGCAGTGAAACGCACCAGGCGGGGTTTCAATGCCTTGGACACTGGTAAATGCAATGAGTTTCACTTTGGTCCGTCAAGCACTTCGCGAGCAAGGAGCTCAGGCCGGTCTTTTTTTAACACACCTTGTGGTAAGTAAGTAGTAGTTTTAAGTAAATTATTTATTGGTTTTAACCTTAGTTATATGCCAGTATACAATTATGCAAATAATGAACAATACGTAAAAAAACCAATAAGAATTCAGTTACTAATGTAGTGATCTGTGGGGCCGAGCCCGCAAGAAGGCATGGAACTTTTATGTGAGCAAGGAGAAATTAAAAGAAATGAAAGAAACAATAGACAACAGCGCCGCGTAACCATAATTAAAAGCGTGATACAAGAAAGCATAAGGGGCGGAAATAGGCGTGATGAACGATGAACAGAACTTAAATTTAGAAACATTTTTAAAGCAAAACCACCTTATTCGAGCCACGGGTTCCGTAAATATTATAAATGGTATACATTGCATGCATAACATGACGAAGATGAAAGACGGAACTCATTATTGTACTCCTAGAAATATATAACAAGAAGAATTTTGTTGAATATCCAGTGAATGCCTGGGTGGATTTTGGCCAAACTTACGGGAATTATGGGGAAAAATATTTAGAGCAGGGCAAAATTAGTTACGGTGCGGGGGGAATTTATGTAAGACGCAAAATGCCGAAAACAGAAAAATGTAAGAGTTGTTGAACATTTATTATGGTGATGGGCATATGTTTGGAAAAAAGACAGTCACTTGGATTGTAGGGACCAACAATGTGAACTGGGTTACAGACAGAATGAGTTCGGATCTAAGGACGATCACACACGTTTTTATGTTGTGTTGAATTTTTGAGAAATTTCGCGGAAGTGTCGTGCAAAACGTTAATAGGCTATTTTGGTTACATAGGAACAATTGTTTAAACCGAGTGCATCGAAAATTTAGTTACATTCATTGAGAAATTCACGAAAAAAAAATCTGCATAGGAAATACTTACGTAAATTAGGTGTCAGAAAATAGAAGCGTCGCGAAATATATATAGGGATATCGCGACATATAGAAATAACGTTCAGGAAGACGCGATTAAGACAAAGAAAACAATAGTCGTGGATGCATTGGCATGTCTTAAACGGAGAAGTGAACCGTAGCGGATCTGGTGGCAGCTGAACGGGGAACCGCGTCCGTGAATAATGCACGTGACAACGACCAGCGACGGGCGCTGATGGAAGGTGACATCGCTGCAGAAAAGGGAAGTGGCACGAATTGTGCAAAAACTGTATTTTTTTTGGTTTGTTTACGCTCCATTCAAAAGAAGTTCTGTCGAAGACCAAGTTATGCTATTAGGCTAAGGATTATAAATAAGGTCACGACAGAATGCGCATTCTGATGGATGGATGAGATTTGTTTTCTTTGTATTGTATTTTCAGTGTGTATGTTTATATGTCTTTCTTCCTGGGTGTTTATATATATTTGTGTTATGTTTTGTAAGTTGGAGGGGCAGATGGTGTTCACGAAAGTCCAAAATTAAATGCATGAGCATCCCAATGGCTCATAATTGCTGTGATTCCATGTTTTTTATTTTTGTAATGGTATGAATGTTGACCCAGGCACGAACAAAGCGGACCCTTACTTCAACTCCGTATGGAGTGAGCGCGCGAACTACGACACGGTAAGGAACAGATAATAGGACGAGCTAGCAGAGGTACGGGCAATTGATAATATGGCACCCAATTATAATTTAGGGCTAGGGCAGGGCAAGATAGTGGGCGTGAGATTTTATAAGAGAGTAATTAAAAGCGGGATTATACATATAATATATAATATTACATTGGCACCAGCGACGTGAGGCGTCGTGGTAGCAGAGGGAGAGGGAGAATAAGAAGAGGATATTACATTGGGCGCCCAACGTGTGGGCGGGATTATATACATAAAAATATATTAATATATATATATATATATATATATATATATATATATATAGGAAATATTACACAAAAATACAAAAAAATAATTATAAAAAAACTAAAACTAATAAAATTTAAACACATTTATATTACGCTAATATTAACAACGTCACAGCTATTAATTTATTATTTTCTTTTGATAAACATTTCAAAATGTTCAGATGTTCATAGTATTCACATTAACATCACTTTGGTATCAATTATCTGTTATTCAATTTAGCTGGAAAGCAAATTCATTCAGATAAAGCAAATGGCAGTAAAAAGAATAAGAATAGTAAAAACTTTACAAGAACGTAAAGAACAATAAGAATACAGTTACACAAAAATACAAAAAAAAAAAAAAAGAAATTGTTCCTAGTTCGCATTCTAGCGTTGTCTGCAGGGGAATTCTAGCGGCCGGTGGCTCTGATCGGTAGTTCACCATGGTTTCTCAGATCAACACCAGGTGGATGACGGGGCGGTAACCTATTGTAAGGGTCACGAACCACCCGCAATTCTCCTTTCCTTATTCTTAAACGTAGGCTCTTCCCTGACACATACACACTCCACTTCACACGACGTAGAATTTTCACACCACTCTGCCTGTTATTAATATGATTACAGTGTTAGTAATATGTCCACATTATTAATATGATCATTAATATTCATATATAGGACTCTAATATCTTGGGTGAATAAAAAATTAATGAAATGTGAGTGTGAATAATGTCCTGTGAGTCTTCAACGAGAAGTTGCTTTGCCCCGCTGTGCACGGTAAAACCGACAGTCGTAGTTCGACAGCGTACGAGGCAATAACTACTGCTGCGCTCACATCTCACGCTTACATCTCCGAACCAAAACACTTCAGTATTAATATTACCTTACAGTGTTATTTAAAGTGTTATCAGTTTTCCAAGCAGTATATAGCGTTTCTCTTGCCGGCCTGCCGGCTGGCTCAACGTATCCACATGAATAAAGCAGTACTAGCCAACCTCAAGATGAATCCGTCACCAACCTCCAAGAGCAACCCACGAAGTCGTACGCCGGAGCTGCAAATACTGTGAGTTTTCCATCAAAAGAACAATCCATACTACTGGACGCATGCGAAAATCTAACTGTCAAAGACTATATAAGTAAACTAACCGAAATTGTTCTCCCCCAGTGCCATTACTTTTATATCAAGAATATCCAATAATAGAAATGTGTGTTTCTGAACTCTAAGACCAATGCTGATCTTATCACAAACAAATACCCCACTCTGACCATTAAAAATACAACTGTTAAGGTGAGACCTCTAATTAACATACTCAAGAGAATCATAATATCGAACGTATACCCATTTATTCCAAACGAGGAAATCACAAATATTTTTAAGAACCGTGACATTAAAACTGCCTCCAGTATATCTTTCATCAGAGCTGGTCTGTCTGACCCTAACCTCAGTCACATTATGAGCTTCAGAAGGCAAACTTTTATCCAACCTGAGGAACTCCACAAACTCCCTCAGTCATCAGTGATTGTATATGAAGGTACACCATATAGAATCTTTTTCTCCGCTGAAAACATTACATGTTTTAATTGTAAAATGGAAGGCTATACTGCTAGTAACTGCCCCCAAAATTTCCCCAAAGAGAATTGCCTTCTGGACTCTACCAGTACAAATATATCATCAAACCCCTCAAACAACATTGAGATCATCACAGTTGATACAGCCACTGCCCCCAACTAGTGACCCTACAAACTCCTCCCCTTCTTTAGAGAAGCCTCCCAAGTGAATCCTCCTGTCCTTCTGAAGCAAACAACAATGCTAAAGACAGCCACAATGAAGACAATAATGTGAAAAAGACAAAAAAAATAAGAAACAGAAAAAGAATTCTGCAAAACAAGATGAAACGGACCAAGACAGTAACTCTGGTTCTACTCTTGAGAATGCTCAGTCCAACTAAAGCTCTGTTCGAAAAGAACAAAAACTCTTTTCCACTGACAGAAACCAACTTCATTTACTACTTGAAAATGCTTTAGCTCTGCCGACCCTCTTACCATTGTCAAAGATTATTCCAATGATATCCCAGCTGTCATAAAAATGCTCAGTGATATCCACACTGTACTAAATGACAGAGTTATCAAAGGCAGAGTCACCAGATTAAAGAAAAAACTGTTAAAACATATACCAGAATCAGACACATCCGAATCAGAATCTAGTATGGAAACAATTTGACACTAAATTATTTTTTAATAGAAGCCTCATGATAAACACCAACCTGCCATTATTAATTAAAATTCAAGCAAACAAACGAAGACACTTTCAAAGAATACCGTTGGATACCATTGTTGACCTGAGTATCCACAACCATTATACAACAAGTTTGACTTGACCAATATTTGTCTGCAAGAATTCAAAAAGATTTACCAACAAGATAAAAACAAACCTCAAAAAGTAACAAAAGGTTCTATACAAGATATGAAAGGCTCAATTACTCTGCCAAAATCACAAGCCCGAAATAATCTGATTCAGGAAACTAACTTCAAGGCAAACAGCAAAGGCAAATTAAAAGGTTTCAAGTGCTACCACAAAAACCGTCACTACTCCAATATAGCTAGCGGTGGTGTTGCCATTTTTGCAAAAGAATACCTGCCTGCAGAACAAATTGACATACAAACAGATTGAAGCTGTAGCTATTAAAATACAAGCCCCAGCTACAATCAGTGTATGTAATATTTACCTTCCCAACAGCCACTCTCTCGATGCTAATGAAATTAAAGATCTGATTAAACAACTTCCAAAACCTTTTATCCTACTTGGCGACTTCAACAGCCATAACACAATATGGGGATCAAATAAATCCGACGCAAGAGGACTCCTCATGGAAAATATTATTGATGAAGAGGACCTAATAACCTTGAACAACGGACAACCCACTCATTTTAATATGAGCAACGGGCATCTCAGTGCAATAGACCTTATCTTATGTTTCACTGCAGTTGCTCCAAAATGCAACTGGTGTGTTCTCGAACAGCTACACGACAGTGATCACTTCCCAATACTCCTGTACATGGACTGCCTCCACAGTATTCCCAATAGCTTTGCAAGATCTCTCAAATGGAATTACGACAAAGCAAATTGGAAACAATACAAAAAATGTATTAGCAAGCTCTTAAATCAGCAAGATATATTTGAAGAAAACGACTATATCGACCTATCATTCACTTTTTCTCAAATGTCATAACGAAAGCTAAATATGAATCCATTAAATACACCAGGCCTACAAATAAGATAAGATCAGTTCCCTGGGGAACAAGAATGCAGTGACGCAATAAACAGATCTAAAAGAGCTTTTAACAAGTATAAAAAGCACAACACTTTAGAAAACAAGATTGAGTACAAAAAAATGAGAGCTAAGGCAAGAAGGATCATCAAAGAGAGCAAAGCTAAATCTTGGACTGTCTTTGTGTCATCTATTTCAGCATCAAACAACATTAAAGACTCCTGGAATAAGATTAATGCCATGAAAGGAAGCAAATTGTACAATTCAATTCCAGTCCTACAGAACGACAACAAAATGATTACAGAGCCTTACTGCATCGCAAACATATTGGCCGACAAATTTACAAAAAACTCCAGTTCTGAAAATTATACTGCTGATTTTCTTCAGTATAAAGCAGAAGAAGAAAAAGAAGAGATTACATTTAATATTTATGAAGACATCGGTTCTCAATATCATTTAAACGACCCCATCTCCCTAAAGGAACTCACCTCAACTATTGATATTATCAAAAATTCATCACCAGGCCCGGATGAATCCCTAATAACTCATCAAACAATTACCCACAGAGGGAAATGAAGCCCTTTTGAAAATATAAACTAATCTGCTAAGAACATATTTCCTAAAGTATGGAGAACTGCAATAGTAGTTCCAATACCCAAACCTGATAAGGACAGATCAAAAAGCGAAAATTACAGACCTATCGCATTAACGTGCAACATGTGCAAAATTTTTGAAAAAATAATTAACTCACGACTCAGGTAGTTTCTCGATTTTCAAAAAATTGTATCCAACAACCAATTTGGCTTCAGATCAAACCACTCAACCTTAGCTCACCTGATAAGCATACACACGCATATACAAGAAGCATTTTCAAACAACCTATATGTTTTAGCCATCAACTTAGACATTGCGAAAGCTTACGACATGGTGTGGATACACGGAATTCTAAAAAAATTACAGCAGATTGGAATCGGAGGAAATATGTTTCAGTTTATCAAAAGTCTTATGACAGACAGGACCATACAAGTGAGAATCAACGGCTGCCTCTCTGAAGAAAAGAAGATAGAAAATGGAGTACCCCAAGGATCCGTAATGAGCGTCACACTTTTTCTTCTTGCAATTAACGATGTAGACGCAAATATCGAATCTCCTGTGTTTACAAGAAAATATGCAGATGACATCACCGTTTTCTGTGAAGGCAAATTTATCTCTTCAAGCCAACAAATCATGCAATCTTCCTTAAACAGACTTCATGAATGAACCCAAAGAACAGGATTCAAATTCTCGGCCCAAAAAACAGAATGCATATTATTCGCCAAGCACAATGAAGAGAATCTGCCTACACTTGGGCTCGGTGATCACAATCTGAAGTATGTAGAGAGAACAAAAATACTGGGAATGCATTTTGACTCAAAAATGTCGGGGAAAAACCACATACAGATCTTGTCAGACGAATATAAAAAAAGGCTCAACATACTAAAATGCCTCTCACACAACAATTGGGTGCAGATAAAAAACTGTTATTACTAACGTATAAAACCTAAAGCTAAGAGCTAAACTAGATTATGGATCTGTAATTTATGACTCTGCCCGATGGAACGACCTCAAGAAACTAGCCGTTATACACAATCAAGGCCTAAGAATCTGCACCGGTTGCTACCGCACAAGCCCCATCGGAAGCATTCTAATTGAATCCAACGAACCAAATCTAGCACTTCGCTGAAAGACATTAATGTTGAAATATGCCATCAACGCTGCGGCTTCAATCAACCCAATAATATTTCACGATGTTTATCCAGTGATTCAAGCTGATTATAAAGAAGAGTCGAGATACATTCCCTTATATGCAAAAATTAAAACACTTATGCAAAATATCGGTTTCCAGATAACACCAACAGAAAAGAAAAGAAGACACAATATTCCTCCGTGGACAATACCAGAAATACTAACCAAATTAGCTTCAACTTCTGTCGAGGATCCAAACCTCACAACAAAATCCCGGGATCTACAACCTGCTGAACCCGCCAGTGGAAGTTGCAACTCTCTCCGAATATATGCCTACGGAATAAAAAATGAAAACGAAACCTATTCAGTTATCTCTACGCAGGAAACCAAAATTAAACATCAACTTCACTCGTCCTGCAGCAAGACCACTGCAGATATGTGCTCACTGATGTTAGCATTTAAACTGGCTAACCAAAAAAACGACAGCCGATTTATAATTTACAAAAAATCTCCCGGTATCATACACAGTATATTTAAAAGAAATCTCAAAACAGAAATGGCCATTAACATACAAGAAGTATTCTACAATATCACCAAAGCAGGGAAATCCATCACAATAGAAATGATCCAAACAGAAGAAACAATTGGAGATGACAACAGTATATGCTCCGACAATGATAGGGCAGCTGGAGATTCAAAAAGTGTATTGACCATATCCAACACAACCGACGATTTAAGGACATATATTAACAAAATATTCTTGCAAAATGGGACAAAATATGGAGAGATCAAAAAGCCTGTATCCTTCACAAGAAAATTGAGCATGTCACAACCTTAAACTCAACAACAAATTAAGTAGGAGGGAGCAAGTCATCATATGAAGAATAAGAACAGGCTACTGTAAACTAAGCCACCTTCACCTGTTAACCAAGAATGCTCCTCCCAGTTGCTCTATCTGCAGCATACCAAACACCATACAACACCTAATTGTCGAATGCCCTCAATTCTCACAACAAAGACAAAATCATCTGGAAGGAACGAATTTCGATTCAATCCTTAACTCCCCTATATACCAAAAAAAATATAATTCGCAAACACCAAACTTTTTGACGAAATTTAAATGGAACAGTGTACACAAGGAGCAATCAATGTATGTGCAAGTTTGGGTGTACACTTGTGTATACGTATTTAGCGCACAATGCACCTAACAATATTCAAATATATGTACATTTTGAAGTTTGTAAACTGTTCAATATAATATGTATTACATCTTGGCGATTCAATACATTATCAGCTGAGTGAACAAGTCTATTTACCAAATAGTATGCTAAGAGTCCAAATAAGAGTATGTGTATTAAAAGTATTAAATGCACCAAATCCCAAGGAATTCCAACCCAGGAAAAGTCTGTTACGGGAAGTACAATGATACAAAAAGAAATCAATAACATACCAAAGAATGAAAACCCTTTTTCACTGCACCTTCTGTAATTACTATTGCATTTATGTATTTTGTATTGCATTTTTTGTTTTCGTGGTATATTTTCTATTGTATAATTTTGTGTTGTATCCTCATTGAATTTTCTGGAATCTAAACTGTATATACAACGGACTGTGTATCCTTATAAAACAATGTAAACAATTGTATTCTTATACCTGTCGCTAATGACCATGTAGTTGATGCGACAATAAATAAATAAATTTTAAAAAAAAGGTAAAACGGACGAGAGCATTACACACTACCCCCACTAAAAATGCTGCGTACCATCAAAAGATACAATCGACAGACGGGCAAAAATTCACGCATGCGCACGAACGTTTAAGGTCAGCTCATACAAGCGCGCTTGATGCAAATCCATCAGGTTTTCGGAACAACAAAAAAGTCGGATGCTTTTGTAACAGACCTCGTAATTTCAATGAGGATATTTCAGTTCTCTGACTTGATTTATCAGCGAAGTATTCTATATAATAGTTTTTTTGAAAACTGTTGAAGACCAACACGATCACGAAAAAAAAAATCCGTAGCAAGTTTCACGCTGTTTAAAGATTAAAATCAGTATCATGATTTAAGACATATGGTAATGATTTTTTTAACACTCTTAAAAATATTTTTTCTCATTTGGGAGGAAGGTTGTGTGCGCTATCCCCTAAAACTATTTATAATTTTATTGCCATAGAAGATTATCTGCTGTTTTATATAGAATATTTATAAGATTCTGATTTACTTCATGCACGAGGGTGACACCACAGTATGGCCATCAGTATGGCCCGCTGCTTATTGAATCAGCCCGGAAGGGGAGAGGAGGTCCTCGCGACAATCAGCTCAGTCTAGTACAGGCACGTCAAACCGCGCCAGCACGAGCTACTTGTCCTCCTGGGGAGCCCAGCGCTCCTACGGGCACGGGCAACTTCCCCTGACTCCGCATTCATTTCCCCTTAAAAACCAGAAAGGGACGTACATGCGGAAGCTGAAGCGGCGCGAGGCGATGAAAAATGGTTTAATACCAAAATATTTTTGCGAGATATTTTCAATCAAATAGCCAAGAATTGTATTATATTTGTATTCTTCACTATTTATTACTATTTGACTTTATTTTCTTACTAAATTCTCCCTTATATAAACAAATAAATCTTCCCAACAAATAAATTCTCCCTTATATATAAAAATAAATCTTTGCTAAGTGACAGGAATATGAATGGCGAATTCTTTCTCTGTTTTCATTTATTTTCTCATTTCTTCCCGTAAATGTTTCGAAAACACAGAAGTTTTCTGTGTAAAAGAGCTTCAATATATGTTAAATATGTGTTTACAGGATTACAGCATAAAATGTAGTTAATGCTATTATTGTTAGATTATTATTATTATTATTATTATTATTATTATTATTATTGTTGTTGTTGTTATGATGTTTTTAAATAATTTAAAGTTACGTTGTTAAGTAATTTAAAGTTAATATTAGTAATATGTTAATTGCAGGTTCTGCCACCAGGTTGTATATACCTATCTGTAGAATAATATCTATCTATCTATCTATTACTTAAACCATATTTTCTTTTAAACGGCTCCAAAGTTTTCAACGAAAATTTTCTTATGGAACGAGGTTTTACTCTTCTATATTCTTAAAGTAATATTGCGGTTCTGCCATTTGAAAACCCAAAAATTGAGAAAATTTCAAAAAATGAACTATAGGCGGCTGGCAAGAGTATGTGGACAAGACCAGAAAGCTGGTCCAGACGAAATAAATTAAAAAACTAAATAGTATGAGAAAGTCTGAGCCATTCTCTAGCACAAGTAGTTTACATTCTCTATGCGGAGTAGAGAGAAAGTTATGTAATGCTGTGCGAAAAAACCGCGAATTTTCGGCGGAAAAACTTTTATTAGTGGGCCCTGGTAACGAAAAAGAGGAAAAATACAGTTGATAAATTTAGAAAAAAGTCCTCTAGCTCGTGGTGTAACCAGAATTCATGTTTTGTGGACCCTTGATAGCGAAAAATCGAAAGACGGCACCGCGCACTGCACAAGATTTCCTAGAGTAAGGGACTGCGAATAAAGATTCCCGCCAAGCCCCCAATAAACATGGAGTTTCTGTGTATAAGGGGAGATTCACACCACATCCACCTCGTCCTCTATGTCTTTAAATCTTTAGCAGTCAGCTGACAGACTCATCCAAATCCCATCGGTCCACCGAGGCCCGAATTTTGGAAATGAAGTAGTGAAATTTTCATTTGTAAATTACGCGATGTATGATGGTCAACGATGCAGAAGAATATGAGCAACTTGGGTTGTTTGGGTTTCCAATAATGCATTCGTTCTGTGGTATCAGTTTTATTCGCTCATGACGTAGTTGACTAAAATTTTTCGAATTTACTTTCTGAATTTATTTACATTCTTGATGGTCCAAAATGAAGAAAACTTTCTTTGCTGAATACATAGTTAAAGTAATATGAAGCATATCTGTATATTTAAAACTCCTGATTGCACGTTTGGTAATCGAAGTTGGAGCCCCGTTTGGACCTTCTGCGTAGGATCTCTGAGAACCTTCATCACTATTTAACTGCAGAGACTCCTTGATTCTAAGCGTATGCAAATGCATCAAATTCTAAAATGTAGACGTTGCTATGTACACTGCCTGACAAAAAAGTGATGCACCTAGAAGGAGTGGTCCAATAGTATCCCATTTGAGTATACATACATACCATTTGTGAGTGAGTAAATGATTATATTCAAACGTATCTGTAATGTGTAGTACGCCCACCACCCATTGGCGCACGACATCACGCATTTGTGATATCACCGCCCTGTTGTTGCGCAGTTGTTATCGGTCAACTGCTGTCAGTGAAGAACGACGTTTACGTACTGCACGAACTATCACGATGCCGCGCGGACGCTTTGGACAGCCTATCCAACAATTTGACAGAGGCATTGCACCTCATTTTATAGCTATTAACATACCTACACGCGGCGGCGATGGTGTAACGGTTAGCGTATCAGACTGTTGTACCCAAGTTTGCGGGTTCGAACCCGATCAAATGTGGGCGAAAAAATCCTTCGTACATTTTAAGGGCGAAAAATTCCTTCGTACGCGTTCCTTCGGAGGGGAAGTAAAGCCGGCTGTCCCATGTTAGTAGATTTACTGCATGTAAAAGATCTTCAAGTCTAAATGATGCCTCTGAGCTAAATTCAAATCGCCTGTTCGTCGCCCAAGTAATACCTTCTTTCTTCCATGGTTTGTGAAAGAAGCATAGCGAAATTTGCGTGGTCAGACGGAAGAGCAGGCTTCATGGCCTGAGTCTCGCCACGTAAAATAAGGCACATTCAATTCAATTCAATAGCCGAGGCTTAAAGTTAAAAATCGAGGCGGACCGTATCGGAGCCAAGAGTTTTAATTTGGACGAGGCAGTAATAACACTAACATTTTGTGGTATGTGCAGCGTTTTATCGGTCATCATAAAATTTCACGAATTATGCGAAAAATTAACTGCGATAGTAATCACATTAATTCTGTTGCTGCGGCACGTTAATACGATATTGTGGGGTGTTGCCTGCGATATATCTGTATAAACAATATTCGTATATCGTGGTTCGAGAAACATGGATGCAAATAATTATCCTAAACATAAAGAAGTGATGGAAAGTTGCGCGTTGACTGCCAGTGGCGACACCTTCACACTGTCAGTAAATACGATTTCCAGAGTACTTTCATTTGGGGCAATGTGAGGAAAATAAGGTTATTTACCTAATATACATTTTTTAAATTGTACTATTAATAATATTACAATGAAGAATAGTTATTCCCCAACCCAATGTGAATTACTTCTGAATTGTTTAAATCTGATTTGTTTCGAACATCGCCACGTTCTTTCCTTAGCAAACATTTGACTCGCGATCAGTCGATGGTTGTTTAAGTTGCTAAGGATGTTAAAACCCGTTGCTAAGGATGTTAAATTTCTTAACATACAGATAGGGACAAGTGCACTTAACAAACCTGCTGGGTTGCACGTTAATAGCGGTTAAAGACGCATGTGACCGATAAACACATTAAATTAAATGCGATTTGAAGAAATCTGAAAGCAGAAGCGTGCAGATCGTTTCAAATCAAACTCAATTTTTTCCATCAGTGAAAAATACGCGTTTTGATTAGTTCTTCCTATTTCCTGATTGCACTTCACTCATACGACTAAGAATATCCAAAGTAGTTGTCGCGACGAGAAACTCTAATCTACTTGGAAACCCTTGCGACTTCACACCTGCAAATTCATTAATCACACCTATTGGTGGTTTGCACACCTTAGTTTCAGAAACACAAGGCACCTTCTTGGTTCAACAAATGGCTCAACCAACACCGCCGCATTCATGAGAAAAAGTAACATGGATCCCACACGCAATGAGGCATTTGGTGAAAAGAGATTCATCGACGCCTCCGGCTGGCGCGCAGGCCTTTGTCCGCACTGCAGACAAGCAGACTGCCTTTCCGGGTGAGTCAACTTCCTCGTGTGGTTATCGCCGCTTGTCGCTGCTGCGCCAAGCATGAACATTTGCAATTGCGAGTCACGGCCACGCATCCTCACATGACTTCTCAGCAGTGGCGGATCTAGGGGGAGGGGGGAGGTCATGGGTGCCACGCCCCCCCCCCACCCGAGAAAAAGGTTTAGAGTTTTCGTTTGTTACCTTCTTTAATGTGGAAGAATTACTTAAATTTTTATTTATGTTAGAAATATGTAATTATATAAAAAATAATATTCTACATCAATATATATATATATATATATATATATATATATATATACAAAAATAATATAAATTATAATAACAAAAGTTTATTATTTAACAAAAATCTGTGTTACGCCCCCAAAATGATCGTCTGGATCCACCCACCAGCTTCTCAGTCGCACGATGCCTCCAGACACGGGCGTATCCAGAGAGAATTTCGGGAATGGGGGGGAAGTTTTATTTCAAATCAAACACTCCCTAAATATTTTTCAATGTTTTCAATTGTTAGCTTGAATGAAAGTGAGGAAGTAACTTAGTATATCCGCTCTGGACGTGATGAGTAGAGACCGGATTTTTATGTAATTATATAATTTTTGTCTTTCTACTTACCTTTTTCAAAATTGTAATCTTGGCGAATCAGGGTAATCTTAACGCTATATCAAAATTTATTGCTTATTTTTGCATATTTAGTACTGTATTACATATTTTACATATTTTGCTACTTTCACAAAATATTTTTTTTATTCTATCAATTTTCTTCAATGTTATTTTTAAACAAATCCCACTTTTTCCTACATTATTACTGCGTGCTGTCTACACTGTCACGCTCGCTATATGAAGACGCTATATGAAGACGCGCCTGCTTCAGTTAGTAGCTTCTTTCAGTTCGTCATGAAGGTTTTGCAACTGACGGGAAAGTTATATGATGCAATACGTGCATAAATTTGTGCTCTCCAAAATATTTTTAGAATGCTTGTATTAGTTTGAAAATTTGTTTAAGAATTTCGTGTTTAGGATGTTCGTTATATAATTATTGTGCATATTGTTTAATATTACATATTATATCCGATTTTATGTATTTATTACATATTCTTACTGTTTTCATTACATATTGACGTACATATTTTGACGTTTCATGCTACATATTTTTCCGGTCTCGTGTGATGAGAACTATACATGGAGGGAGGCTGGTCAACCATTGCCTCCAGTGACGGATTTCTTGGCTGTCTTCAGTGGAGTTGAGAAGAAATAAAAGATGTCATCTTCGTCAACATATTGTTGTCAACAACATATTGTGGTCAACAACATATTGTTGTCAACAACATATTGTTGTCAACAACATATTGTTGTCAACAACATATTGTTGTCAACAACATATTGTTGTCAACAACATATTGTTGTCAACAACATATTGTAACAACAATATGTTGACGAAGATGACCTCTTTTATTTCTTCTCATAAGAATGTCAACAACACCATATCAGAATTCCCACAATTAAGTGGAGTTGCTCGCTCCTGAGGCTGACATGACAAACGTTGGAAGTGATGCATCAGAATTCGTCAAATAATTCAATCAATATGATCAGTGTTATGATAAAATGTATATATGATGTGTATTTGAATAATGTAAACGTACATGAGTATAGATAGGCAAAAGAATGAATGTAAATATGCATATGTGAATACGCAAAATGTAGATGTGAGTGCGTGGAAGGCCGAGTAAGTCTGAATGAAAGTATGGTATAAATCTGACAGGTAATCGTGTGTGAATTAATAGTAAAGTGGCCGTGAAAATAATTATCTCATTTGTGTGTCTGTTATATACATCTTGTTATATACATCATGTATGCACACTTATACAATTATTTGAGGAAACTGCAAGACCTTTCGCCAACTTTTAGATTAATTACAGCCTACTAAACTTTGCTAGCTTTCGACTAAAGTCTGAAAATAAGAAAAATCGTCATTTTATGCTGTTAACTAAAGTGGTTATACAACTAGTAAACTCAACTCTTTTTACCTTATTCATTCACTTTCTAATTCAGCCTTTCAACAAAACCGAGTGAAGAATTCTGTTTTTGTAGATTACGAAATAATCCCGAAGGATAAATCTCATGTTAAACGGTATTGTCTTATTACCCAAGAAAAAGGTACACAGTTACGGATATATAATTAAAATGACGTCGCTGGAGACGACGACTGGGATTATGAAGATGATGATGATGAAGAAGAAGAAGAAGAAGAAGAAGAAGAAGAAGAAGAAGAAGAAGAAAATGGTGTCATCTGCATTACAAGAAGAAGTAGCGGAACGAATGTATTTACGAAATATAGTATAGTGCGCCAGGAAAGTCTCTTCGCAATGGGCCGAGTCAGGGCCTGCTATTAAAAATTGCATTTATGTTAGTAGCAACCAGATCACTGGGAAACAAGTGAAGGAAACAACACTTCCAGCTTCTGTTATGATTCTGGTGAGGGCGGCATTTTCGTTTTCTTTTGTTACACGCTGACACCAACATAACTTTTGTTGCAAGCACCACGGTGCAACTGCGATTGGATTTTTCAGGGGCGTAACCAATATAAATGCGCTTTCTAATATCTCTTCAGCGAAGAGTGCTTGCATGTGTAAAAGAGGAGATTATTCCAAATAAGGTGTATAACCCTTGTAGGGTCTACCACTTACCCAACATTTACTTTACATCGGGAATGATGGCTTAGTGCATCAACTGATGTCACTGCAACTGATGCCTCTGACCGGTAGGTCCTAGGTTCGAGTCCTGACGGCGGCAGAATTTTCGGTACTAGCTTTTAAGCTAGGTCGAACTCATTCGCTGTCTGAAGGAGAATCTAGAGGCTGGCTGCTCTGTTCGGTAGTTTCTCTGATCAACACCAGGTGAATGCCGGAGCAGTACTCTATCAATCGGGCCACGGACCGCGCGCGATCTGTCCTTCCCATTCCTTGTCCTATCCTCTCTCCTATTACACACACACTTACATTAACATGCACTACACTACCACATATCCCGGGAGACCGGTCGGGAACTTAGAGCTTGTCCCGGCTAGGGCGGTGCCCCGCTGGAGGTAGTGTTCTGGTTAGGGGGAAACCCCACTAGCTGACGGTAGGTCGGCGCCGGATCTCGCCATCCAGCGGGGGAAGATCACTGCCATCTCCCGAGAAAAAACATGCACTACACTAACGGAACTAATGACCAGAGCAGTTGACGCGCCCGGAAACATGAATAAATCAATCAATCGAATTATATTATAATTATATATCCTTGGTCTGGCTTCCTATGAGCCAGAACGCGAGGAACTCATCTACGAATACGAGAGGTGGTATCACCACCTCTCCAGCTGAAGGCTTACGAGGTTACCGAGTTGGTAGTGGAGTTGTTCCATTCATTGCCGCGGGACAAAGTCCTCCTGCTGGGCATCACCATTGCTAGCACGAAGCCAAGAGTCTATAGAGAAATTACTATAAGAAGGTACCGCTTTGACAGCTACTGGCTTGGTCACTACTGGCAATACAAATGCAGGTTATGTCGATGCAATCATTGTGTCAGTGCGCTCATTCACAGTTCACACAACATCACTATCTCTTCCAATGTCATTACCAATGACGTTCATTTGTTTCCCGACCTATCATAGTGGTCTCTTCTTAGAGTAACTCCTCTATAATTGGGAGTCATTTCTTAACGATGTATTTCACCAAGAATCTGGGCAGTTAGGCGTGAGAGTCTAATTACCCGCCAGGACGTCTTTCTTTTGCACAGACCATGACCCCAATTTCGCCCGCGGCGTCCAGATAAGGTATAACAAGAATACTGAATACGTGAGTTGCTTTCGAACGGTTCCACACGATGAAGCACACACGTCACAGGATTGTTACTGCACTCACGTCACGGGAAAATTGCTACAAATGGGCGCGTTCTTTTGCTAAATGTACAAATCAATGAAAGCCCATAGAGCTTTAGGAATACACCTGACTCCACATTCCTTTTTACTGTTTTTATTGATCTAAGAAATCTCAATAAATAATTAATTTACGTATGTATGTTGTTTCGTGAGCTATAACAGGCTGAATCAGTTGATAATCATCAAGGTAGTCGTAAGCTCTTGTGCGACTGTAAAGTTCTTCAGTTAATCCGGTACTCCGAATTACCTTGTTAATGAGATTATTCATGCCTTCTGTTATACCTTTGTCCCGCGAAACCCGACAAAGATCTAAAACATGTTAGTATTTATGAGTGTGTGTTGTAGTATACCTATATATCTCATGGAGCAATGGCAACCGAAAACTTCACGAATGCGAGCAGCCGAAAACTTCACGAGTTGCCGAGAGAAAATCTTCAAAATTTGTTTTTTTTCCTTGTTTCCTTTTTTATTTCTTTTATTATTTTTTCTTTCGATTTTTCATAAAAGCTTACTTTAATTAAATGGATGGCAGGAGTATAATCGAAAGTTTTTCACATTTACACTTACAATTCATGGTCTTTCTTGTCTAATAGACAATTGGGTAAATAAATACCCGGAAACTGCGGGGTTACGCTTACTTACTTACAAAATACTTTTCCACAGAACCTCGTTTTCAATAAAACGTACTACTGAAAAGTGTACTTTACACCGAATGGCAAAAAGTAAATAAATAATACATACCGTACACACACACACACACACACACACACACACGCGCGCGCGCACACACACACACACACACACATACATGTGTGTGTGTGTGTGTGTGTGTGTGTGTGTGTGTGTGTGTGTGTGTGTGTGTGTGTTGTAGAAAATTTCATATTTCGATGCTAATATTACAATAGTATTTCGTAGAACAAATAAACCTAACTACCAGCCCGGAAAATTTCTTATGTAAACCTCACTATGTTCATTTTTCTGTCGGGTTCCGATTAACAGAAAGGTTTGAGATACAAATGCAAAAAAGATGAATAATGTAGAATTCTTTGATTTTAGTGGATACTTTTGGAAAGAAGAATTAATTTTCCAAGAGGACGAATTTAATGACGGTGTATCGTACTTATCAGACTGTGCACAGACATTAGCTTTCTCTTGTGTTTGCCTTTCTGATATTTTCTAAGCTTATAACGTTAAACTGTCGATCGTTCGTCCACTTGTTATTGCGTTATTTTCGTCAGTTAATGCAGTGACTTAATTGTATTTACTTTACTTTCTACTTTCTCCATTGTTAAATGAACGCCTCTCTTTGTCGTTAGTCGCAAATGAAAAGGAGTTCTCACGAATTAATATCTGTTAACTTTCCTATGCTGCACATTTTTGCAATTAATTTATTACGGAAATGTTTGGAAATCGCCTTGCAGTAAAGGTCTTTCGATCTCATAGCGTAGGCTTTCCTGGACTTCTTGTTCAGTTCAATGTCCTTATTGTCTTATTTTTGTCTTTGTTCAAGTCCTTCCTTTTCATCCTTCTTTCCTACGTATGTATCACTCTAGGGAGTCTCGTTAACAAGCATGGATCCACTAATAACTGCTCACCCACTGCTTCACTTACCGAGCTTCAATTGTCGCCTTTACGTCGGAACATTCCTTTCTACCTTCATCCCGGCTGCCATCGGCAACACTTCACTGCAGTGGGCAGAATTTTTTGTTACGCCGACGTCTTCACTAACTTCTGCAACTATGTTCCTGATAGTTTCGCTTTTAGTTGTGCATAGGCACATCTCGATTCTATTTCAAATACTACTTTCACGATTTGCAATATCCATTCGATGTCTGGTGTGTTTCAGCGCTGCCAATGACCAGCTACGTGATAACTTCAGCACACAGCAACATCAACGGAAGGCTGCCTGTATCAATACCGTCTCCCGGTACCCCAGAGTACTCGAACACTGTTAGGCAGCACCTTACCGCCTTTCACTTTCCACGCGCTCCCGGATAACACACCCGCAGCTGACAAGCGACACAGGATTAGCTTAAGGCCACTATTCACTTCTGGTACCAACAAAAATATGTGTTCGGACTTTCATTTATTAAAATGAAAGAAACACTTTGTGTTACAATGCCTATAAATATTTTTTTATGAAATCATGTTTCCTTTTTTTAAAGGAAAAAACAAAGTAATTTGTCCTTCAAAATAAATCGCCCGCTGTGAGCATGAACTACATGTCACTGCAGGGACTCTGACGACAGGGGGGTACGGTCAGGGCAGGGACTCGCAAGGGAGGGTACGGTCAAAGGTCAGGGCAGGGACTCTGACTGGGAACTTGTCCCGACAATGGCAGTGGCAATGACAATGAACAAGTCCCGACTATGGCAGGATTTTCGGCTATTGATAGATAGCTAGGTCGAATTCGGCCAATGTCTGTAGGAGAATTGTAGTGGACGGCTGCTCTGATCGGTATATTTGCGTGCTTTCTCCCATCCATAACAGGCGAATGCCGGAGCAGGACCTCAAAAACGGGCCATGGAATACGCACGATCTTTCCTCCTTCTTCTTTACCCTATTCTCTCCCTTTTCTATTTTTACATTTTTTTATTTGTATATTTTGATATTGGACTTTTTGCCAGCTTTCCTCTCCTCTGGTACCTCTGTGCCTCGTTTTGGTGATACGTTTCAACTTCATCAGGAATACAAATTTCTTCCTATACGTCTAATTGATATAAATGAGTAGATATTGTGTAAAATTGAAATTCTGACAGAAGTGAAGTTTATATATTTCTTTTATTGCTAGTTTTTGATCTCGGCGTGCAGCAAAAAGCTTCTTAAATAACCTTAAATTTTCTCACTTAAATTAACATCCACAAGCAACTAATCACTCAAGAACTTTCTAAAAGTCTCAGTAACAATTAAGTCAAGATCATAATGGCCAAGACTCAGCACGAAGGAAAAGCATTTAAGAAAAATTATCCCTCCATGACAGGTTGTCACTTACTAATACTGAAAATAGAAGCGATTTAATATCTAAAATTCACAATTCAAACAGTATTTCAAAATAAAATAATTCACAGAATTTTGAAGAGCTATAAATTCATTTATTATCATTCTTTATAATTATTTTTTATTTATTTTTACGTCAAAAAACAGATAAAAACTGCGTATGACGTGCTATGGGAAAAGTGAATTATCTGCACATTTTCAAAATTCTGTGATCCCTACACTGTCATATACTACTTAAATTTTGAAGAAAAAAAAACCCTCCCATGTAATAAAATCTATTTTCAAGGATAAAAAGGCAATAAATCTTGGCTCTTATCCATGTTGCCCTTCGGAATAATACTTCCTGCCGCGACAACATGGAAACGATAATTTGAATAAATGTATTTCCCACTGAATTCTAAATGACGTGCACAGAAAATGAAGTTACATTTATGTCCAGAAGCAAAACAAGGGGCCATCTCAGCATTTTCTCAATGGATCAGGGAAACTGGACGAAAAAGCTGATCTTAAACATCTCTGGGAACAAAATTGCTTTAGTTCAGAACTCAGTATAAATGACACTCCATCTTCAGATCTAAAACATTTCGAAATGCCTCGTTTCATGTACTCACATTTCTTCCCGTTATTCTCATTGTGATCATTTTCATTATTCCATTGTAAAATGGCCGCCACAAGAAGAGTGAAAACTATCTTTGATATCAAATTTACTAAGATTCGAACAGTACTTCGCTCAACTGAAGAGAGGCAACTTCACGAGCGTTATTCTGCTAACGAAAAACCCACAGCCTGCTTAGAACGTCTTTGAGCAGGTCAGTGACCTCCGCGGCGTGTGGGTCTGCGCCTAAGCGATAAGAGGACAACTAGAGCCTGGAGACACACCACGATGTTACAAAAGAGATTTAACGTCTCTTCTTAGATTCTCGTGTGATACACTAGGAATCGTAGAGATAGCAGGAGCAAATGGAAACACAGCAGTTCCAAAGCAAACAATTTGTGAAGTGACAATTCTCAAATTGGCGTGCCATAATTAAGTCTGTGAATACCATAAAATATTATTGGGCGCGTTACATAAAATATTATTTAAAAGAGGAATAATTATAACACTTGTGTTTAGGAAGGAAGTACAGTGTTCTGAAATACTCCGGGGAGAGGAAGCAATGTAGATTTCAGCAGTTTGTTTGATGTGCCTTTTGTTCTTAGAAAGACTCTTCATTCGGGCGCAGAATTTTCTTAGGAAGAACGCGGGGCCCTGCAAGTTCAATGATGGGGTTCAATGATGGGGTTCAATTCAGGGTTCAATGATGAACTGATGGGAAAAATTATTTAAAAAATTGAAAAATAAATTAGAACTCGAGAAAATCGTTATCGTAATTTTATCAGTATTATTATATTTAATAAAATTTTAATAATTTTTTAAAATATGTTTTACTGAAATTCATATTTATTATTTCGTGTATTTAACAAGTAATTTTATTAACCACTAGCTAAACACAATATAATATTTTAGCGTTTTAAGATCACCATGAAAATTGTATTATTTGATCACTAAATACTTTTACTTAAAACTATTATTTAACATTTATTTCCCAATACTTTTTATTGTTTAAACGTCTTTTTTTGTTATTTGTTGAAATAAAATAACTCATAAAGTTTATTGATACAACTTTCACATTTTTATTTTTTAGGAGGGGGCAGCTTCCACCATAGCCGCGAGCCCAAAATTGTCTAGCTACGGCATTGCGAACAGGTATGTAGCTGCACCTATTTTCACTTGAGTGTCTACATTGGCTGGCTGGGGACCAACTCAATACCTACCATTGGCTTCTAACTTCAACTTAAAAAGCTCGCAATTGTCGAGAAATGTGTATTAATTTATACATAATGGTACATATTTATTTATAACATTGTATGAATATATATTTATTCATAACAGCAAGAAGTATATTACGTATTGCATTGACATTTTACATTGTTATTATGTATTCGATTTTATCTGACATCATATTACCTCTTACTTTGTTCGTCATAGTGTGTAAATCAGGCATGTTAAGTTCGCGGATAAGCTAACTAGCCTAACAGAGTTCACGGCCACTGCTTTCAGAGTACCTGGCGCGAGATTTAAAAGGAGGGTTGTACAATTCGCTCCAGAGTGGCCGTATCTACTTCACAAATTTGATACATGACATTCGTGAATTAAAAATCTCAAAAATTGTGTTGCTTTAACGTCATAATATTTTATTTTCATTAATTCTCGGAGTCTCTAGATTTGCAGCAAATGCCAGCGTCTTAAGAGAGGTTGGTAGTGTAGTAATTTGGTAACATTTTAAAATGTAACCCAAAAATCTTTGGAATAGATTAGCAGATGTACGCTTATTCGTAGGTGCTTTAGAATGCAATTACGGAAATGCGATCAGCGCTACTGGTCGTACAAAGTGAAATTGTTACTATAACGCGCAGGTCTGTGAGACGTTACTCTGGAGATGGTTGGGGATAAGAGAACATGTCAGATAGAATGGTTAATTTCGAATAGACATTCGGATATTAAAAGGTAAGATATCCTCGCAGCAATGGCAGAAAAATATTCGTTAGTGGTTCAAATTCACCCGAGTTCAGTGTGGGGTTGTAAAATTACGTTCACACACTTGAAAGGAACGCAAGAGGCGGATATGCTTGGTTTAGGGTTGAGGTGGATGCAACGCAGGTTGAAAGATACGAATGACAATGGCATCTGCATGCTTGGCGGCGGCGATGGTGTAGCGGTTAGCGTATCGGACTACTATACCCAAGCGGGTTCAAACCCTATCGAAGCCGTGGATTTTTAAGGGCGAAAAAATCCTTCGTATGCCTTCCTTCGGAGGGGAAGTAAAGCCGGCTGTCCCATGTTAGTAAATTTACTGCTTGTAAAAGATCCTCAAACCTAAATGATGCCTCTGAGCTAAATTCAAATCGCGAAGTAATACCTTCTTTCTTCCATGATTGGTGAAAGGAGTGTAACGAAATTTGCGTGGTCAGAGGGAAGAGCAGGCCTCATGGCCCGAGGCCTCATGAGCCTCGCCACCTAAAATAAGGCAAATTCAATTCAATTCAATAGGGAAGATTAGATCCACATCCTGTTAAATTGCTGCGCTACGGAAACATGGAGAGTAAAATGGATTGGAATGGGGAACTATTACTTCCAACTTCGAAACATAACTGTCGGCCAGAATATATTAGGTGAAGTAGGTCTCACTTTATGAAAGAATTAGGAACATTTCTAGGAAATATTCGAACTACGGTAATCAGGGAGAGGGAGAACAGAATCGGTTAGTAGGATGAGCGGAACTTAGGCTGAAGATGATATAAGTCAATAAGTAAGCGATAATTAAGTTAATCAGTAATTAATTTAGTTAATTCATCAGTAAAAAAGTAAATCAGTAAACAAAGAAGTATACCATTAAATAATTAAAGAAAATCTTTAGGCATTTTGTCCAAGAAGTAAGCGCAGAATCGATAGTGCGGGCGATCTTCTTTGGCGCTGTTTGATTTCAGGGGTTGAGGGGCCAAAGGTTGGAAGGAGATGAAGTCCACGCCGGGAAATAAATAATTCAAATAACATTTGGTAGATTAGGGCGAATTTTTGTGTGTGTGTGTGTGTATTATATATATATATATATATATATATATATATATATATATATATATATATATATATATATATATATTTGCGGCAGAAAAACTCATATTACAGTGTCCTGGGAACGAAAAAATGAATAAATCCAGTTGCTCAATTTAGAAAAAATGACCTCTAACAGGTGCGACAGGCAGAATCCATGTTTTGTTGGTTCTTGATACCGAAAAGTCAATTGACGATAAAACGTCCGTCCGCCCATCCATCCGTCTGTCTGAGAAACGACACTAGCGGCTAAACCGTTCAACTGATGTCCTCCAAAATGGACATTCTCGAGACGATGTGGCTGATGTCGCGGTCCCTTGAATTTAAAATATATATTTTAATTTTGGGGGCACTTTACATGAAGCCCCTGTCACATTTTCTAAAGTAAAAAAATGTCTCCATCGTTTTTGATTAAACTTTGTTGTTGGATAGTGTGAAGAACGTTGAAGAAAATGGTGCAGGTGTCATTTTGTTGAATACTCTTTTGAAATTTTTCGAAAATTGAAAACGTTAAAAATGTTTTTGAGTCTTCCAACAGCTAAAATATTAAAGATGGAGATTTTCTCTCTTCATGAAATCTGTTCCTCAAAGATAGATTTTGAAATTAGGTTATGTACAATTTTTAGAAAATTTGAATATGTTTTGCGAGCCGTTTTTGAAACAATTTTGAATATGTCCCAGGCGCTTCATGTAAAGTACCCCCAAATTTTAAAGGCTGTTTTTCAAAATATCAAAGTTTCAATTCGAGCCAGATCGACCGAGGTACATCCATTTTGAAAAACGTATGGTTTAGGCGCTAGGCCAGACTGACGTTTTGAAAAGAAAACAACTTTTTCGGTATCAGTCGACCCGAAAACTTGTATTTCTATTGAAATCTCGAAATCCATTTTTCGGAGTATTACATAACTTTGTCTCTAGTACGTATATTACTCCGTATATATGTGCCTAAACAAGAAAGTAAAAATTAAAAGGGTAAGACGTATGAACGGATCAATCATAGGGACCCTGACAAAGGTCAGAAAAGAAACGCAGATTAAATTCTATAAAATAGTAAGTATTCCAACAAGTGTTTGTGGAAGTTAGAATTGGACATTGACCAAGAAGGATATCACAAAATTACAAAGTGCTGTTATGAGAATTCTGAGATCAATATCTGAATATAGACTTACGGACAAGAAAAGGAATTCAAAAAATTGTGAAGAACCTGGGGCATATAGTCTTTAAGGGAAAATTCGCTTTTCGCGAAGTCTGGAATTCAACTCATTGAAAGGATGCATGACAACAGATTGCTGATGACAATCCTACAATTCCATTCACAAGACCAAAATTCTACTTGCCCGGGAAGGAGTTGGGGTGACCATATGAGAATGGAGGCGAAACAGACTGTGCCTGTATACCTGAAGGAGAAGAATATTTATTGTCAAAAAGTAAAATTGGCGACGAATGGGGGAAATGACCATTCTTTATTTTGAACTTCAGAATCCCTACAACCTGCTCTTTTACTATAAATGAATTGAATTATAAATAAAGATGGTTGACAACATTTGAAAATTATTAATTTTCGCTTTCGAGAAATAGAAAATGCATGTATATCTGCCAACGGGTTACAGATTCGCTTTTGTAGTATTACTGAGAAAATGACAACAACCCGCCGACTCTTAAGTTCCCTCAAGAAGAGATAGCTCAAGAAAACCTGCGTGTTATGAACTTACATTTTCAGTCTGGAAGATTACAAAGTGGTATCTCGACATTTGTCAGTCAGGACGAAAATCCTGGACGTGAGGGGGGTCATCGACCCAGAAGCTGAAGTACAATCCTTGTTTCAATTTGACATGAACTTCAAGATTCTGAACGTTTCTGAACACTCATGCTATGGGGTGGGAATACTCAGAAGAGCTAAACCCCAAAAAATGTAATGGTTAACAAAATGTTTCTTTTTTTTTTAATTGGTTTATTTAAGGTCGCTTCAATATCTAAGGTCATTAGCGAACACTATTGCTGTTAACGGTATGGTAACTATGTGGATGAAACGATATGGTGATTGATGATAAGGGGTGAAAGGACGAACACAAATACAACCATGCCCGAGGCGGGACTCGATCCCGCGACCCTTCGGTCAGAGATCACTTCGACACTACTGCCTTAGCGGTCTCGGCCACCGGGCCGGCAAAATGTTTCTTGTTCATGGGCCCAGAACGCATCGTGTACGTGTAATGCATGGTGAATCAGCGTAACGTGCGTTGCGAATTATACGAGCGCTTAGGTCTCGTCCTTACATCCACTCAAAAATATACATTTTTCCTCTTAAAACAATCACTTTTCTGTGAGCCATACGAGGCTCACAAAATGTAACACTCGATGGTTTTACTACGTCCGTGAACCATGTGTGGGTCACAGACGTTTACTGGCAAATATTTCTACGGAACTCGCCGTAACTGCACGGATTTTGGATTGGACTTACTAGGATGATCATAGAATTTAGAAATCCTTTACTGGAAAAAAATTTTTATTTCTGAAAATATTACAAGGGAACCTTCTGACAGTTACGAACGTCTGGGCGTGCGAAGATATTTTAACGTTTTCATAGGGAAGGGAACGTGTTAAATCTGCTTGATTACCACCAAAGAAAAATTTCCTTTCAAGTAGCATCAGATTTACGAGGTCTTGTGACAAAGGCGTCGTAAACACCGTAAAAAACCATCGTCTTTCCTTTGCGTATGAAATGTAGAGATCTTAAATCGTAAAACAGTAACTCTGTTCATATTTACTCTTATGTATAATTTTATATTGAACTCAGGTCGCTCTCCTTGTAATGCTTCAGATGCTATATTATTTACTGTGAAGACATAATTTATTTTAACAGAAAACGATACTTCGTACCAGATGAGAGAAGCGAAATAGTGCAAACGTGAGTGTCCCAAAAGTGGCATATTTAAAAACTTGTCATTTTGCAGAATAACAGTTTCAACCTGATGTATAACCCTTTGTATATCATGGTTGATGTCAAATTATTTGACTTTCAACCATATGTCTTGTTTGCTAACGTTTTACGAAATATTAACTAGTAAAAACGGGTTACATTCAAAATATTTTTTTTCACTTCACTCAAAACTTCAATTTTTCTTATGCACTGACAATATGACGGTACGATAAAATATACTTTTTGTATACTTCACATGATATTTAATTTACACGCTAATTTATTTTTATTTCTTAATAAAATTCAACACTAATACAAGACGTCTACACTATAATGCATCTTGTGTGGTCTTGAATGGTTGCCATGTGTATACTTCACGACCATAATAGTACGTATAGTCTTTACTCATTGTCAAACATTTCTTTATGACTATAACAATGAGGAAAAGATTAGCACATCTTTTCCTTGAGAGCATCATGTATGCTCGCCATTTTTGTATGAGCACATAAAGCTTGCGAAATGGCGATTTCGCAAGGGAAAATACAATTAAACGTCCGAAGTACCAAGGTGAGCAGGCGAAACAAGGACAAGAGCCGGCGTCCAGTGCAGTACTAAGGGGGGCAGGAGGTCGGTGCGCCCCGGTTGACACCAATTATAAAATTATATACTTCGAATTAATATAATTATAAATATAAATAATATAATTATATATTAATAATTTTAATGATATATATATATATATATATATATATATATATATATATATATATATATTTCAATTTAATAGTTATACATGTCACTGCAGCGCCTCTAACCGGGAGGTCCTAGGTTCGAGTCCTGACGGCGGCAGGATTTTCGACACTAGCTTTTCAGCTAGGTCGAATTCAGTCGCTGTCTGGAGGAGAATTCTACCGGCCGACTGCTCTGATCGGTAGTTTTCCGTGGTTTCTCTGATCAACACCAGGCGAATGCCGGAGCAGTACCCTACCAAACGGGCCACGGACCGCGCGCGATCTGTCCTTCCTCTTCCTTGTCCTATCCTCTCCTCTTACACACACACTTACACTAACATGCACTACACTACCATATATTCTGGGAGACCGGTCGGGAGCTTAGAGCTTGTCCTGGCTGAGGCGGTGCCCCGCTGGTGGGAGAGTCCTGGTTAGGGGGAAACCGCACTAGTCGACGGTAGGTCGGCGCCGGATCTCGCCATCCAGCGGGGAAGATCACCGCAATCTCCCGCGGAAAAATCATGCACTACACTAACGGCAATAATGACCAAAGCAGTTCACACACCCGGAAACACGAAAAAATCAATCAATCAATCAATAGTTATACAATTAAATCATATATACTAGTAAAGCAAAGAAAAATAATTGTAAGTAAAACGTGAAACGATAAGCAATGAGCCCCTATTCTTTACTGGTCCAAGAGTCTCGATTTCGGCGATTACTTTAACTTATATTTTCGTTAATCTTGATAAAATAATCTATAAATTATCTTTAATATCGTACAAATATACTTGCATTTTTATTAAATAATGTATAAACTATTCAGATATAGATATTTTATAGTATTTAATTTAAGGGGGTGACACCATTAGCTTTGCCCCTGGTGACACCAGCGTAAGCTACGCCATTGCCAGCGTCCATGCACGTTGTTGTGGCAGTTTGCCCGTCTCTTTCGCGAGTTTAAATGTATCAGGAAGGCGCCCACACACGCCGGTTTGCCAGTCGGGTTTCATTAACGCGTCGCTGCTCAGCGGCTGTCTGATTACGACCCCCCCCCCCCAACGTTTAATCATTGATCTACATTGTCCAGATGAGGATTGCTTTCGTCCGGACTAAAACCTCCATCACATGGCGTTACACATGATCCCCTGTATGTAATAAAAAATTTCATTTAAATAAATATGTAAAATGGGAATATAAAATTTGAAACATAACGCCGTTTTGCTTAGTTGTAATAGTCAACATAGTAAACAATGTTGTATTGTGTGGTCATTAAGTTGTTGACTTCTTATTGTTCTTATAATTTATAATTAATATTTGTAATATTTATATTTCATTTAGGATTTTTAAAATCTACCCCTGAAAGGAGACCAATTTAGCCTCGTTTCCTCCATACAAACAGCCCTAAAAATGCGTCAGAATCCCCACATCGACCAAAAACATTAAAATATTGAATGTACGAAACTATCTGGAAAGAATGTTGCTAATTCGGAGTTGAGTCCTTCAAAAGCCAAAAAAAATTCAAAAATTTAAAAAAATTCAGAAATAAAAAATAGATGTAAAATTGTCGTTCAGTAAACTGTCATATGCCTGAAGGGCTGGTATATAAAGATACCTCAGAAACATAGTTGACAGCAGATATATAGTCTTGTTTTAGGTTGTTCACGTCTATGACCTCTAGATTTAGAGAGGCGCGGAACCTGCACTGCCGCCATTAAATATCCTGTTAAAGGATAGCTCCACCACCCAGCATTCAATGCAATTTGAACTCAACTATCATTCTCAAAATCTGATGATGAAAGCTGACATTGTCCGAGGTACACTAAAATTTTTTGTGTTGACCTAAAATATAGAGAGTTACAGTGCTGTTGAAATACTATTTAAAATATCACAGCAGGAAAAAATGAATACAAACTTTCTCAAATATACATAATTATAACAAAAAAGTAAAAACATACTCTTTCCCTTTTCTAACGATTCCCTTTCCTATTCTATGCCCCACTGTAATTTGTATTATTTTTTGTTAGTATTTGTTTGTACAAATATATAAAATGGCATAGACAACATTGAAATCAAGTTACAATCTAATTTTCCCCTTTTTTTTTTTAAATTTAAGAGTGATATGTAATGAATAATATTCTTCATTCTTTATATTTTAAATTTGTCAAAATATTGAAAAAACCTTTTATACCTGATTTTTTAAATTCCTTAAAATTCAGTAATTATACATGGTACAGCTACTTTTTTTACTTTTTAGAATTCATGCACGTTTTATGAATTACTATCAGAAAATACTTCAGATAATTAATGGAAATGTGATCATGTTACATACACGTACTCTATACACAAGAAAAACAAGAGCAATTAGCAAATAGTGGTAACAAATTAACAATAGCAAAATATACCGGAAACAATTTTCTTGTCCTCTTGTTCATTTTTTTATGATGTTATGTTCAGCTTATGTTTATCTTTCTTTTAGTTTTTATTTCTTCTGCTATTTATTGCTTCCCTTGACTTTTTTCTCTCATATACAAAACACAAATACATGCACACATATACATACACATAAGAGCAATAATATCACTAAACAAGCAAGACCAATACTTGTTGCTTCTTTTATGACAATCTGTTAAAAACAATCTGGAAGATTGCCAAGAATACGATGGCATGCATCTGAATGTCCAGTATAGCATGTCATGAACGAATTTACAAACAACCTCTTTAGTGACAAGTTCTTAAACAACAATAAAATAAAAAAAATCCATTAAAGAATTGAAGAGAAAAGACAACATTGAAGATATCGTGGAAGGTGGTGGGTTCGAATACCGCCTAAGTCATCGATGTTTTCTCTATAAGTTCCTGTCCTGAAAGCCGTATCACACACCAACATTATTTTCACCACCTTCCACCCCAACAATGTGAAAAAATTCTACGGAAAGGCATTTCTGATACTGCGGAGAAGATACTGGGGTGAAGGGTCCTAACATCCATTTCTTCATTCATTTGTTCATTCTAGTCCCTCTTCATTCCCGACTCATAAGAGCTGAGATGAGTTTACATGGTACCTCAGCGTACAAGGAAATGGAAAACTAGCTTAGTGAGGGCTATGGGCACCCTCAGACAACCAGGGTGGAGACAGATGTAATCACGTACCCGAACGTCTGAAGTTCATGTAACATGATTCAGGAAAGCATTTCAAATGCCCGCAGAATCTATAAAATAGTAAAAATGCCCCAAAAGTTTAAAAACACAAACTATACAAAATACTAAAGAGTACTGTCAGCACCAGAACAACAGTTATAAAAGTAACGAGAAAAAAATGTCTCCCGCAAAATCGGGTATCCTAGAAAACCAAACATTTGTTTAAGAAGAATAAGGCGCATCTCATCATGCAATACAAAATAACGTGTTTATTCAAGAGGTAATTCCAGTATTCATAATATTCAAAATAATTTAATAACGTGTTTATTCAAGAGGTAATTCCAGTATTCATAATATTCAAAATTATTCAATAACGTGTTTATTCGAGAGCTAATTCCAGTATTCATAATATTCAAAATTATTCAATAACGTGTTTATTCGAGAGCTAATTCCAGTATCCATAATATTCGAAATTATTCAACCACCATTAGTTTTTGACAATATCACAAGCTGCGTCCCGGAGTACTAGCGGTTTTTTCTTCGGATATCACTGATCATAGTAAAATTACAATTAATTTTCCCAAAGATATGTAATAATGGCCTTTAGTAAAATCGAAATAAAAAGCATGTTTGACTGTGTTTGTTAATCTAGAACAGAGATTCCCCCCAATCGTTTTAACCTACCATGCCCTTCAATGTCTAACTCGTTACGCACAACATCGTAAGACAGAAGTGCGGTTCTTTTTCTTCATTTCTTTGCATTAATTTTTATATTACTCTTAGTGACACATTTATTTAATTTTATCTCTGTTTTCTGGGAATTATGGTGCCGTTTCCTTCTATTTTATGATGGAACATAGTGCTTTTCAAAAACGTCTAAATCGGTTATTATGTAATCTAAGACATAGTGCTCCATTCCACTAGACAGAGCGGAAAGTGTTATGTAAGATGGTGCCAAAAGCCCAATTTCGAAAAATTTGGATATAGCACGCTTTTCTTCCGGAATACATAATTGTAACACAGAATTACATAATAGATTAATCATTTAGGATTTATTTTTAGCGTATTCGTATTCCAAAGTTTCCTTTTGTATCCCCGACTCATATAATAACTTAATCAGGGACAATTACAAATTGAAAAGTAAATTTTGTTGCCAATGCTCTATTCCATTAACTTGTTTTAAATGAAAAAGTTTTTTTCTTCAATTACAAATTCCTTACTTACGGCAAAATACAATAATGATTGATTCTTAGTGATGTTGGATGCGTCAACTACTAAGGTCATTGGTTCCGTAAGTGTAGTGCATGCTCTTTCTCGGGGGGCAGGGGTAGCGTGTTCTTCCCTAGCTGGATGGCGAAATCCGGAGCCGACATACCGTCGGCTAGCGGGGTTTTCCCCTAACCAGGACTCTCCAGCCAGCGGGACACCGCCCCAACCGGGACAAGCTCTGAAATCCCGACCGGTCTCCCGGTATGTGTGGTAGTGTAGTGTATGTTAGTGTATGTGTGTGTAAGGGGAGAGAATAGGACAAGGAAGAGAAGGAAAGATCGCGCGCGGTCGATGGCTCTTCTGTTAGGGTACTGATCGGGCATTCACCTAATGTTGATCGGACAAGCTACGGAAAACTATCGATCAGAGCAGCCGGCTGCTAGAATTATCCTCCAGACAGCGACTGAGTTCGACCAGCTAACAAGCTAGTGACGAAAATCCTGCCACCGTCGGAACTCGAATCTAGGACTTGCCGGTCAGAGGGACTACAGTGACATCAGCTATGTCATGAGTTGTCTCTGCCGGCAAAATACAATAAAAAATCCTTGGAAGCGCACGTTGTGACAACGAAGCACGTGGTGAAGAAACGTAATTAGAATTTCAAAACAGTAGGCGTTATAACTGAGCAGCTAAACAATGGAACCGGTGATCGTGGTTTTAGTAATGAGTGCACGCGACTAAAAACTACAATATGCAAATGGGCAGAGGCATAAACGTTTATTTTGCATACTCGTATGATATTTGCGTGTTGCAGACAACGCTTCTTACTTGGCTGTTCCTGAGAATGCCTACCATAATTGGTAGCATACACTTATATACAGTTAAATACAAGATTCTATTTAATTTTTGCAACGCGAAGTCCATACTTTGCAGACGTGTGGACTTCGGACGTTTAGTACACATAACATACTTCGAAAACGTACGTTTCAGTAATCGCTGTTGATTTTAATTTAAAAAAAAGAGAGGTTTAAAACTCGAATTGTTTCGAAAACTCGAAAATTGTTTCGAAAACTCGAAAATTGGTTTCGAAAATCCGAAGATTGGTTTTCAATATTCGAGAGTTGGTTTCGAAATTATCTGCAGTTTTCCTTTCCTGTCTCAGCGAGCGGTGCCATGTACCGTCTTCGGAAAACAACGATCACGCACTGCGCTGGCTCGCTTCCGCAAGGTGACGGGTAGGGACGACGAAGTGCTCAGCAGATGGTCTTCGTGGAAGGATCCGGGCGACAGGCACCATACCCCGCGTCGCTCGCCTTCTTCCTATTTGCTTGCGACCAGTTTAACTCCTTTTCCCGGCAGTTCTCAGCGCAAGACTTTTGTTTTTTCTGCGGTCGATGGACGGACAGTTAGCCTTCGCGATGTATTTGCGAGTCTTCCTTTTGCGAGTTGTCCAAACTCCTGAGGTCCCAGTGAGTATTGGCGAAGTCGTGAATACGTATGAAGTTTCCTGAAAGACTGATCATTGACTTGATCTTTGGTGCACTAGGAACACGACATCTAAAAATTCGTCATGTTTTCGAGTAAAATGTTCGTAACGATTGTTCACAAGACAAATGGTATATAGATTAGATATATAGATATATGAATTGAAAAACTGTAGTTTTCACCATGAAATATTTTTCTACCGTAGCTGGTAGAACAAGCACGTGAAATGGTAAAGGATGAGAAAGATTATGGTAACAGAAAGATCTGGCCGTAAAATAATATAACTGTAAATTGTCTGATCAACTTGAATTGAGCAGGGAGAATACAGTGATTTGGAAAGTACTATGTTCGTAAGATATGCGTGATGAAAACTCGTTTTAGAAACTTCAATCTTATACAGCCTTTGAAGAATTCAAGGATTCGAAAGTCCAATATCTGGGTATCATCATGTAGTTGGTGGAAGCATGTATGTATGAGACCGGTGACGCAAATGCCACAAATCCCAAATACAAAACTATTTTTTGTTTTCTCTCAGAACACACCTAATCAAATAATCTGAACAACTGATAAATCTAAAACAATAAGGGCTTTCGTTTAGAACAAATTTTGAGCAGTATACTCAGCCAAATTTGGTGATTTTTGTCTTTAAATGAAAGATAGCGGGCATTTTACCTGGCATCACTAACTCTTATTAACACGTTTTGTAGTAAAAATAATAAATATTAATAATAGTATATTGCAATTAATAGAATCAGCACTTATATATTGTAATTTGTTCATGACGTCATTTTCAATACCTTCTACAATCAACGTAGTTGTCTTGGTGGTTTTGTTTTTTGAGTTGCAATAGATCACGCAATAAATGTTTTGTAGACAGAGTTTTAATTTCAAATATTAATGAGCGTTTTTAAGTGACAAGGTTTGCGAGTGCATATACCATAAACGCAATATCTAGCAATTATCTTTCTCGTGTCTTTACAAAAAGTGTTCAGTGATTATAATTATGTGATGCATTGCGTTTTTAAGCTACATTCGGTAACAGGATATCCAACTGTAGTTCACATGCATTATGCACGCATATTTTCTTGAGCCCTCATTTCGCTAGATGCGAGAGGAGTGGTGGGATAATTATTTTGTCGACAGGACTATTTTAACAAATCCGTAGCTCGTTTTTCAACGCAAAAGAGTTTTTTACACTGGAGTGAATATATCTGCTATCAGAGTTTGTCAAAAAACGTGTTCCTACCCCTATTCCCGATTCAACTAATGTTAGTAAATGAGTGGGGGTAGGTATTCCGGGTCTTAAGAAAATGTGCATAGAATACAAATCTTAGTAAATATAAAAAAAATCAATTTGATTTTCGAAAATATGTTTGTGTAACTTCGTGCGTAGTGATTATACTGTTCAAAAATTTATAAACCTCTCAAATCATTAGTCTTTGAAAATAACTACTGAAAACCTAAAATGATATTTTTGAGGTTTTCGATTTTCCGTATCGGGTATGCATTGTACTTTTCTGTTGAAATTTTGTTTACAGTTCTATTCGCAAGGGTTCAGCCAGTCTATGGAAAACCTGATTTCTAAATGATAATACACTGGACAGCATAATTGAAATGCAAGTTGTACGCGTAGATTCTCAGCCTAGAATAGCAAACCTAGCGGGTTCTACAGAAACCATTGTTCAGCTCTGAGCAGGATAATGACGTTGGCAACACAAACGCTAACGGTACTTAATTGGCGGTGTGCTACAACCCTCCCTAATAGGAGATATACTTGCTGACGTCATAAAGGCAACAAGAAAAATGTAACACGTTCTGGCCGCTGCGTCAGCGCAGTCAAGAGTAATCACATGCAGGATGATAGGATTAAGACACTGCACCGCTAAGTATTCCATTTCATAAAACTAGTTTCATCAAATGCCAACCTGGAGCATTGACTCAGTGCTTCAGCTGATGTCAATGGAGCGCCTCTGACCGGGAGGTCCTAGATTCGAGCCCCGATGACACGGAAAGATTTTCGACACTAGCTTTTCAGCTAGGTCGAATTCAGTCTCAGACTGGAGGAGAATTCTAGCGGCCGGCTGCTCTGATCGGTAGGCTTCCGTGGTTTCTCTGATCAACACCAGGCGAGTGCCGGAGCAGTACCCTACCAAACGGGCCACGGACCGCGCGCGATCTTTCCTTCCTCTTCCTTGTCCTATCCTCGCCCCCTTTCAAACACACACTAACATGCACTACAATACCACACATGCCGGGAGACTGGTCGGGAGCCTGCAGCTTGCCTCAGGTGAGGTAATTCCCCGCTGGTGGGACATACCTAGTTGGGAGAACGCCAGCCGCCGGTAGCCGATCGTAGCCGCTAGCCGCTGGTAGGTCGGCGACAGCAAGCGGGGGAGGGTATATCACCATCACTACCTCCCGAGGAGAAAAACATGCACTATGCTTAGTGGAATAATGACCTCGGTTGATGACGCGCCCGTAATCACTAACAACCAACCAACAACCATTCTCGAAACACTTTCGAGAGTTAGGAGTTAACAGTGAAAATGACTATGGAACTATGCCACGTTTATAAATGTATTTTACACCATTCTTAAAAGAAATTTAAGATAGCTAGGGGTAGCTTCTAGCAGAATGATGAAAAACCATGAAGAATGATGAAAAACCATGAAGAATGATGAAAAATCGTGAAATTTCGTGTTTGTTTAATTTTTATTGGGTCGTATGCTCTGTTTAACTCTCTTATAAATGCTTCAAACAGTTTCTTACTACGTTTCTTAGTTTTTGTCAAGCCCTTAGTGAGTGAACGTCTGATTCATTTTCTCGAAATCGAAATTTTCAGCACATTCATGATGTCAAACATCATAAATCATAAACTATTAAATATAATATAATTCCTTTCGAAGCATGTAACCCATGATTGCCTCTAGTGAATGAACTAGAATAGTTAATCTGTCTATATTTTCAGTTATATGAACTGAAATGTCCAGAATTATTTTGTCTCAAATAATCAAATCCTAACACTTTAGTTTTCACAGTACCTTTACCTTTCTAGGTCATTCACTAGACTATTCAATTGTGATTAATTTAAAAAAACAAATTAGCAAATTATATCAATTTTTTAGAGTTATGATATTTGAAATAAATACTTACATTTTAGCCAATTATTTATAAACAAATACAATTTTATAAAAAAATATTTGATCTCTAAAAGCAGGAAGAAATCAAATGTACAAGGGAAAACAAAATAGACACAAGATTCTAGAATTTTTCTCTCAGGTAGATAGCTACCTTCAAGAAAACTTTAATTTTAATTTTGAGAAAATTTTCAAAATGTCTCAAGTACTTCATGTAAAGAACTCACAAAATTTAAAGAATGTTTTTCAAAATCGCAGAGCTTGTAGTCCGGGGAGATCGACTGGGGAATGTTAGTTTTGGAAACAATGTACAGTTGTTTAGGCTCTGGTGTAGTTCGCAGACGGACGGACACAGGGAAAAAATCAATATATCCTCTTCAAATGAAAGGTCCGTTATATCAGCCAGATCCGTCGGGATATAACAATTTAATAAAACTCCTACTTATTGATTAGTAGTCACAGACAAGGATAGATGTGCGGACGGACGGACAGGCAGACCGGGAGCGGTAGCTCAGTGCATCAACTGATGTCACTGCAGCGCCTCTGACCGGGAGGTCCTAGGTTCGAGCCCTGACGCCGCAGGATTTTCGACACTAGCTTTTCAGCTATGTCGAATTCAGTCGCTGTCTGGAGGAGAATTCTAGCGGCCGGCTGCTCTGATCGGTAGTTTTCCGTGCTTTCTCCGATCAACACCAGGCGAATGCCGGAGCAGTACCCTACCAAACGGGCCACGGATCGCGCGCGATCTGTCCTTCCTTGTCCTATCCTCTCCCGTTACACACACACTTACACTAACATGCACTACACTACCACATATTCCGGTAGACCGGTCGGGAGCGTAGAGCTTGTCTCGGCTGGGGCGGTGCCCCGCTGGTGGTAGAGTCCTGGTTAGGGGGAAACCCCTCTACCCGACGATAGGTTGGCGCCGGATCTCGCCATCCAGCGGGGGAAGATCACCGCCATCTCCGGAGAAAAAAACATGCACTTCACTAACGGGACTAATGACCAAAGCAGTTGACGTGCCCGGAAACACGAAAAAAATCAATCAATCAATCAACGGACAGGCAGACTTTCGGTATCATGGACCCACACAGCACACAATGGATTCTGACGGTACAGCATGTTAGGTGATGTTATGTACTACGTACAGGAGGAAGAATTATCAAATTTTTTCGTAGTAGTATGGTGAGTTATATTACACCCTAGGGTGTCTCTCGCATCCCACCCTCCATATCTCTCCATCGGTGTAGTCTTCATTACTCAATCCTCTTTTCATCATTGCCTCTTCTACTCCTTCTCCCCATGTAAGTCTAGGTCTTCCTCTTCTTCGTGGGTAGCTGGTCCACAGTATTATCGTTCATTCTTCGCATGCGCTCATACCATTTTAGTCTTTTCACTTCTATGGTGTCAATTATATCAAAACTTACTTCCGCTTGACGTCTAATTTCTTCGTTCTTAATTTTATTCACTACTGTCAGTTAGCAACTTTGGTGCCAGAAGTCCATTTCCATTGCTGTCAATTTTTGTTTGCTCTTTTCCGTTACTTCCCATACCTCAGACCCATATAGCGCTAGATTTTCTACAACAGTCTTATACAATTTTCTCTTTACACTCTTACTTAATTTATCTTCCCATATCAGCAGATATAGTTGTCTTATAGCCACTCTACCTTTTGCAATTCTGTTTCTAATATCTTGCAAACTGCCTCCATTTGCATTTATTTCTGCACCCAGACCTGCGAATTTTTCACAGGGTTTTACTTCCAAACCATCATCCAGTTTCAGACCTTTAGCACTTGCTCCTACAACCACGAAGAAGAGAATTCGAATTGAAAACTAGTGGGAGGAATTCTGCGCCATTCTTAGCACCACTAGTTACTTTTTCGCATAGTACAATCGTAAATAAGCAAAAACCATTTCTTGCTACAGCAAAAGCCGGAGATATTTTGGCAGAAGAATTCGTATTGAAGGTCCCAGATAGCGACAGGGGACATTTTCAGTTTACTGTTTATTACATTTAGATTTTAATACGCGTGAGCTAATGACATTCCTTCAAGTGATGACGGAGAATTGATATTTTAAGACTTGCCTCTGTTGTATCACAATGTAAATGGGTAATACTATGCCAGAAGCCAACAATTCTCGACATCGAATAAGCAATATTGCAAGAGGCAATCGTAGAAGGAGGTTTTGGAGAAATCTTCATTGCTCACTTGCAGATTGGGCCTGCATAAGGTCGCAAATTATGGAGTTTCTATAGCGAGATCATGACTTTCTATTTTTTTCATCTCTTCTATTATACCCCTTTTTTCACCAGAGACCCGACCATGTAATTGAGTTGTGTTTTTTTGGGGGGGGGGTATGCATGTGCGGGGGGGGGGCAGGAATACAACCAATCATATAATGCCAATAAAAAAGAGATCGTTAATCCGTGTTGCAAAAATGCGAGTGATTGAAGATGCAACACTCGTAATAGTGATTTATGTATCTAGGTCATTAAGTATACGTTTTTCCCCGAAGGTGACTTCCAATCCAGAGAGCCTGGGGCTCAAGGAGTTGAAAGTAATCTGAGGGGCAAAACATTCAGTATCGCCTGTGATGCATACTGACAATGAGATACCCTCACGTACTCAGATATTCTAAGAAAAAAATGTGATTTAAAAAAATAATGAAATGACATATTATTTTGAAACAGTGGTACCCGTATCCGGAAATAAGAGTAGACATAGGTTAGCCATAGAGGACTGGGCAAGAATTAGATGCAAATATTACGACATAGTTATTAAGACTCAGAAATGTTTGAGACGAGAAAAGAGTGAATACGGGAAATTGGATAAACCTGATTTACAATGAATAGTCATGATTTGGGCCGTGGCCGATTAATATATATATATATATATATATATATATATATATATATATATATAGAGAGAGAGAGAGAGAGAGAGAGAGAGAGAGAGAGGGGGAGGGAGAGAGGAGGGGATAGGCAATTGTCGGCAGATGGGTGGAAGCCGTGGCAAAATTACTTATAAAAAGATTTAAGAAAAATTAAAACGGAGGCGTCATGTTTCATCAAGCTTGTAAATTTGGCAGAAAGTATATGGTTGTCTTAACGAGCACGTGAGAAGCTTTTCAGACTTAGTAGAGATCCATGTTGCAAGAACATTGCGATTTGAACTAGTATACTAATACTTAGAGGAGACAAGTTAATGATATCAACAGGAATGTTATTGTCCAGGGCCGCAGTTCAGTCGCGAAGACAAGAAAGTCTGTTTGTATTAACCGACCTTCGAGGATGTGTTGGGTTGCCAGAACACATACTATAGCCATAGCATAGTTTAGTGCCCATTAGATATAATTCTCTCCAAAATGTTAGGTTAAGCTGATCAGACTAATCGGCCTCTTAGTTGTCGAGGTCAATTTTACTTGAAGATTGGTAGGATATCCACTATTTTCCATAATTCAAAGGCTGACGAAAACTTTTATGCGGAATTTGGGCAATTTCCAACGAGAAACCCACTCCTTTAGAAAGAGAGATTTCCTCAGATCTTGCCAGAGACTGTCAACCAATGCATTGCACAATTAGTCTTCTTCACTTCACGGCTTAGTCTACTTCTGTTCTACTGCCTACCTAATTTTTTTGAAAATTGTAAAAATTAGAATTTTATCGGGGTCTTCCTACAACTACAATAATGAAGACGGAGGATTTTTCTGTAATGAAATCTGTTTCTTAAATATAGATTTTGAAATAAGATTATCTACAATGTTTCGAAAATTTAAGTACTTTTCGCGTAATTTTACGTGAAAGTACGAGCAAGAAAGTACGTTCTGCTTTAGCATCAAGTTTAGTTTCCTTGGTGGTGGGGGAGGGTAAAGGGTTGATTTTATTATGGAGTTTGCAGAAAATCTAGAAACAAAAGAACTCAAAAGAGTGCTTAAACTTGATCAGTAGCGACAAAATTCGGAACTGGATTTAAAAAATTAATTTTGTTTAAAAAAATTGTTGAGATAGAAACAAAATATTCTACCAAAAGACGTAAGATATAATGTTATTTATAAGACTGATGGCATAAACACATTAAGTAGTATATAATTGCGACGATCATATAAATACTGAAATCCTAAAAAATATATCTCATGGAATTTTGAATTCGCACGTGAAATCAATTCAAACATAATCTTTGGTTCCTCAAAATGACGCTTCTCATAGGTGAGAACAAAGTGCTATCCCCGTTTGCGGAATAACAATGTACAGAGGTGGCCGTAAATATGAGTTCCAGGCAAGAAAAGCAAATTCAGCGATCCAACCTAGCGAGTGATGGGCACGGTGTCACATGTGTTTGTAAGAAAACGAAAATCCATCGACAAGTTCTCGACTTCTACGAAAAAATGTGAGTAATGGAACTGAATTCGTCGCAATAAAATGTTTAAAATTCAAAGAAGAAATAGATTAAAATTGTTATATTTCAAAAAGTTTTAAAGTAGTTCAAATTAGCATTACATTAGAACATGAATAATAATAGTAGTGGATCTCCACAAGTTTCTCAACACTCGAAAATAAATCAATCACGTAGTTTCAATAAAAAAATCTTCATCAACAATCATATAATATCGTAGAAAGCGTGTGATATGTAGTGAAACGAAAACAAAACAAATCATGTTACGTGCCATGTTAACCACTGTCTGTGTCTACTGGCCACTTTTTTTTGTCTTGAATGGGAACGCAAACTTTTATGGTTACAAGCATCAATATCATTTATCAAATTATTTTTATTTCATGTTTGAACGCGTAATACCTTAAATACAAAGGTTATAATACAAATTTACCATAACTAATACAAAAAACATTTTTATCTGAAAAATTAATTGTATTGTACTATTCTCGGACATCATACGTGGGAAGTTATCTTCTTCATACGTGGGAAGTTGTTAATACAAGTATGTGAAGGCATGTGATCTTTATTGCCTACTTCGCAAAAGAAAAGACCTTTGACTCGGAAGAAGTCTATGCAACTCCGATTTCGAAACAGCTGTTATGCAACAGTCACTTCTTACTTCATGCTACGTACGTACAAGTTTTTCTGGATTTAGTTGTGAACATTGTATGTGAACTGTCAACATTTAACAACCATTAAACTTGCAAAACAAAGTATACTAATGTTTTTTGCTCAATTTTATTCAATTACGGATTTTTTTACATAATTGTATCATCAATGTTCTTCTGACAAAAAATATGCAAAATACAAGGAGAGTTGACAAAGCAAATGCAAAGGTCTGCAAAGGAGTAAATCAGACATTATTGTGTATTTTTAATTTATACTCGAAGAATAAATACAGAAATTCAATGGAATTTATTTCATCAAGTTCGGTTATGATTTGTGAACTTTGGCAGTGTTCGACAAATTCGGAATAAATACTTTCAGAATTTTTCAGAGAATTAAATGATATTATCGTGAAATAAATAAAAAAAAAACATATTTTACCCTGATGAGCAAATGGACAAAAGATACAATAACAATTATTCATTCAAGCACCTAATAGTTACTTATGCACCAAGGGCGTTATAAAGATTCTAATGATCGAACGGGGACAAAATACTGGAAGGCCTTTGGCCCGTGGGATTTTTGTCGCCCTATTATCTAGATGTTTACGTGAGTCGGTTTCTTTTTTCATATTTCCCTTTCATAATTCCCTCCATAAGGCGACATGCAGAATCATTCAACTGTTTTCATATTTCCCTCGTAACCATGATCTTTTCAATACAGGTAAGTTTTGCAGTATAATTCGAGCTCCGTATCGACGACAAATAACAAGGTATAACGTATCAGTAAAAAATAAAGTAAGTTTATTACTTTAAGTTGGTTCATAAAAAGTAACAACACGTGTCCAGTATGACTCACCACTCTTGCAACCATGAACCAGCACCGAGACAAGTGTTGCATTCGCATTTCATCACATTCAGAAATAGGGTCGACAGAAAAACCCCAATTATTGAACAGCTAGCTTCGTCTACCGAATTCAGTTCATAGCGTTTAAGTTTTCGCGTGTAATGTGCTACGATTTGTAATGACTTTTACAAGTGAAGGCTGAGATGTGTTAATATGGATAGAAACTCGGGTATTATAATTGTATGTTTCCATTACTAATGCGAGAAAATACGCGCAGTTGTAGCTCCACTGGCTTAATATGAATGGAGGAGAAAATGTCATTTCAAAGAAGAAAATGTTTTAAATTTATAAGAATCTCTAAGAAGGTTCAGGTGCTGAAAACAGCCAACAAGAACACTTCAACGAAGTTGAACCAAAGCGACGGCAATTAATTTTCACTGGTTAGACGATGCTATGTTTAATCAAATTGTATAAATTATTTTGTTCACATCGATTATTTAATGTTAAAATAACACAGTTACAAAATTGAGATTAATTTCATAACAAGTATTGTCAAAACATAGGTGTTCTTGGCTGCTTATTATCTATTCATATCAGTTTCGTAATAAGGAAGTTTAGGAAAACATTTCGAGTTTTTTACATTCGGAGTCTAACGACCTGACCAATTGTTCTTATGAGTTCGAAAAGATGAAGTAAATGGCAAGCAAACCAGATTCTCACACGACAGCCTCCGAACCAGTTAAGAGAGCTCATCCCTGTAGGCTACGAATGCTTTTTCTAAAATTTTCTGCGACTTGCTGTCCGGTTGTTTTAGTTTTGAAGGTCCTCACTTAGATCCGCATGTTTGCTAAATTGAAACATTCAAACCCAACTTTTTGCACTAGCCATCCATTTCCTATCACGTATCACGGTGTCAAAACATAGATGAGGAATGGAGCAGATGGAGCTGAGAAACAAGACTGCTAATGCCATCGTTAGGCAACGTTAGATGGTATTTCAAACAGAATGAAATAGGAATGCGGTCTGTCTAACTTGCTCCCTATACTGCAGCTTGGATGCCTCCATCTCTGAGTCCCTTGCGGCAAGGCAGAATATTTCGACATCTACTACATTTCCAATTTGAGATGTGTGACTTTAAACGATTTTTCAGAAGCTGATGATGCAAACAAATGTTATCCAAAACATTGTCCAGGAGATATTTTAACCATTAGAATGAAGTAATAATTTTCGCATTAGAACAGAATTTATTATTATTTTAATAATAATAATAACAATAATAATAATAATAATAATAATAATTTAAACATCTGATGTTTGAAATAACTGGTAATTTTGGGAGATTATAACCACCAGGTTAAAGTGACTGTGAAAAGCTTGTCGTACCTGTATCCCGCGAGGATGTTGAGCAGTGTGCTCTTGCCGGCTCCACTCGGGCCCAAGATGGCGGTCAGCTCTCCGGATAGGAAGCGGCCGCTCACACCACGCAGGATTTTCTTCACCCCTGCGCACAAAGCCACGCCCCACGGCTCGTTATTTATTTATTTTACGTAAAAAAACAGTTAAAAAAACTGCGTATGACGTGCTATGGGGAAAAGTGAATTGTGTGCACATTTTCAAAATTCTGTGATCCCTACACTAAGTCATATACTACTTAAATTTTCAATTTTGAAAGGGAGAAAAAAAACGAGAAAAAAAACTCCCATGTAATAAAATCTATTTTCAAGGATAAATAAGGAATAAATTTTGAATTTTGAATATTGAAGCTCAAGGCGCAAACACGCGGTGTAACTGATGTCAGCCAGAGAGAGTCGCAAGGCCACAATTTTCAGGTTTTCAAGTCGACCATTCTATGATTCTATATCACAATATATTATATTATATAGTGATTATCTTATATATATATATGTATATATATGTATATATATATATATATATATATATATATATATATAGTGATCTTCAACCCAATCAGAATTAGATTAGATTAGATTAGATTAGATTTATTACTAATTCTGCAAATAAGTTCCAGAACTTGGTGGCAGAATACACTAACTAAACATTACAGAACTTAACTATACAAAATTTTACAAATTTTACACACTTTACAAATTAACATGAACATTTCACCGTGCAAGCTTCCATGGCACTCCACTTCACTTCACTTCACTTCACTTCACTTCACCTCGCCTCGCCTCGTCTCACCTCACCATACTGCCAATCACGTTTTAATGTGATTTTGACTCACTCGTTTCCCTCAACTTCACATCACTGCACTACACGCCACTGCACATAATAATAATAATAATAATAATAATAATAATAATAATAATAATAGAAATAGTAATAGTAATAATAATAATAATATAATAATAATAATAATATTATATATAACATACTTTACATAGGAAATAATAAGACACATATAAACATCTAGGAATTTAATTTATTTTTAAATTTGCTGACATCATGAGGAAAGGGATCAAAGATTGTCACAGGCAAGCCATTCCAGTCTCTAATAGTTCGATTCGCGAATGAATATTTCCCAACGTCCGTTTTCTGAATTCTTGTCTGAATTTTGTGCATGTGATCCGCTCTGCCGAAATATGTAGGTTTCCTAATCGACTTTGAATTTCTTTCCACGGTCGAAATCCTGTGTACGCTTTATACATAGCATAGAGACGCGATTTCATTCTCCTTGTTTCGAGTGACTCCATACTTTATTCCTGGTACCCCTGAAAGCAAATTTTGAAGCTCTACGCTGAACCTTTTCTAGATTTCTTTGCTGCAAAAGTCTGTATGGGTCCCAACATATCGCGCCATATTCTAATATGGGTCGCACTAATGATATATATGCCAGTTCTTTGGCACTCACTGAACTCTTTTTGAGAATCCGCATAATAAAATGCAAAGATTTCCATGCTTTCCCTACAACGAAATTTACTTGATTTTCCCATGTCAATTTACTGTCTAGCTGAACTCCTAAATATTTGCAAGACGTGACTCGAGGTATAACATTATTATTCAATTTATACGCGGTTTCATTGTAACTTCGACCCCTACCAAACGTGATGGATTTGCTCTTTGAACTATTTATTTCCATGCCGTTTGTATCCGCCCAGATATGTAATTTCTCCAAGTCTCGCTGCAAAATATTCTCGTCCTCCTCCGAGTTAACAATTCTATAAATTACGCAGTCATCTGCAAAGAGTCGTACATTAGAAACTAAACTTGTCGGTAAATCATTTACGAAGGCAAGAAACATGAGTGGGCCGATGCAGGTTTACACTCGTAGGATGAGACTTGGCTGATTGTCTTGACATTCATAAATAAAGTTTATGTTTTAGCCAAGCATTAAACCAGCAATATCTCAGAACTACATGAGAGTGGCGTATGATTCTCTCTCACCGATTCATTCAATAATAAGCTCTGGAAATTGGCTTGTAAGTAGTTTTGTTTGTACTCGCGGATGAAAAATACTTCTTATATTTACTACGTATTGATCGAAAAGTAGTACATTAGTGTACACGAGCTGCAAAGTCGGTTTTGGCGGGATGCTTGCCGCAGAAGTAATGAAACACTTGGGTGGCATGAAAAAATATGGCTGTCGCGTCGCATGTGGAAAATCATAATTTAAGTACGTATTTGTAAATTACAGACAATTCGCAAATTTACTCTGAAATTAATAGTGCTCCAACAGCACATACTTTCTCGCATTATTTTAATATAAAATGTTTTGAAAATTCAGAGAATTCACCGAAAATTATACACACTTCATTCTTTTCAGCACCTCTACTTCTATCTTTGAAAAAAAAATTGAGTAGTGTTGAGAAAAAATGTTATTTTTTTAATTGACACTATTTCGCGCCAAATTACACGAGAATTATTCATATTGTCGAAAAATTGATCATGTACCTATTTGAAGATCCGTCTTTAAGGAACAGATTTTATTAAGAGAAAAAATCTCTACCTTCAATACTATACGAAGTTGTAGGAAAACTTCCCAAAAAATTTTACTTTTGCAATTTTCAAAACATTTAGGATTTCAACGAACATGAGACCTGCACCATTCTCTTAAGTGTCCTTTACGCTATTTGAGGACTAAGTGATATCAAAAATTTTTTTTTCATTCACAGGACTAAAATTAACTAAAAACCATTAGTAAGGAATTTCTTTACTGGTCTTACTGCTTGGCTCTAAACTAAGTGATTTGACAAAATACTGAAACATCCGTAACAAATCTTAATATCTGTCATAATCCATTATCGACAATTTGCAAGTTAAAGTTAATTGTGAAAACAGTTGCAGTATTAGCAATTCATTTGTCGGAAAATTTTCAGTTGAAAATTAGATATTTTTTTTGTTGTTGTTTTCATTTTCCTCTGAGAAAAAAGAAAACTATTGCAGCCAGAGGCGTCAGACTTTGCACATGCTATCCCTTCTCGCGATTAAGTTGTCAGACTACCTCGTGCCAGATTTCCTCATGCAGGAAAACAAGTCCAAGGTTACATCAAGTCAGTCAAGGTACGCATAATAGGGATATTTATTCACTTCGGTAATAGAAACTCAAACTTTACGAAACTGATATCAGAGTACATAACTTGTGTTCTAGTAATAGTTATTAGTACACAAGTATTCTAACTAGTATCATCATGAAAAAGAAAAGCGTTCAAATAATCCTTGTGTAGCACACAGTTTCCTCAAGATATTCCGACATTGTAAATGAAGAGGTCAGGAAGAAACGACAAGACTCATGCTCATCGTTGCCCCCCCCCGTCCTTCATGTGCATTGAATTAATTATATAATATTTACCGAGACGCGGTGGCTCAGTGATAGGGCACTGGCTTCCTAACCTGAAGGATCCAGGTTCAAATCCCAGCGTAGACTGGGACTTGCGATTTCCATTCATGAAAGCTCTCAGGTCGAGTCGGCCTCCTTTCCAAGTGAGTACCAGGATCTTTCCTGGGGGTTAAAGGGGGTTGGAGCGTGGTTCTCGCTACACAAACTCCTTCTTATACCGATATATATATATATATATATATATATATATATATATATATATATATATATATATATGCGATACCTAACGACATTAAAACTCTTTGAAATCACAAGACTTGGGATCACAAGAAACTTTGTTAGAAAAACAATTCTCTCGTCGCGAGTCCCAAGTTTACATTTTAATCTTGTGTAGACAACCGATGGTCAAAGCTTACATTGACCAAAGAGGTCCAGGAATTCACCAATTTCCATGTTCGATGAAGCCATTCTATGGCAGTCTTAACCGATAGCGCTACAAGAGTTCGCGCCAACAAACTCCGTTAGGAATGTGGCCCTTTTGACATGTGCCTATGACGTCCCTAAGCAGGGAGGTTCAGTCGTCAGGTAAGAGAGCCAGTTTTTGGTAATTTAAATGACGTAACGGACGTTCCGCGGGCTTCCAGGTTCAATGAACTGGTGTGGCCGGTTTTTTGTTGCTGTTTTGCGTTGAGTAGTTCGGTGGGAGAAATCCGCAAGGTATGCTCTGAAGTGCAACCTCCCTCTCCGAGGTTCGCGAGGCTTCTCAGATCAAATTCGAAGAACTTAATGAAAATCTGAGACTTTGCTAATTGTAACTAAAGACTTCGATAGTGGATAATTACACACATTTTTGTAGCCAATTAATCTATCTTTCGCAGATAATAATCTTCTGGTTGAAGATTCGATAAGTTGACCTATAGAACAGTAATGCTCAGCAATTAACTGGGAAACATGTTTGTACGCATTATCCCTACTTCTATCATACAGAGTTAATAAAACATTAAAACCGTTATTATCGTTCAGTATGAGAAGAACTACTGCTCTTAATTATATTTGTAGAAGTTTAATCTACTCACTCGTGCGTATGTTTTCATTATCTATAATGTGGCATATTAAATTCATGTTTTTTAATCTCTTTTCTCACACAAAGGAAAAAACGTTGATAAAGCAATTCAACATACACATAACAATAAATCAACTACTGTAGGGGCTTCAAAAGGAGAGATATGCTTTAAGATCAGTCATGTATTAATCATTGTTAGAGCTGTTATTTACTAACACTGATTCGCATGGATTTGCAATTATTGTAGTGAATTAAAATGTAGACGATGCTAAAATTGGATAACAGGAGCGTGGATGTATTAATATGATTTATTATTTTGTGTTTCCGAGTGCACCAAATGTTCATTAGCCCCGTACGTGTATAATGTGAAACCTAGGAGATGTTTCTTCTACACTGCATCGCGAGATCTAGCGTCGAAGCAGCTCACCAGCGGGGCACTGCTCCTGCCGAGACAAGCTCGCGACTGGGCTGTCGACTTGTTAGGTGGTACAGTGCATGTAATTGTGTTACGTCATGTCGCCGTGCTCCGTGCTCTACATGTACGTGTGTGTGTGTGTGTGTGTGTGTGTACGTGTGAAGATTTACAAAGTAGGGTACAAGGATGCAAGAGGAAAAATCTAGCGCAGACCGTGGCCCGTTTGTTAGGATACTAATCCGGCATTCGCCTAGTAGGTGATCGGAGAAACCACGGAAAATTACCGATCAGAACAGTCGGCGAGTCACGGCGCCCGGAATTATCCTACAGACAGCATCTGCATTCGATCTAAAAATCCGACCGGGAGCGGTAGTTCAGTGCATCAACTGATGTAACCGTAGCGCCTCTGACCGAGAGGTCTTTGGTTCGAGATCTGACGGCGGCAGGATTTTCGACACTAACTTTTCAGCTAGGTTGAATTCAGTTGCTGTCTGGAGGAGAATTTTAGCGGCCGGCTGGTCTGATCGGTAGTTTTCCGTGGTTTCTCCGATCAACACTAGGCGAATGCCGGAGCAGTACCCTAACAAACGGGTCACCAACCGCGCGCGATCTTTACTTCCTATTCCTCGTCCTATCCCCACCCCTTACACACACACTTACACTAACATGCATTGCAGTACCACATAATCCGGAAGTCTGGAGCTTAGAGCTTGTCTCGGTGGGGCGGTGCCCCGCTGGTGGGAGAGTCCTGGTTAGGGGGAAACCCCGCTAGCCGACGGTAGGTCGGCGCCGGATCTCGCCATCCAGGGCGGGAAGATCACCGCCATCTCCCGATAAAAACATACAATACACTTACGGGACTAATGACCGAAGCCGTTGACGCACCCGAAAACACGAAAAAATCAATCTATCTAAAAATCCGACACCTGCACTCGAACCCTGGTACCTCTCGGTCAGAAACGCTGCAGTGGCAACCGTTTTTGTACTGAGCCATCTCACCTGGTGGAAGTTAATATATGAAGACACTACGATTCATGATGGAAGCGAGTCATATCTAACCCTCGGTTCTTCCACTTTCTTTTGAAGCGCTATATGCACCACTGACTATGCGTGAAAGCCGCATTCCAAAAGGCAAATTACTTTGTAATAATATTACGTCATGGAGTCAAATTATATAACGTTCTGCCTGTGATCGAGTTACTACTTCACTTTTGATCCACGTATCAAACCAAAAGATGCTCATCTAAAAAAGGAAAACGAGGATCAAACCCATATGTGAGGTCATTCTGTTATAACTGATAAGTGGTAGCGTGCCTGGAAGTGATCGAATGACCTTTGTACTCTTAAAAGCTGAAGCCTACAGACTAGGAATTTGGGGAGCACTGGGTTGTCCAAAAAACTAGAAGTAAAATTAAATTTTACTTCCAGTGATTGGACAACCGAGGCTCTTATATTCCGTTGTCGTAGTGATAAAATTTAACTTACCAAAATGGTAATGATGAGTGTAATCTTTAAATCTCTTCGTAAGATCGTCCTAATTTTATGTTTCGTATATACACTTAATTATAGTGTCAATTTCTTGTCGGTGAATTCAATTGTGCTTTCTTTACTAAATATGTATTCTATAAAAGGAGCTTCATGTAAATTTCATGCAAAAATTTCATCTGACAGAAAAAAAACCGCTAATCTGACCGTCCCTGAGCTTATTTCTCGCTGAAACAGCTGTTACTGCTCCATTGGGTCGTGGCGGAGGGAGGCGGCAGAGGAAAGTGGTCAGTTGACCTTAGGATCGAAAGGCGAGACGGCGGCTGCGGCTGCAGCTGCAGCGGCGGTGGCGGTGGCGGTGGCGGTGGCGGTGGCGGTGGCGGTGGCGGTGGCGGTGGCGGTGACGGAGGCGGAGGGGAGCGGGGGGAGGCGGTGGCGGTGGCGGAGGGCGGCGGCGGAGGCGGAGGCGGAGGCGGAGGCGGAGGCTGTGGCGGTGGCGGAGGCGGAGGCGGAGGCGGAGGCGGAGGCGGAGGCGGTGGCGGCGGCGGAGGCGGAGGCGGAGGCGGAGGCGGAGGCGGAGGCGGAGGCGGAGGCGGAGGCTGGAGGCGGAGGCGGAGGCGGAGGCGGGAGGCGGAGGCGGAGGCGGAGGCGGAGGCGAGGCGGAGGCGGAGGCGGAGAGGCGGGGGCGGTGGCGGTGGCGGTGGCGGTGGCGGGGGCGGTGGCGGTGGCGGTGGCGGTGGCGGTGGCGGTGGTGCGGTGAGGTGATCGGTGAGGTGGGTGGTGATGGTGACGGTGACGGTGAGGTGACGGTGACGGTGACGTGACTGGTGACGGTGACGGTGACGGTGATGGTGAGGATGGTGATGGTGATGGTAGATGGTGATGGTGATGGTGATGGACGGTGATGGTGAGAGTGGATGGATGGTGAGTGACGGTGATGGTGAGGTGATGGTGGAGGTGAGGTGGATGGTGGATGTGGATCGGTGACGGTGGACGGTGGATGGTGCAGATGGATGCGGAGGTGGAGCGGTGGCGGTGGCGGGGAGGATGTGGCGATGGCGGTTGCGGTGGCGGTGGAGGTGGGCAGGCTGCTTGGATGGCGGAGGCGGAGGCGGAGGCGGAGGCGGAGGCGGAGGCGGAGGCGGAGGCGAAGGCGGAGGCGGAGGCGGAGGCGAGGCGGAGGCGGAGGTGAGGCGGAGGCGGAGAGCGGGAGGCGGAGGCGGAGGCGGAGGCGGAGGCGGAGGCGGAGGCGGAAGGCGGAGGCGGAGGCGGGAGGCGGAGGCGGAGGCGGAGGGGAGGCGGAGGCGGAGGGGAAGCGGAGGCGGAGGCGGAGGCGGAGGCGGAGGCGGAGGCGGAGGCGGAGGCGGTGGCGGTGGCGGTGGCGGTGGCGGGCGGTGGCAGTGGCGGTAGCGGCGGTGGCGGAGGCGGATGGCGGAGGCGAGGCGGAGGCGGAGGCGGAGGCGGATGTAACGTCCACGTTACCTTGCCTTATTAACTGGCCGTTACAACTTTATATATCCATACAACATCCCTTTATTATGTTGTATCTTTATCATGTTGTTTATTATGTTCTTTGACGTTCTTCACTTTCAGATATCATATGAGATAGATTCTTCTTTTAAAATAACAATTTATTTAAACTTTCAGAGGTTACATACAATTCATACAATTCCTAGTTCCAACCTTTTATCAACATCGTTTTCGTCTCTCAATCTCTCAACCTTTTTATATCATATCAATACTTTCTGTTACTATCGTAACCTTTAACAATGTTTCCAGTATTTGTTTACATATCATGTTAACTTTGGCAAATCCGCCAACGAAGTTGAAACGTTACAAACACCTTTTTTAAAATTTTGGTCTTTTTGGGTCCCAAAATTTATAAATCTTATAATAAAAAGCCCCAAAAAATTAATATAAAATAACATTTTATGACAACTAGTTAGCCCAAAAATTTGGGAACCTTTATTAAACAATCGGATTTCCCTGTCCCTTTTCATGTTTTGCTGAATCTAAAACGTTTTGCTTGAAATATCAAACTCCTCTTAAAATTTTAAAATTTTATTTTTTTTTTTTTATATATTTGAGAGAATTTTTCCAATTTATGACGAAGCTATCTTTATCGCAACAAACTTTGAAGAGTTTCCCAATTGATTAAAAACTTTGAATTTTAATTTCCCCTGCAAAAATTAATGTTTTTCTGAAATTTCAGAATTATCACCGTACCCTTTTAACAGTCCCATGAGCCGGAAACTACTGCCATTTTTGACGAAAGTTCTTCATTTTTAAAATTTATTTCTTTTTTAAAAAAGGTCATTTTACTCTCAGTATCTGGGTTTCGCATCTTTCTCCTCAATTTCTTTCCTGAAAGACTCACTTCAAAAATGAATTTGATTTCAAGTTTTTCCAAACCCATTTTGCAAATACAATATCTTGCTTTCAATTATCAAATTTATCTTTTGAAACTATTGATTTTTCAGAAAATTTCCTTTTTTCCCCCTTTTTCCCCAAATAAGATTCGGGTTTTTGACAGAATTTGCCCCTTAATTCAAATTTTTTTAAATTACCCTAAAGATTATCTTTTCCCTTTTTAGAAAATTTTTTTTATCTTTCTCAACAAAGTAATTTTTCTTTTTTTTATTTCTTCCTCCAAAACTTACTTTTTCCCTTTAATTTCAATAATCTTTCTTCCCAGTTTTGACTTCATCCTTTAAAAGATAAACATTCCAAATCAATTGAAGTCTTGAAAAGATGGTTCAGAATCATTTTTTTTCCAGCTCTATCTTCTGAAATTTGAGAAATGTTTTTATTAAACTATATCAAATTTTTATTTTCTGTTTCCATGGATTCTCCATTTCTTCAGACTTTCGTTTTTCTATTTCATTATTATTTTGACATTCCTCCCTTCATTAAGTTTAATAGGTTAATTTCTTCTAAGATCTCTATCCCAACTTTTATCAATTTTTCAGTTTTATTTCCCCCCCAAAATACTCATCTCTTTTAACTTATCTGGGAAAATACTAAATTTTCCCGAAAAAAATTTTTCCCAAAATTCCAAAGATTTTTACTTTGCCAGGGAAACATAGGATTTTCTGTTGGGAATTTCTCAGACTCTTTCTCCCAAAATAATGTTTTTTCTAACATTTTTTTTTCCTATTAAATCTATAGTTTCCGGAATCACAAAATTTTTTTTTTTCCAAATGCTTCGAAAGTATAAGGTGCCAAAAAATCTTTACTGGGGTTTTAAACAATTAACGGCCCCAGATTCCAATTCTTTTTAACCCTTTTTTTATTTGGGCCCAAAAAGGTTTTTTATGTCCTATAAAGTTACAAAAATAACAATTTACCCTTTTCCTTTTTTGGGGAAACCTTCCTAAATTTTTGTTTTTTATTAACTTTTTTCCTTTCCTTTTTAATTTTTGGGTTTCATAGAATTTGGAAATTTTCAGCGATTTATAAACTTATTTTTTTTTTCCCAAATAAATATTGATCCAAAATTTTAATTTAAAAATTTTTTATATAAAGGCAAATTTTAAATTTTTAACTATTCCAGGTTTTGTATATTTTTGTCCATTTTAATTTTTGAAAGCTCTTTAACTTCAAATTAAAACCTTTTAAATTTGGTTCCTTAAATTTGTAATTCCTTTTTTCAAATGATATACATTTACGCCTTCTAACCAAAAATTGGGAATTTTTAGCTATAAGCAATATCTTCCACGTTTTTTCTAATTTTTTCTGATCGAAAGGAATCTCTGTCAATTTTTACTGGGTTACTTTGTACTTACTCAATAATATTTTCACTATTTCATCATAATCTTTTACTTCCCCTACCATTTCTCTGTTATATATTCCGCATCATGTCCTGGCAAAAGTGTCATTAACAAAGGTCCCCATTGGTCTTTAGAAATGTCATCAGCAGAAGCAAAATTTTCAAATTGTTGAAGGTATAAAGAAATATCATTTTCATTTGATTAAAAATGTTTCATGCACTGGGGAGTTTCAATGAATTTTACTTTGTAATCCTTGAGTTAATTGACTTCATTATTTATATTGTTTGTTTCAGAAGTATTCTCGACATCACCTTACATTTTTCCAACTCAATTTTGCCAGTTCAATTCGTGTCCTTTTTTCGTTCCTCTTTCTATCCTCCTTTCCCTTTCGTATTTCTCCTTGTATCCTATCCTCCCTTCTGTTCCTCTTTTGTAATCTATCCTTTTCTTCCAACCTTACTGTTTCTAAAATCTCTTTACTATAGTTTCATCATAATCCTCTGTTTCCGATATTTTTTATAATATTCTTAACAGTTTCTTTCTCCGAAACCTCGCAGTTCAATTCCTAGCTAAACTGATTAATTGACTTTTCTTACATTTGTTTAAAAGCCATTATCTTGTTTGACCAGTTCGACAAGGAAACACACTTAAATTAATCTATCTGAATACCCGTTTCACACACATCAGCTGTCACTCACGTTTCAATCTGACAGTTTCTAGGCTTCTTCAAAATCTTCAGATATGGTTAAAACATTCCACAGTTCCCTTCGTATAATTTTTCACCCACGCAGAACCACCACTGCAATTAATACGTCTTGATTACCAACCACAGCAACCAACTCTGATTCTTTGAACACCCTTTCCCGCGAACTACAAATCCAGGCACACCACGTTGTTCCACCACGTTGTTGCAACCATTTCTTCTAACAATTTCTACGTCGTACCACCGCTTCTAACAATTTCACGTCGACCACCGCTTCTTCTAACAATTCCACGTCGTACCACCGCTTCTTCTAACAATTTCCACGTCGTACCACCGCTGCCACCAATTTTGTAACGTCCACGTTACCTTGCCTTATTAACTGGCCGTTACAACTTTATATATCCATACAACATCCCTTTATTATGTTGTATCTTTATCATGTTGTTTATTATGTTCTTTGACGTTCTTCACTTTCAGATATCATATGAGATAGATTCTTTCTTTTAAAATAACAATTTATTTAAACTTTCAGAGGTTACATACAATTCATACAATTCCTAGTTCCAACCTTTTATCAACATCGTTTTCGTCTCTCAATCTCTCAACCTTTTTATATCATATCAATACTTTCTGTTACTATCGTAACCTTTAACAATGTTTCCAGTATTTGTTTACATATCATGTTAACTTTGGCAAATGGTGGTCGAGCAAGAGTGCGGGGACGGAGGCGGGGTGGTAGCGGCAGGGGGGGGGGGGGCGGGCCCGGCGACGGCGGAGGCGGCGATAGTGAGAGGAGCAGGGGCGAGCGAGGGACCATCGTCTGCTGCTTTGCCCCACATTCACTTGGTCCGCGCGGTGGGGACTGTTCCTCTGCGGCGAGAAGCGGAGTCGCAGGCGAAAGGCGAGGCGGGACGGGGGCGGAGACAAAGGCGGTGGTGGAGGCGGCGCCGGAGGTGGCGGTGACAGCGGTGACTGAGGCCAAGGCGTAGCCGGGGGCGGAAACAGACGCCAAGACGGAGGCGGAGCCGAAGGCGGAGGCGATGGTGAAGGCTGATGCGATGGCAGTTGTGGTCGAGGAGGCGGAGGTGGTGGAAGAGGTGGAGGCGGAATCGAAGGCGAAGGCGGAGACGAAAGGGAGGCGGTGGCGAAGGGGAAGGGGGGGGGGGGGGGTGGGGCAGGCGGAGACGACGGTTGGGGCGAAAGTGAAGGCGGTTGCACAGGGAGAGGCGAAGGTGAGGCGGGGACGAAGGCGGGGGTGGAGACGGTGACGTTGGCGATTGCGGAGGCGGTGGTAATGGCGTTGGCGGAAGCGGTGGCGGCGGGGGGAGAGAGGAGCAGGGGCGAGCGAGGGACCATCGCTTTGCCCTACACTCGCTCAGTCCGAGACGCGTCGAATGACACTTTATATGTCTGGATTGGTGTACGGGATTTTGTCTAGCCGTGAATGACGGAACCGAACATCTGCACACTCTAGTAGTTACTCAAATACTATATAGGGATGATCTTAAAATTGGAGCCTAGTGGTAAAATGAAAAGCTAAATTATTTACATTACGATGTTCTACGCAGCACCGACTTTAAAAGGAATGATATTGCTTTTCCGTAGCCAAGTTTTGCTAATATGTTTGCAAACATATTTAGGAGTAGTTTCAGAAAGGTAATTAACATTAATTTTTTTGACACTCATATGAAAACAACGACCAAAACGTACTACATATACAAGTTTTTAATACATTTTAAAATATAAATACTTCCCCTTAACTGCAGAAAATCATTAAAATCAGATTGTAAATGCATTGTAATGATTGCGAAAACATTAACTTATTCAAATCAACATTAACTCACGCATACCTAATACGCACAAATGGATAGATAAGTAATTACAAACTTTATAAAATTAAAACTTTAAAATAAAATTTTTGAGATCTAGTTTTAAAACTCGGTGGTTTATTCCGTACTTTCAAATACGAGTAATTATGTAAAGAGTTCAATGTAAATGCCCTTGACTTCTTGACACAAAACCTATCAAATCGGTTTTAGTCGCTAATTACTGGCTTGACTGGTATAACAGGATCAAAGTTTGGTAAAATTCCGAGCAACACACAAAGATTCGTTCTGAATATCTAAAGGATACATTTAGAACGCCATAATTTTCACCAACTTCTCTTTATGAATTAGAACCTTTAATTTTAACATGCAGTTCTTCAAAAATCCTTAATCATGTATTTAACAACTTAACTTAAATACCTCTGAAAATGAGAGTATATCTCATATCTGCCTTACGACGTACAGTTCTACAAGTTTATTATTATTAAATAAAATAAACATTTTTGTAAGACAAGAATGTAGATCAAATGAAAAAAATTTTGTGTTCCACATTATTAATAAAATTCAAAGAATCCTAAAGAAATTCAATATATAGGGAAGGATCCAGCTTTGTACAACTTATAAGAAGCAAAAACGCCGCAAGTGTGCTAATACTTGATAAGGAATTGCCCTTAAGTCGTGAAGATTAAAGAGACAAAAATCGAGGTTCGGAGGTTACAGTGTAGAAGGTGAAGGATGCTTTGCGCAGCAATTCTCTCCCACAGTGCATCATTTGGAAACGAAACGTCCAAGGTTCATAAAACAGGTTTTCTTCATCTTGTGAGGCGATGAGTCATGTTTTATATTCTGTAATCTGCAAAGTAAGACCTTTTTGGACGTTCTGTTACATGTTTGGAGCGTTGCCTATCTTCGAAGCACGGGCTGTCCCTCTTTCAAAGTTGTGTCCTGCATGAAGTTGTTTTCGCTTTGAAAACAATGATTTCAATAGAGAGATCTTGTAGATTGCATTTTTTTGGGCGAAAAATATTTTGGGCATTTCGATTGTATTTATGGGGTTTTCGCTCGTGTGAAGACTCCAGCTATTAAGAATTTTCCCTGTATTCCGACAAGGAAACCTCTGGACTACCTGCCTAAAGGTTTACAGAAATATTTCATTTCATAAAACCCTTCAAATAAATGTATGAATTTCCAGTTAATTTCCGCATTAGCACGGAAGGGAGGGCATATAAAACTTGTGGGGGAGAATGTAAGGAATATGCGAGACTTCAAGACGTTTTATTAACATATTATTTTTTTTAATTTGTTGCGTCTACACCTTGATGCAACGCGTCTCCAAGCCCCTTAAGGGGCGTTGAGCGCTTTGCACTGGGGAGTAATCCTCCATTAATGTGCTTAATTTTTGGAGTAATCCTCTGTTAATTATTATATTTGTCAAGTCTCGTCACGTCGCAGTCAGTCAGTACCTTTTATCCCTTCGGCCAGGGACTCGACGCCGTTAGATCCCGGGGTTCCTGGCCGGTCACCCAACCACGAACCCGCGAGTCTCGAATTCGCTTAACCTTCGTGACTTCACGGAGCGTAGTAAACGAATTCGGCTAGCGCCGCCGTAAATTTACAAGTTGATTGTTTGCTTCTGTCGTGTTTCTGACCGCGCTAATGTGTCTCGTTTGTATTAGTGCATATTTTATCACGAAAGGTGGGGTGTACTTCCCCCGCTGGATGCTGAGATCCGGGCCACACATCGGCTTGCGTGCTTTTCCTCAACCAGGCATCTCCCACCTGCGAGGCACCGGCCAGCCAGAACAAGTCTTAGCTCTCGACATGTGTGGTGTGTGTAGGTACATGTAAATCTCCGTAAGTCTCTGTAAGTAAGGGGTGAGATCAGATCAAGGAAGAGCAAGGAAAGATCGTGCGCCGTCCATGGCTCGATTGTTAGAATACGTATTAATTTGACATTCGCCTTGTGTTGGTCGTAAAAAATACGAAAAATTACGAATGAGAGCTGCTGGCCGTTAGAATTTTCTACCAGACAACGGCTTAATTCGCCAGCTGTGTAGCCGAAGTCGAAAATCCTGTCACTGTCGGGGCTCGAAAACTAGGATTCCTAGTCTGAGTCACAACCATGACATCAATTAATGTCCTGAGCCAGCTCAGCCAGACCGTGTTGTTTCTTGAGCAGTCAGTTCCAAAACGACACCTTCGAACCTTCTTTTACATACTTGAAGTTTTAACTCTTCTTGGCACCCCTAGGTGGGTGATCATCCTATCACCCATCGTATCACGGGTGATCAGAAGCGATAAGAAACATGAAATCTAAATTAAGTTGACGGAATTTAGATAGAAATATTTCACGATAAAATTAAATGTCTATTTTGAATTTTACCTATTTTAATTTTCTATGAGATATAACTTCAACGCTTAACAATATTATGTTTTCTCGCGCACAATACCGGATTTATAATACTATAACAAATAGTTCTGGGAGTGGCCGTTCGATTGTGTAATCCATTACGAAGCTATCTTCTCTTTTAAACCAAGGAGAGAGTGCAACAGAGTGCAAAATATCGGCACGAATATGTAACATTATATTATTTTTATTTATCAAAGGAATATTTTAACTAAAGTCAGCGACTAGTTATAAATGTCCATTCAATTTATACATAAGAACGCATCTTGAAACACGAATTTAAGACAGCAGAAGAGAGCGAAGTCGATGCATATTGTTTTATGAAGCGAATTCATTAGTAGAGATTGAGAAGAAATGAATTCAATTGTATTGAAGGCGGATTTGTAAACAAAGGAGGAGGTGAAGACTGAAGTAGGAAGGAAGCTGGTGCAGAAATTAGGGGGGATTCGCACAAAGACGATCTTACAAAGGTTCATGTTCTTAAGCGCTGTAAGAGAAGATGAGGCCTCGGATAGAGCCACAAGGGCGGCCCCGTTTCCACTGATGCGAGAAGTGGCACTACAATAAGAAAACGAGAAAAGGATAAGGAAGACGTTTTATGGAGACAGATACGTAGACGTATGCGGTTAATGCGGTGTAGATTTAATGGCGGAGAAAGAGAGGCCGCATAAAACAACGTATTGAAATAATGACACACAACGGGGAAATATAATGAGGGCACAAAACATGGATCTGACGGCACTGCAGAAAGGAAGCTGTACACCAGTGGCGGATTCTGGGGAGGGGCATGGTAGTCATACTCCCTCCAAAAAAGGCCTAGAGTTTTCGTTTGTTATCTTCCTTTCTTTGACAAAATTGATTTAAATATTTAGTTTTGTTAGAATTATGTAATTATTTAAAAAATAATATTATATAAGTAAATACTTACTACGTAAGTGTTGAGAAAAAAGAAAGTATAAGTGTAGACATTGCATTCAACCCATTGAGATAAAGAACATTAATTTATAAATTACACTGTCATCTTGTGGCGAATCTTACAGTCCCGACAGTTGCAGGATTTTCGACACGAGCTTGACTGCTCGGTCGAATTCAGTCTCTGGCTGGAGGAGAATTCAACCGGCCGGCTGCTCTGATCGGCAGTTTTCCTTGGTTTCTCCGACAACAGGCGAAGCAGTACCCTAAACAAACGGGCCATGGACCGTGCGCGATCTTTCCTTCCTCTTCCTTGTCCTATCCTCACCCTTTACACACACTGTTACACTGACATGCACTACACTACCTACCGGGATACCGGTCTGGAGCTTAGAGCTTGTACCAGATGGGGCGATACCTCGCTGGTGGGAGATACCTGGTTGGGGAAAACCCCGCTAGTTGACGGTAGGTTGGCGCCGGATCTCGCCATCCAGAGGGCGAGGATAACCGCCTCCTCCCGATAAAAACATGCACTACACTTACGGAACTAATGACCTCAGTAGTTGACGCGCCCGGAATCACTATCAACCAATCAATCATTGTCTTCGTCTTTCCCCTCGCCCGCGATCACAGACATACACATACACTCATACGTTGTTGGGAGACCATTCGGGAGCTCAAAAATTTTTCCGGCTGCCCCTTGGAGTACCTGGAGAGAGAAACCTCTTATAACAGACAAATAAGTCAGCGTTCCAGCGTGGACAGAACACAGCCGTCTCCCGCGATTTAACATGCACTACAGTTCCGGAACTAATAACCATGAGAGTTGACACGCTCAGAAACACAAAATAAGCAAGCAAGCAACTGTGGAGAAGGGAAGGAAGAATTGTGAAGAGGGAGGCCGGTAGTTTGGTCAGATGACGCCTTTTCGACATTGCTATGAGCGCTTGACTGTGTCGCGTCAGAGTTAAATGAAGGGCATGAGATGCTTTTTGCGTTATAAGAAGATTTAAGTGGTCCAGTCACGAGACCAATTGCTTTGATACTAGAGCGTGACAAACGTAATTACGGGGCAAGTAACGTGTACAAACGATTCACTTTATTCTTATGAATGTTGGCAATCTTATGATGGGAGCTTGTGGTTTTCCTGTTTTGTAATTCTCCCACATCCAGAAATATCGGATGAAACAATGTATTTCTTTTATTAGAATTCACGGAAAGTGCACTTCAGAATGTGTTTTGCGAATCTAATTGAATAAGTGATGAAAGTGAATGGCGCTGGTTATTTGATATTTGGGGGTTTTTGACCTTCATGCTTGACTTCAGTTTTTATTTATCTTTAAATAATTCATTTTAATATTCTCACTCTCCTTTAGACGTGATTTGTATAAACTCTTACAATATTTTTTTTGACAATATAGGGACAAATTAAGTCACTTGTAAAAACGAGTTCCTGTAAACTCGAGCACTCACTAAACTGGCACTTTCAAAGCATTACACAGGCACACAAAAAAACAAAATTTGTCAGACCGAAAGACTTGACACTCGTTTCTCTCTGTATACCGACGTGTTGAATCTGAATCTGAAGCCAGAATTACGCCACCACGGTCTGTTTTTTTTAATTGCGAAAAAACGCCGAAAACTTATAGAATGTGAATTTTACGGTGGTTTTTGCGATGTAAAAAACCTGGTCGTGACGCAATTCTACCTTCTTTGGTTAAAAAAAAAAAAATTTTTTTTAGCGATTAAAAATGGAGAGTGGTGGCTCATTTCTGGCTTCAATTCGGTTTAAGCGCGTGGACAGGACAAATGTGTGTCGAGTCTTTGGGTCTGACAACCCTTGAAAACAAATTCATTTTCATGATGGGTTTTTTTTTTGCGATTTAAAAAAATTGGAGAGAGATGGCGGGATTCTGGCTGCAGATTCTGGCTTCAGATTCGGATTCAGATTCGGACTCAGCGCGTCGAAATACATAGAGAAACATGTTTCTAGTGTTTCAACCTGACAACTGTTTTTGTGTGCCTGTGTTATCAGTCTGTAGAAGAATACGGCAAGATTTAGATTAAAAATAAGATTTAGTCGAGCGATGTGGTCTTCCGAGAAACTCAACTGTTTTAAAATGTGTCAAAAATATAATTCGCTGACTTATACCGCTTATAACACTGGGTGTCGGGAAGCAGAATGTCCCAAAACTCCCGCAGGTCAACTATCCCTTTGGAATTGGCGTGATTTTTGGGATATTAGCAGTTTGTTCTACGTCTTCTTCGTCGTAAGGGATTACAATCGTCACTAGCTAGACTTGCTTGTGTAACCTTAATGGCGATCTCGCTGAAATTGCTGTAGCTTAAAGGATGTCTTCACTCCTATCTACCATTTTATAATTCTACCTCACTTTTCTGGCCATAATTATGTACTTTAGGTGTAGGTGATTCATATTCAACTGGATTTGATAGTGGGAAAATACACTGACGATTGGTTGAACTGTCGACATTTAGAATTTCATCCCAGGCAGTGATCAACTTTCGACCCAAAGCTGCTGTCGAATGTACTGCCATCGTTGAGACTCGAACCAAGGGATTGTTTGCGAAGGTTTGGTTACAGATCTGAAACTACATACTGTAAAGCATCCGATATACGTCAAAAATTAAACATTTAATTGTAACGAGGTTCTGAAATGCAAAATCCTCAACTATAGCTAATGACGACGCTGGCTTATTTTTTAATAATTTTACATAATTTTGGTCACTGGCCATGAGGGCTTTTTCCTCTAAAATAAAATGATTTTTAAAAACTTGTTTTCCTTCTTTAAAAAAGCATTTGGCTTTCTCATGAAACTCCTTTAGAAGATCCTCACAGATGTTAATAGTTTTGGAGGAATATGAAATTATGCTAAAGGGTCAGAATGAAGGACTGTGTTCAGGTAAGGTACTGAAAAAAATGTTCAGTGACGGACTGAGGACGAGCAGGAAGCAAAATATTGACCCTTTATTGAGACAATATTTAATAACCGTCACTCAATATGTGTTGTGAGACTCCGTACCTTCTTCCAACGCCTCTATGTTTTACAACTTGTGAAAAGAGAACCTGTCTTGAATTTGTCACCCATTTATTTATGGCAATAACTCTGCGATTTTATTGTTAGTAACTCTGGATGCGAGGCCTAAAAGACGACTTGGAGTGCCTCTGAAGGCTGGGAGAGTTTTGGAATGATATCGGAAACTTGATTTACGTCTTGGTAATTGACAATGTCTATGTTCTGGTGTTTTTTGAAATGTTTTGAAAAACGTTTACTGAAGTACAATGGGGAAACGATCGTGACTCGCCGAGAACATCTTGCATATTAGGAATAGTCACTTCTCTGTTTTTCATCATATGTCTTCCACCATGCCTTTCACTTCTTGTGATGCCTCATACGTTCTCGTTCCGACCAGTTTCCGCAGCTTTTTATTCCTTGAGTCTAGTGCTTGTGTCTCGTTGACATAAGAACTAACGTATCATAATATTCAATGACATTTTTTTAAAATGAAAATGAAAAAATGAAACAATAGAGAAAATTATTAATTTTTCTGTCACCCATGTACATGTCAAACACTCGGTAAGTACTGGGCAGCCCGGGAGAAGCCACATCCTAGGCACAGGTGCCAACGTTCCGGCCACCCTTCTGCGACCAGGTATCAAGGTGAATGTGACACGTAACACACGATGACGACAAGCAACTACGGAGTTTATAGCAATGAATGTTTGCCCATTATAATGGCGGTATAATGTTACATTGTTAACAAACCTTGTTTCTGTCTAATAGTTGACTTGCTTAGGTAACTCATGACATCAATTGATGTCACTGAATGTGCCTCTGATCGGGAGCTGATACGATTCGAGTCCCGACGGAGTTTGCAGATTGATTGATTGATTGATTTTTCGTGTTTCCGGGCACGTCAACTGCTTTGGTCATTAGTCCCGTTAGTGTAGAGCGTGTTTTTTCTCGGGAGATGGCGGTGATCTTCCCTCGCTGGATGGCGAGATCCGGCACTGACCTACCGTCGGCTAACCAGGACTCGCCCCCTAACCAGGACTCTCCCACCAGCAGGGCACCGCGCCAGCCGGGACACGCTCTAAGCTCCCGACCGGTCTCCCGGAATATGTGGTAGTGTAGTGCATGTTAGTGTAAGTGAGTGTGTAAGGGAAGAGGATAGGACAAGGAAGAGAAAGGACAGATCGCGCGCAGTCCGTGGCCCGTTTGGTAAAGTATTGCTCCGGCATTCGCCTGGTGTTGATCGGAGTAATCACGGAAAATTACCGATCAGAGCAGCGAGCCGTTAAAATTCTCCTCCAGACAGCGACTGAATTCGATTTAGCTGAAAAGCTAGTGTCGAAACTACTGCCGCCATCAGGACTCGAACCTAGGACCTCTCGGTCAGAGGCGCTGCAGTGACATCAATTAATGCACTGAGCTACCGCTCCCGGTCGGAGTTTGCAGAATTTTCGACACTAGCTACATAACTAGGGTGATTTCAGCTTCTGCATGTAGGAGAATTCTAATGGCCCGGCGCTCTGATCGGTATTTTTCCGATAAACACCAAGCGAATGCCACAGCAATACTCCAAAAAAATGGCCGCGAGCGATCTTTCCTTCCTCATCCTTGTTCTATCCTCAGCCCCTTACTACATACACACTGTCATGCACCACACTACCATTCATACCTGGAGATCAGTCGGGAGTTTAGATTGATTGATTGATTTTTCGTGTTTCCGGGCGCGTCAACTGCTGTGGTCATTAGTCCCGTAAGTGTAGTGCTTTTTTCTGGGGAGATGGCGGTGATCTTCCCCCGCTGGATGGCGAGATCTGGCACCGACCTTCCGTCTGCTAGTGGGGTTTCCCCCTAATCAGGACTCTCGGGAGTTTAGAGCTTGTCCCGGGTAAGCCGGTGTCCCGCTGGCGACCTGGTTGGGGAAAACCCTGCAAATCGCCGGGTAGGTCAGCGCCGGATCTCGCCATCCAGGTGAAGATAAAACGCCACCTCCCGCGATAAAAGTAAGCACTTTATTACAGCACTATTGACCTTACCCGTTGATGCGTCCGGAATCACAAAATTATCAATCAATCTAAAAGTTGAGGCAGTGATTTGGCCCCGTTTAAAAAAACTCATTACACCTGAAAATAAACCTGTGGCATAACCATTTGTTAAGATTTGTATTTTTGCTGTAAGTTTATTCCCCATGTTGGTGTTAATATAAAATTATTATATAAATATGAACTTAGACCATTGGTTAAAGTTGATAAGTAGTTCTGAAAAAAATATGCGACATCGAATTTGTCAACTCAGGGCCTGGTACATAGTGAGGAACTTCCATATTCAATCAACTTTTTGAGTACAAGGAATGGTGAAAATTCAAGGAAAATTGATGGAAAATGTACCAGAAGTAAATGTATTCCACTGGAAGAAGTAAAATGATAACCAGAAACCTTATTTTATATTTGGTGGACTGCGGAAATAAATATGACACCTGTTGGCCCGGTGGCCCAGATCGTTAAGACAGTAGTGTGGTAGTGTGCTCCGGCCGAAGGGTCGCGGATTCGAGTCCTGCCTCGGGTTCGCCCTTTCACCCCTTATCATCATCATCATCATATCGCTTCATCTTCATAGTTACCATATCGTTCACTCCCATAGTGGTCGCTAATGGCCTAGATGTTGATGCGACCTTAAATAATCACAAAAAGTGGCACCAAAATAGGGAAACGTAACACACGAGTAACACACAAGCAATTATGGAGTTTATAGCAATGAATGTTTGCCCATTACAAAGGCGGTAAAATGTTACATTGTTAACAAAGCTTGTTTCTGTTTAATAGTTGACTAGCTTAGGTGACTCATGACATCAATTGATGTCACTGAATGTGCCTCTGATCGGGAGCTGATACGATTCGAGTCCCGACGGAGTTTGCATAGTGATTGATTTCTCGAGTTTCCGGACACGTCAACTGCTTTGGTCATTAGTCCCGTTAGTGTAGTGCATGTTTTTTCTCGGGATATGTGCGGTGATTTTTCCCCGCTGAATGGCGAGATCCGGCGCCGACCTACCGTCGGCTAGTGGGGTTTCTCCCTAACCAGGACTCTCCCACCAGCGGGGCACCGCCCTAGCCGGGACAAGCTCTAAGCTCCCGACCGACCTCTCGGAATATGTGGTAGTGTAGTGTAAGTTAGTGTAAGTGTGTGTGTGTGTGTGTAAGGAGAGAGGATAGGACAAGGAAGAGGAAGGACAGATCGCGCGTGTTCTGTGGCCCGTTTGGTAGGGTACTGCTCCGGCATTCGCCTGGTGTTGATCGGAGAAACCACGGAAAACTACCGATCAGAGCAGCCAGCCGTTAGAATTCTCCTCCAGGCAGCGACTGAATACGACCTATTTGAAAAGGTAGTGTCGAAAATACTGCCGCCGTCAAAACTCGAACCTAGGACCTCCCGGTCAGAGGCGCTGCAGTGACATCAGTTGATGCACTGAGCTACCGCTCCCGGTCTCCGTGACTTTATATGCATACTGTCTTTATGTTCTTCCAAATAGTTTGCAGTATATTGTAGATAATGTTGGCCAAGACAATCGCAGTGAAACACGCTAACGAGATGAGTAATCAAAACACGACAAGCTTTAACAAAAACAACTCCTAGGAATAAGTTAGACGTAGCTAAAGAAGTAAGGAACCCGTCACAGATACACCAAAATCGAAGAGTTTCATATATAAGAAAAATAAGTTGTATGATTAAAAAAGATTGCGACATCGGAGATGCTTTGTTATTGAATTTTTTAAAATCGGTGAGTTAATGGTACCTGACTCAATCGAATACGTGGCGAAACGTCCGAATGCTCACGGAGGGGTGGGGTTCGGGAGGGGTGGCTCAGGGCATAAGTGATGTCATTGCAAAGCCTCTAATCGGGAGGTCCTACGTTCGAGTCCCGACGGTGGCAGGATTTTCTAGACTAGCTTGTCAGCTTGGTTGAATTCAGTTGCTGTCTGGATGAGAATTCTTGCGGCCAGCTGCTCTTATCGGTTGTTTTCCGTGATTTATCCGATCAACACTAGGTGAATGCCGGAGCATTACTCTATCAAACGTGTGACGGACAACGTACGATCTTTTGTTCCTCTTCATTGTCCTATCCTGACCCCTTACATTAACATGTACTACACTATCACCCATGCCAGAGGTCCGGTCGGGAGCTTAGAGCTTGTACCGAATGAGGCGGTGCCCCGCTGGTGGGAGATGCCTGGTAGGGGAAAACCCTGCTAGCCAACGGTAATTCGACACCGGATCTCGTCATCCTGCGGGGGAAGACAACCGCCACCTCCCGAGAAAAAAACATGCACTACACTTACAGAACTAATTACCTTAGCAGTTGACACGCCCGGAATCGTTAACAATAAATCAATTGATAAATATTTCCGTGCTTTTACTGATCGCTTCTTGGCGAATGTCGAAACAGCACCCTTCAATATGGGTTACGGACCCTGTGCAATCCTTCTTTCCCTAGCCTGTTCACAACCTTGGGGCCGAGCAGTAGATTGATCAATTTCTCCACAGACCTAGAAAAATCTCCCTCTACCAGCGGAAATAAGCCAACGCAAAACTGTAAGTACTTTCATATCAGAAAAGAAATAAGGGCAAACACTTATCTTCCTCCAATCGTTTCAATTGTTTTAGATATCGTACAGTTTAAATATTTAAATATCTATGAAACTGCCACAGACCTATTCAGTTTATAAACTTCGAGCCAAGGCTGAGGTGATTACCAGATACAGCTCCAGATCATAGTCAATAAACTCATTGGAAATAACGTTGACGAAATGTATGGTGTTCCAGAAGAAAGTAGCAATCCATTTCCTAGCTATATGAAAAATGATTGTTCAAATAATCATGGTTGTATTCGAAGTATCAGCAATGAAGATAATCTCGATGGTGATGATGGTTCTTTTTTCTTTTATTATTTATATTCTGGATGAATTTACAAAGTTCAATTGATGATCAACGTTACATTTGAAGTTCCAAATCTAACTTAATATAATTTACGACTAACGCTAAACTACATTTGACGAAGGAACTCGCAGCGCACCCCAATTGGTGTATTCTATGTTGATGAATATTTGTGATCACGGTGAGTGAAGAAAATGACCTTCACGGTAAGATGATGTTCCGGAGAAGGTAGCGAGAGTGAAAGTTGGCCTAGTTTTGTTGGAGAAGAAGCTAATATGTGGACTAGTGTGTAGTGACTCTGTGTGTCAATCAGAGATCTGGATAATAATGATTTTTGAAGCCGCTGATTAAGCCGGCGATTAAGCCGCTGAAGCAACATGTACAACCTTCAGCTGTTGAAAGCAAGTTCTTTTGATAGACTGCCTAAAAGATATAGCTAGCCTCTTTTTATTCCACTTAACGCCAGTGCCTGGGTCCAGGAAAAAACAGATGAATTTCGAATCCACCAAGGACGACGTGCCATGGAATGGATGCGGGAGAGGAAGGGGCAATGTCTGGTTTATGGTGAGATGGGAGAACTCATTGTCAGTTTCTTTTATCTCGAAATTACTGTTCCATTATCTTCCTATAAACAACGAAATGCTTAACAGAACAGACAACCACAGGATTGGTTGTCCTCTGGAAGATTTGGATCGGTACATTTATTCATCTAATGTCCAAAAGTGCTGTAATAATACTCCTGATACACTTTCATAACTAACGATCCCTAAAGCTACACACAGATTTCAATTTTTACGTATTACACTCATCTTGAAATACTCTGGGTATTTCTTTTGCATAAAACCCCGTTGTCATTGAATCCTCAAAATGCAGTACGATGACGCTGGAATCTTCTGGGGTCACTGATGCTTTGGCCCCGGAAGACAAAGTTCAAGGCAAGAGACGAGGTCACGGTAATCTGACAAAACTGGTTTTGCCACAGACCGGACCAGTCAGAGAAGGTTGGGGCCCAAATTTTCTTCATAGTATTACTGCTGGAAAGCATTGCGCCGTAAATATTCAATTATTCATAGTTCATTTGTTTACGTCAATTAGAAATAAAGGTGAGATTGACGAAAGGGATAAAATATGTATCTTCATTTTGTCCCGAATTAATACATGATACTTTCTCAGCATTTCCTGTCAAGAGTACTAAGACGTTCTGTAGAAAATTCCGACATCTAAAGTGGGATCTTTGACAAAAACAATGATAATTGCAGTAATGATTGCACTAACATTTGTTCATTACAATCAGAAAAAGGGCATTTATGTTTAAAGAATTAAGGATTATTTTTTTAACATTCAGGCTTCTGCTGAAGAGGAAATACTAATTTTGGACGCGGGGATCGTAATCGCTGACTTAAGGCGTGGAGCTAAAAAAAACTTGAATGCGTTTACAGAAAGCTTCTCTTAAGATAATTTCTTTTTTATAGAATCCATATTTCAAGACTATAAGAAAAATTTAACAACTTTCTTGGTTTTAAGTAATTTGATTTTCATGCGGTTGGAGTCAGACATTATCCCAAGTAGATTCCACGTTACACGCCTAAATTATAAGAAAAAAATGAAAAACAAGTCCATTTCCGTTTTATAATATTATGTCGTTGTTTCTGAACGACAATCTGGCATGTTCGTCTATTAAAAGTTAGTATTCCTGTGTCTGACATTATGGTATGGTAGATACCTACGTAGGATATGCTAGAATGTTTTTTTTCTGGAAATATTACTCTTTGTTTTTTAGTGCGATATGATTAATAAAGCAAATAAATAGCATAATTTTCTTAATTAATAATTCCAAACAACAACTGTTCATGAAATATAGGTAATCTATTGAATAAAGCGCGTGGCATCAAATCTGACCCCAAACAGATTCCACGTAAGTAATGAAGAAACAGAGTAAAAAAATCGTCTATTATATAGAATGAAATCCCGGCAACGCGTATGAAGGACATAGCCGGGCACCCGTGCATCCGTTCCTGTAGCATTGGCTGCTCACCAGGACATAGAAGCGACTGTATGCGCGAGTAGTGGCTGGTGAGAGCAGGAGAGGATATACCGGCCAGGTGATTCGGACGTATATTAATGCAGTATTAACGTTATTAGGTGCAATAGACTTCAAGAAGATACAGTGTGCGAGGGAATGCTGTTTTCAGGAGGAGGAGCCAAGTGCAGTTAGGATCACCACATAAGTTCTTTGGAGAACTTGGTGCTAAAACAGCACGTACTTTCTCGCTCGTATTTTCATGCAGAATTACTCGCGAAGTACCCCCCAAAATTAAAATATCGGTTTCAAATTCAGGGAGTCGTGACATCAGGAAGATCGATTGGGGAATATCAATTTTGAAGAAAATCCGTTGAATGGTATAGCCGCTAACATTGTTCACACACAGACAGGCACAGACATACTGATGAACAGACGTCTTGCCGTCATTCAATTTTTCTGTACAAGGACCCACAAAACATGGATTCTGATTGCACCAGAATATGATATAGGATTTTTTATCCTATTATATTGATAGAGTATTTTTTTTGTAAATTTTGCAATTGGATTATCTACTTTTTCGTTACCAGGGTCCTGTAATACGAGTTTTTCTGCCGAAAATTCGAAAATTTTTTTTTGGCGCAATATTACATAACTTTTTCTGTACTCCATAGCGAGAAAATAAAATGGCCTTTCTTCAGAACGTGAATTTCTTCTTCAAAAGTTATCCGCCCAGGAGGAGTGGTGATACCTATTAAGCAATCTGATGAGTATAATACGTAGTAGTATTTGTTTCGAATAAATTACAAACAAACATTGCATCGGAGGATCTTTTCTTCGTCCCCATAGATCATTATTTTCTACATGATTTGGTTTGGGACTGACTAGTGCCACGGTGTGGGACATTTGACCATCAATGTGGCCATGTTCGTGAGGTCTGAATTTATACACGGCATCCTCTACTACTTTTAGAAGAGAAAGTAATTGTGATTACCAATTTTAGAAGATTATTTTTATGTTTATGTCTCTGGAATGGCCACCCTCATGTTCAAACAGGCTTCACCATAGAACACGAAAGGGCTAGTTGAGAGCTTAGCGTAGAAATCAGTGCTTGCAAACAGGTACTGAGTACAGGCTGTCAAGTTGAACAACGTACAAAAGCTCCAGTGGCACTGCTTCCTCGTTATAGCAGAGGCTATTTCGTAATTTTCTCTTTATTTCTTTACTTTCTCTTATACATACCTATATACGGAGTAATATATGTAGAATAGAGGAAGTTATGTAACGCGATAATCAAAGTCGAGATTTCAACGGAAATACACGTTGTGGGGTCACCTGATACCGAAAAAGTTGTTATTTTCAAAACGTCCGTCTGTCTGTGAACACTATTAGCACTTAAACCATAGTCAGACTTTTTCAAAAATTGTTATCTAAATTTTTTTAATAAAGTCATGTACATATTTTGCAAATTTTAGTCGTTTTCGTTCAATAGTGCGAATAATATTAGCAATTTTAAAAATTAGAAAAACAAGATTTTTTCAAAAACGGCTCCAAATTTTTTTTTAAATATTTGGTAGATTTAGTGTCAGATGTACCCTGTGCGATGACATAAACGCCATATTGTTCTATTCTTTTGTTTTTCAAAAATTACAAAAATTTAATTTTTTTTACTTTTTTCTCAGGTCGGTAATATTTACATTAGAGGCAATTTCTTCACATTGTTATATTTTTGAGTACATGTGCTTTAAAAATGTTATAAAGTTTCTCGAAATCTCAACAGTTTTCTGTGGAAATGAGCTAAAATTTCGCATTTTCAGAAACGTTCAAACGCCATTTTTTCTCAAAAATGGCTATAATTTTTTTAATGGATAGAGCTAATTGAAGTGCTTCATGTGACGTAAAGTTGATTTTGCTGTATTCTCATTTTTGTGTATCCTTTTGTTTGTTCAAAAATTACACGAAGGTAACTTATTTACAAATATCTCTCACCCCGTTAATATGCACATTTCCATTCGTTTGTATACATTATTACATTTGTGAGTGAAGATACTTAAAATGACATCAAATAAAGTTTTCGAAAACTCAATATATTCCTATGAAAAAGAGCTTCAAATTTCGTATTTATAGTAATGCTTAATCGCTATCTTCTTAAAAATTGCATCAAATTTCTATTTATGACGAGATTCTACACTCCTTTAATATTCTTGAAGTAATATTTTGATTCTACAATGAAGAAACCGAAAAGTTGAGAATATGTCAAAAAAATTATTATGGGCGACGATAGATGGCAGCAAATTTTCTCAAAAATAGCTCCATTTTTTGTGTGTAGATTGATGGCAGCTGGTAAGAGGATGGGGAAACACCGGAAAACCAGTCCACACAAAGCAAATTAGTAAACTTTACTACGAGAATGTCTGTTCCATTCTGTAGCACCACCAGTTATGTCATGTGTTGTTGAGAATGGTCGAGTGCGAAGAACGACTACGGAGGTAGAGGTAGGAATTGTGAAGCCGGGGGCGAATGAGAAACTAAGGGGAAGGAAGATGGAGGATGCTGAAATGTGGGGACAAGCACATTTGGGATTGGTGTGTTCAGTGCTGATCTGCAACAGCGAGATCTTAGTCCTGACCGCGGCGCATTTTCTACATGGGCAAAATAGACTGATGTCACCGCTGCATGAAAGATAATTCTAGAGGCACGCTATTCTTTATCTTGGTCTACTCGTCGCCTCTGAAATGAACGACCCATTGAACTGGTCTCGCTGCGTTTTCTGGCTTCTCCCTACTCTTGCCTTTGAGCCACCGCTGCTGGTTTAGTCAGCCGCTCGAGCGCAATCGGCTCTAGTTTAGTGGAAGCCGAGAGGCACTCGAGGAACTGCAAACGTCAACTACGGAAAGTCGAGTACCCAAATCTTGCATCTGAGCAGAACAAATCAATCTCAGGATGAAACCGGGGTGTAGAGTAGAATTGCAATAACCCGATCCTCGCTACTCCGATATTCTGCAATCCGAGGCGACCTGATGTGCGCTAAGGCACTGAAGAAGCGGCGATATTCGAGAGCGACTGTTCACGGGATTGGCAAGTTGTTAGGTGTTCTGTGGAAGGTCACATGTGCAGCGGTCGGTGTCAGTGTCAGTCTGTCTGCTACATTGTTGTGACCTGATTCGCACTCATGAATGTATGTATCTGTAACTTTAATAGGATGTGCATACTAAATTTAAGTTTATTATACATTGTAGTTGGAAAATTCCTTTATGTAATCTCCTTTTTTCCGTGTAATCCTAGTACTATTAGTCCCAATTACCGTGTATTATCGCGACCCTACTGAATCTAAAAGATTGAATTACGGATAATGCGATCCTTCCCGTCGCATTCTACTCTTTCTCCCATCGTTGAAGCCGGAGGCCAGAGTATGTGAGAACGATGGGAGAAGATCGATGCCAGAGTTGATGCAGAAGGAGCCGGTTGCCTGGAGACTTCTTGAGTGCCTTGCGACACTGGAGCAGAAGTGCAATGTTGCTCGCAGCGACCGGTCGACCTCCAACAAGTGACTGGCTGCAGGTGCTCTCGAGGTTGTTGCCGCTGCATTAGGCTTTTTGCTCTCCTGTCGCTGCAATAGCACGACGTGGATGTGTGGTAAGAACCTGTTCAAGATCCCTCGTTGCTCCCCGTCGCGAAAGAGATTTGCATGGCGATGTCGGGCGAACATATAGAACATAGCGGGGCCCCAATACAGAACTTTGACAAGCAGTTCCTAAGATTCGAATCTGGATGGTGACATGGTTTTCAGTTATCGCGTAATTAATTAATAAACAATAATATTTATTACCCTTCTTCGCCCCACGTTGGGAATGTGAACTAAAACGGGTCTCGGGTTCTCGTAATAAATAATAATATTTACTGACAATGTTTCGCCACACAGTGGGCTTTAACTGAAAGTTTTCGTTATCTGGATTATAAATATTTATCTTCCAATTGAAACGGTTCTTTATATTATTACCTAAAAACTATACGATAATATTCACTACGCCTTCGAACTAATTCACCATTTTCCAGTAAAATTTATTTTGGGTGCGAGTTCGAGAAGCCACCCCACACGAGAAACGGGATGCTTATCATCAGTTTCAGAATTGGATACGTAGCTTTTCTCATATTTTGCTCATAACTTAAATAATACATCAAGCACACATTATCAACTCAATCGCCGATGCAATTCCGTTTTATTCCTGCATAAAATTTTTACTTTTTCCCGCAACCGTCTCAATTCGCTATTCTCAATAACAAAATAAATAACATCAACGCTACTGAATATTTATACCCTTTCTTAAAAAAAACACTACTTTGTTGCGTCGTTGACGCAACGCGTCTCTTTACCCCTTGTTGGGCGTTGAGCGCATTCTTTGGGGTAATCCTCCGTTAATTACTAAGTCAAGTCTCGTCACGTCGCAGTCAGTCAGTGCCTTTTATCCCTTCGGCCAGGGGCTCAACGCCGTTAGATCCCGGGGTTCCTAGCCGGTCACTCAACCAGAAACCCACGAGTCTCGAATTCGCTTAACGTCCGTGACTTCACGGAGCGTAATAAACGAATTCGTTTAGCGGCGCAGGCTAGACTTCAAATCATTCAGACGTAAATTCAAAATAATTCATACATACGCATTCCTTTCTGTATGGCAATTTACTTTTGAAACACAATACATTTTACTGCTATAAGAACATTCTTGGCCTTATCATATTAATACGTGGAAGTCATTGAAAGGTTCTCTTCTTTTATGCAGCGGCGCTGACAGCTTCACCAGAGAAAGCCGCACGCGCTCCGCCGCCCTCCAGAAATCACCATCTTGAAATTAAAGTTCGTTTCCATATCCATTCTATTGTTTCCACACATCCAAACATACATTGCCCTTTTTTTATCTAGGGCTTTTATCCAGCCGACAGCCGGTTAGCCTTTACGCCCCGATGGGAGGCATACTCGACCATACACTAGACACCAACACACTTGCGGGCTCCTCTGATCTGGGGTCAGCAGAACGCGAGGCCCTCCGCGACAACACATACATACAAAGACAAGGGACAAACAGCCATGCCCAAGGCGGGACTCGAACCCGCTACCATTCAGACCGAAGCGCTGAGTCGGTACTCGCTCTTAGCCACATCGGCCATCCAAGTCGGCCATTGCCCTTTTACTCGACATTATTCAAATAAACCACCTCTTTCGACAGAAAAAAAATGAAATGTGACCTCCCGCCTTCGTTGACGAAGCGACTCACAACAAGTTTAGTAAATTTCAAAGCTACCATTAGAGCCAAATAGACGGGGATTTCTTCAGTTTGGAAAAGAGTACGCAAGTTTAGGCGCAGTAGTGTTTACTGACGGACGGATAAATAGACAGACGGATAGGCAGACGGATAGACAAACAGACAGACACACAGATGGACAGGCAGGCAGTCAGTAACAGTCAGTCAGACAGTCAGTCAGACAGTCAGTCAGTCAGTCAGTCAGTCAGTCAGTCAGTCAGTCAGTCAGTCAGTCAGTCAGTCAGTCAGTCAGTCAGTCAGTCAGTCAGTCAGTCAGTCAGTCAGTCAGTCAGTCAGTCAGTCAGTCAGGCTTTACTTCCATTTGTATATATTTGTATTCCATAAGTCATGCTGTCTGTTACTTCTCTAATAGAGAACATTTCTGCCGGATGTCTCCATTGTTTGGGTTCCAGTGACTTTTCATACAATTCTATTCCTCCATGTGTTGCTTTGTACAGTTTGATTTTTGTTGAAATTGTTATTTCTATAGGTTGCATACCATAAACGACACAAGAGGTATCGTATGAGACCGTCCTGTATGCTTTCGAAATTTTTATATTAATAAGCCTCTGAATTCTTTGGATCTTCTTCATGTTCTTTGAAATCTGTATAGTTTCTTCCCAAATAGGTGCTCCATATGTTAAGATTGGTTCAATTGCTCCTTGATAAATAATAAGTGCTTTGGGTCCTAGACCCCAATTCTGCTTTGCAGATCTTGATAACATATGAACAAGTTTTAGAGCTTTCTCCTGAATGTAATCAATATGTTTATTAAAATTGAATTTCTGATCTCTGTATATTCCTAAGTAATTTAACATCTCCACTTGCTTAAGAGGTTTATCATTAAGGTAGATTGTACAGAAACCGTATTTCCGTTGAAATTTCGAAATCGATTTTTCGCAGCATTACGTAACTTTCTCTATCATACGTATATTACTCAGTATATACGTACGTATACAAGAAAGTTAAACAACAGCTGTCTCCCTCGCTTGTTAATTACTTTAAATTGTTCTTGCGTTTTCTCATTTACTTTTGCTAGTACTAACTCCCACTTTTTTATGTTCCTTTTTTCTTCTTTCGAGGTACCGGGACGTCGTTTCGTCGTGTTTTCGCCAGAAATCAAGCTGTGTGCACTGCACTGACGGGACTAATAACCATAGACATTGGCGCGCACGGAATTTCAAAATAATCAGTTAAGACGCGGTCAGTTATTTTGACAGTCAATTTTATTTTGCTGTGAATATATAGGCTTTCTTTATAGCTAACTTTACCTTGAGAAAAATGTAGTTTGCGTGTTTTCCATCCATTGTCGTTCATAGAAGTTCATTAACTGCGTGGTGGGGGAAGCCGCGTGCGACCTTGAGACTGTCAGTGCACGACATCGCGAAGTCTTTCTCTGGGAATGTTCTACTCTAAGAGACAGCGGGAAAAGTTTGTGAGAAGAAAACTCGTCTCGGTGACGCTGGGTAGCCGTGCTGTGTTAAAGTTCGCGGAGCCCAATTTTGCGGGTTCAAGTACCTCACAATGCGTCAGTGTTTCCACCATGTGGTTCCAAAATAATAAATATCTCATCATTAAAAAGAGGAATTTTATGTCCTAAAAATCATAAAACATGCTTTTAAAAATACCCATTTATGACATAAATATTCTCAAATATGCACTTTAGTATGCAATTAAAATTAACAATATTTTATTTCATGCATTAACCTTTCTTGATAAAACTCAGGAGAGGCATGTTCGGAATGAAATGAGATATTTTTCTGCAAATAGAATATAATCTACCTTACTTCACGGGGGAAATAAGTAAAGTAAATATACACCTTAGTGAAGTACATTGTGTTGTTGCATTTTTCTACCTGTTTTAAAAAATATGTATTAAGAAATGTCCTACATTTGCACATGTATTTTATCACGGTAGAAAAGAAAAAACACAATCTGTGACAAGCTCTTTTAATTGATGAACGCTCACAAGTAAATAGATCGTATGAAAAGTTTAAAAGTTTTCGGATACGTCTCTATTTTAACCATACGCAAAACCCCTAATTACATGAAATGCACCAACACGAAAAATCGGCCCAATATGCACAAATATGCATTAAAATCAGCTTACATAGCATCCAATTCTAACCAAATGTCACTTTCAATTTCACTTAACTATGCCGCGGAGAAACGGATAAAAATATGCAAAATCCTAGAAATCCGCTCCCTACTCATCATAATTAATAGCCACAACTTTCATCATCCATTTAGTTCGAGGCAAAGAAAAACTACCACTGTGATTACCAACCAGAAGAAAGAGGAGAACACAAGGATGCAAGACTCTTCTCTACTAAGAAAATTTAAAATGGAATTAAATGCATCATCTTCATTATCATCAGAAAAAGGAATCATTCATGCAGAAGAAGTCAAAGGCAAACTATCACTGTCGGATTGATTGACTGATTTTTTCGTGTTTCCGGGCGCGTCAACTGCTTCGGTCATTAGTCCCGTTAGTGTAGTGCATGTTTCTTTCTCGGGAAATGGCAGTGATCTTCCCTCGCTAGATGGCGAGATCCGGCGCCGACCTACCGTCAGCTAGAGAGGTTTCCCCCTAACCTGGACTCTCCCACCAGCGGGGCACCGCCCCAGCCGGGACAAGCTCTAAGCTCCCGACCAGTCTCCCGGAATATGTGGTAGTGTAGTGCATGTTAGTGTAAGTGTGTGTGTAAGGGGAGAGGATAGGACAAGGAAGAGGAAGGAAAGATCGTGCGCGGTCCGTGGCCCGTTTTGTAGGGTAGTGCTCCGGAATTCGCCTGGTGTTGATCGGAGAAACCACGGAAAACTACCGAGCAGCCGGCCGCTAGAATTCTCCAGACAGCGACTGAAGTCGACCTAGCTGAAAAGCTAGTGTAGAAAATCCTGGCCCCGTCAGGACTCGAACCTAGCACCTCCCGGTCAGAGGCGTTGCAGTGACATCAGTTGATGCACTGAGCTACCGCTCCCGGTGCCAATGTTGGGCATACGTAACTCTCCTCCCTCACTTTCGCTCTGAAATAAAAATCCTCATCAGAAGTAGCAATCCTCCTCATGGGGTGAAGGTAAACTATCTCTGAGGTCCCCTGGTAAAGACACAAGGGTGTCCCCCTCCTTTGCTTACGCTCGGGAACAAGTATGCAGCATTATGATCATTATCATGATGATTATCAACATGATCATAATCACGAGATGAAATAAACGTATATAATTATGTGCACAAAAAATAATCTATTCAGGAAATTTCATTGCACAAAAACCTCGCAACTTAAATTGAGTCATTAGTAGGATTAAATGTCTCTATTGTAATGCAGATAATTTAAAAATAACTGGGTAAAAGTTTGCGATTCATACGTAGGTTCATCAAGATAAGGTTATGTTGATCAATTGTGCTAAAGGAGTCATTCGGAATCGTCAGAAAGCTTAGTTCATAAGAGGTAATGTAATTGTGCGCCGGAAAATGACTAATTTTATACAGAAAAACTCTTACGGATCCCTTACTTAATGAGAAAATGATTAAATATTGTTCCTATATAAAGTAAATTACTTCATCTAACACTTGTGAAGCCAGAATCTATGTTTCGTTGGTCTTTGATATCAAAAAAATCAATTGACGCTAAAGCGACTGTCTTTCCGTCCGTCCATCTGTCCGTCTGAGTATGGTCAAGGCTAGCACCAAAATCGTTCAGCCGATTTTCTTCAAAACTGATATTCCACGATCGATTCAAAGAAGCGGTAGGTCTTCTGAGTTGAAAATGGTATTCTGATTTTAGGTGGGTACTTTACATGAAGCCTCAAAAACATTTTCAAAGCATCTCGAAAATGCTCCAAATCTTTGTTTTAATTTTTTTCTATACGCAAAGAACAAACTTAAAAAACGGTGCAGGTCTCATCTTCATGGAAATCCCTGCTTTTTCGTAAATTGCAATAGTTCAAATTTTTTGAATTCAATTATCAAATTCAAAATATGGATTTGTTCTCAATGTGTTCTTCAAAGAGAGATTTTAATTTTCCGTAGAACAATTTTTTGAAAATATGAGTAGTTTTCCTGTAATTTTGCATTAAATATAGGGAAGTTTTAATCAATTTCTTTCTCTAAAACATCCAAATTTTATCATTATTCTTTCTTTAATTTGTATACCAGGACAATAAAAGGAATGGTGTAAGTCCCATTTCCGATTAACTCTGTATTTTCGAAAATTGCACAAAATTAACATTACAAAAGTACAGCATTGACGATATTTTTGTTTTAAATAAAATGAGTTCTAAAACTTCTTGTCGTTAAAAAATATCATCTGCGATTTAAAAAGCGAGTAGATTTTTATAATTTCTGCTCAAAGTTGATGCAAATTTTAAAATAAAAATTGTTTTCAACAACCGCACCAATTTTTTCGTAATTATTTTTTTCCACGGATAGAACAAGAGCAACTTAAAAGAATGGCACCGGTCTCATTTTTGATGACTCATAATTTTCGAAAATTTCTAGAGTTAGAAATAAAGCGAGAAAATATGTGCTAAAGAGCACCACTAGTTTATTATAAAAAAGCACTTCCTGTATCCCGTATATTTATACTTCACTAACGAAACAGCATTGACGAAGTTACGTTATGAATATAAATGAACAATTATACTCTTTTCTTGCTCATACAGAAAGTGAGGTTTCTACCCACCTAGTGAGACGCAATTAATAAACAATGTCGTGCCTGGAAGCTCACGTTCCATCTTTAAACTCATTCTCTCTTTAACTTTTTCTCAAACGTGACATCACGTTCATATTCGTCACGTAGTTCGGTACACCTAGCATTCGTCCAAGTGGAAACAGAGACCACGGAAGAAACGGAAAACTTTCATTTCACGATTTCTTTTCGTAACTGGACGCTGTGAGACCGGGAGCGTTAGCTCAGTGCATCAACTGATGCGACTGCAGCGCCTCTGACCGGGAGGTGCTAGGTTCGAGTGCTGACGGCGGCAGGATTTTCGACACTAGCTTTTCAGCTAGGTCGAATTCAGTCGCTGCCTGGAGGAGAATTCTAGCGGTCGGCTGCTCTGATCGGTAGTTTTCCGGTGTTTCTCCGATCAACACCAGGCGAATGCCGGAGCAGTACCCTACCAAACGGGCCACGGACCGCGCGCGATCTGTCCTTCCTCTTCCTTGTCCTATCCACTCCCCTTACACACACACACACTTACACTAACATGCACTACACTACCACATATTCCGGGAGACCGGTCGGGAGCTTAGAGCTTGTCCCGACTGGGGCGGTGCCCGCTGGTGGGAGAGTCCTGGTTAGGGGGAAACCCCAGTAGCTGACGGTAGGTCGGCGCCGGATCTCGCCATCCAGCGGGGGAAGATCGCCGCCATCTCCCGAGAAAAAAACATACACTACACTAACGGGACTAATGACCATAGCAGTTGACGCGCCCGGAAACACGAAAAAATCAAACCAACCTGGACGCTGTGAGCAAGTGCAATGAACCATCAATTTTGAAGTCTGCTTTCATTTTAGTGCTGTCATATTCATAAATGCAATGTTAATTTTTCAAAATTATGACAACAAGACAGCTCTAATTAGGGTTGTTACTAGCCTCGTATTTGACAGAAAGTTCTGTATTCTACGTAAAACATTTGCGCCCCTTATTGTAAGCCAGTTGTCTCGTAATTGTCGAAAGATGTAAGAAGATTTTACAGATCAAAGATTCGTCTGAATATTCTAGTCTTGTACCACCTAGAGCGACATAATCGCTGCGTTCATATTACAATCTCGTCAAATGGACTGATACTAAAAATCGGTGTTCAGTGTCATGTAAAATCTGAACTTACGGCATCAATAAACATGCACATGACGTGGAAAAATGTCACACTATCAAATGTGAAACTTTAAAAACAAGATAAAATTCCAAAGCACTTGAAAGAAAAAAATGCCTGTTTGCCTGATTAAACATTCCTTAAATGTAAATATGCTACTAATGGAGCGTTTGTAGTGTCCCACACGTAGAGTAATAGCTAATAATTATGTTCGAGTTGTGTTTGATTACGTCCTTCATTTTTGTGAAATTTCCCTAATTTCACAATTCTAAGGTGACAATTCTAGAACTGACGGTTGGGGGTTAATAATTGGGTCTTATAACACGTTAACGGGTTCAAACATGGCTTGAGGTGCTGGATGTTTGAAGAGCAAAAGGTCATCGATGAGCCTTACTGCGTCAACGGTATTGTGACATACCAGATTGTCATCAATATGTAATTCGCTGAATTTCATATTGATGACAATCTGGTATGTCACAATACTAATCAAATTCAGCGAATTTCATTAAAAATAACATTTTATTAGCAAAAAGACGCTGGTTGCCATGGTACCGGAATGCAACATTATACACAATGCCTATTAGTTCAAAAGCGGACGATAAGTAGCATCTGTGGTTTCGCCTACGAAGAAAGATAAACGAACTTAAGACATGCTAAGTTACACGAATGAGAATATCCCATTCTAGTATACCGGAAGTGTCATTCTAGTATACCGGGAATGCGAAAAAGTGAGTTATTGGTAAAAAATAATTACGTGGATGACGCCGCGAGGTAGATCGCATAATTTTGTTTTAACATAGAAAATTTACGCGAGTTCGGACCTAGATTTGTCGTTGTTAGTATTCAAAAGATAAAACTCAGAAATTGTTTTATACGAAGTGAACAGTGAATGCCAAAAGTGGGACTTATACATTTTATTAAGCGGACAATGATAATCGAACTTAGTCTCCGATGATAGGAACCCGGGTCCGAAGTTTGTATAATTTTCATGAACGTAATTTATAAACTTGGTGAACTTATATCCTAATATTGTAACAGCATTTAAGATTTTGCTTAAGGAATTAACAATAAGGAGTAATAGAACTTGTAGCAATTCAAGCAGGTGAATGGGGATGGAAAGCCAATGGATAAACAGTGTACATAGTGGTTTATGAGAAGAAACGACAAGATACGGATTTTTTCGGTAGCAAGAAAGAAGATTGGACGAGGCTCATTGCTGAAATCTATCGGGAGACATCCTTTACCAGGACAGCGCCCAAGATTCGCGTGGATAACAGGTTCTATAGCGCAAAAAGAATCTTATACTAAAATTTATACAAAAAATTTGTTATTTTCTATTGATGAAAGCTGATTATCATTTGCCGTCACGTGCAATCCAGTAGGATATTTAAATTTTGCATTTCAGATTCCACGCTTCTTCGTATGGGGTGCGAATTAAGTAATCGTAAGTATACACGATTATTTCGGCAAAGAACCCGCCGACTGAGTCAGCAACGGAATTATAATTAAATATAATGTGGGAGCTCATTCTCGTAACCATTTCCTGGTGCCCATATATTTATTAAAAATTCCGAAACAGGTTACAGGAATTAGTGGGCAGCCAGACGGGTATATGGAAGGGTATATTTCAGTATGTAACGCTTACTAATGGCAGGCAAAAATATATCCTCCTACAGTGTTCAGATGTCCCACATATCCTCAGCGGTGGATTGACTGGTTGATTAGTGATTCCGGGCGCGTCAACACCTTAGGTCATTAGTCCCTCAAGTGTGGTGCATGTTTATTTCCTCGGGAGATGGCGGTGATCTTCCCCCGCTGGATGGCGAGATCCGGCGCCGACCTACCGTCGGCTAGCGGGATTTTTCCCCTAACCAGGACACTCTTACCAGCGAGCCATAGCCGCAGCCGGGACAAGCTCTAAGCTCCCGACCGGTCTCCCGGAATACGTGGTAGTGTAGTGCATATTACTTTAAGTGTGTGTATGTGTGTGTGTGTGTGTGTGTGTGTGTGTGTGTGTGTGTGTGTGTGTGTAAGGGCGGGGATAGAACAAGAAAGAGGAAGCAAGGATCGCGCGCGGTCCGTGGCCCGTTTGTTAGGATACTTCTGCGGCATTCGCCTAGTGTTGATCGGAGAAAACTACAGTATACTACCGATCAGAGCAGCCGGCCGCTAGAATTCTCCTCCAGACAACGACTGAATTCGACATAGCTGAAAAGCTAGTGTTGAAAATCCTGCCGCCGTCAGAACTCGAACCTAGGACCTCCCGGTCAGAGGCGCTGCAGTGACATCAGTTTGTGCACTAAGCTACCGCTCCCGGTCTAAGCAGTGGAACGACATCTGACTAAACAGTATAAGTAATGTTGACAGCGTTAGTCACTCATGTGATGCCAAATTTGTAAATGCTCAAGATTGTAGCCCTATGTTGGGGATGAGCAATTGAAAAGTTTGCAGCCTTAATATTGGGCAATCTGAGAACTTACGTTTAGGAGTTAATGCTTCGTAAACACAAGTTGGTGGGTACAAACCAGGCTTACGGTGCTGGATTTTTTATAGCCTAAAAAGTCATCGATGAGCCATGTCACGCCAGTAGTATGTATTACAACCCCCGCTAATGGTAGATAAAAATAAATCCCCCGTCGCTTCTCGTAGTTCCGAGCACTACAAATACACCATTAGAAATAAGTTCATTTACAAAGAAAATTTACATTTTGGGGTGTTTAATCACGCAAAAAGGCACTTTTTCTTCCATGTGCTTTGCAATTCGACATTGCTGCTTTTACAATTTCATATTTCATAGTAGTATGAACTTCTCTGCACGTCATGTCAATGCAGTATTAGAAGGCCTCGTGGCGTAAGAGCTAGAGCTAACCATATTGATAAATTAAAAAATAGACCTGTATTTACAGACAAATGTTGCAATGTAAAGGGGGAGTTTTTTTAAATATATTAAATATCATAAATGTGTCGAAGTTTCGACCAATTGAAATGTTGGGGTCCTCCTCGGGATATGTTTATGATTTACTTTGCAAAACCACAAAATCATCCAAATAAGTTGAAAGTACCAGCAGATTTCATGAAATACTACCTGATGTGTGACGTGTCGACTGTGAGATCGCTTAAAAGAATGGCGAAGGTCTCATTTTCTTCACGTATGTCGTTTCCTTGTTGTTCGTTCGTAGTCATTTCAATGTTGAAAAGAATAAAAAGTTTGTGTGTAAATTATACATTAGATTGATGTAAATGCTGGTTTCGCTGCATCGCCCTCGTTTGGAACTTGACTAATTAAGATATGGTAGAGAAAAAAAATTGTAGTAAAGGAGTTGGGGAGTACATTTAAGTTATCTGAAGAAGAACGCGTTCATCTCAAAGTAGGAAATAGGTAATCAAGACTACGCCTCTGGACATTTAATGTGTGAGATTTGATGAACGTAAAAACGAAGTGAGAGGCAAGTAGGGTCATGGGTGAACGGATGAAGTCTCAACGTCATTAGCCAACGTGTTAGAGAAAAAATAAATTATCCGTCATCAGCAGTCACTCACAATATTATTTTCTGTTACAAACACGAAGGAGAAAAAGTAAACGAGTCGTACTCGTTCTTGCACTAATGACAAACTTATTTTACATAATAGTTCAACTTTTTACTCATCCGATACTATCAAAATTTCACATCCAAAAGTGTCGTGTCGCATAAAATTACACATCAGATGAAGTCATGCACAACGAATTTACCATACGACTTAGTGATATTGTTTGTAAAATAAAAACTTAGGGAACAAAGTTTTAATAGCAGTTTATTCGCTAACCTAAGCCAAATTACCAACATCGTACTTACCAAACGAACCGATATTCTGCTTCTAAAAATCTAGACTTCAAACGTATGTGACAAGTCAGTTACGCCAGGCATAGAATCGGGCGTTCCTAACCCAAGAGTTAAAGAAACCCATCTGTACAGAACGGAGAGCAAACAACACTGAGCAAATATTTCGGGGCAGTATCTTACTGTCACAGAAGGTGCAAACAAGTATAATGTTGTAGATACACTAAGTTGAAGAAACCGGATTCCTACTTTAAGGCCCTAGAACGTACAGTTTTCAATTTAATATACTTGTTAGTACGACGGTAAAGCACCTAGCATAAGTGGCTCAGAGCAACAACATGTCAGAGCAGTGCCTTAGACCGGGAGATCCAAGGGTTCGAACATCGAGGAAGGCAAGATACTAGAGACAACAAGGTCTAATTCAGACATCGTCTGGAGGCGAATTTTAGCGGCCGGTTGTCCTGATCAGTACTTTTCTGTGGTTTCTCCGATCAACAGCAGGCGAATGCCAGGACAGTACCCTAACAAATGGGTCACGGAGTGTCTGCGATCTTTCCTTCCTCCTTATTCTAACCTCATCACTTACTTACTCGCACGTACACTTACATATAGTACACTAACACACATGCCGGAACACCGGACAGAAGCTTATAGCTTATCCCAGCTGGAGCAGCTTTTTTAAGGTGGGAGATACCTGGCTGAGGAAAACTGGGCAAGCTAGATGAAGGGTGACGCCAGATCTCTCCATTCAGCGCGGAAATATCACCGTCACCCCCCGCAAAAAATGCACTATACTTATGGTACTAATGACCATAGTAGTTGGCACGACCGAAAACACTAATCAGTGAATTAATGTTGACGTGTGGTTCGAGTATCATGTGCGTCTTACCATGTGCGTTTATGCAAAATCTCCCAAATTCCAAACAATTTGCTTTCATTGCAAAATCTCCCAAATTCTAACTTGTTCATCTTAGACCTGTTTGAGGTAACTCCCTAACTTAATAGTTTGGAAATTAGAACATTTAAGGAGTTTTGTCCCGATGGCATCGTACAAATATCATCTTTACTTAGTGTATTATAAAGAAGGGAAATTTTGCTGTAAAAGTAAGGTGTAATAAAAGCGTTTAATAGTGGAGTATTTTCTCCCAAAATTTTGCGTACCTTACGCAACCAAGGATAAGGAAAGAAACACACATTTCGTATAGACGTATAAGACAATGACGTGTGCACTTTATGACATCCCTTGTTTGTTTACACCCATGAGTGCAATACTCTAAACATAAGAATGAGTTCAAGGTTACACATGGAAGGTTATACACACACATGCGCACTCTTGAGTTACGATCTGTGAATTCCACAAAGCTAGGAGAGAAAACACTTCGCTTCATTGTTGACTTAACTTATCATCTTGTGTAAATGCAGATTCTAAGTGCTACTCCTAAACCTTGCTCTTACACACACGAAGAGTAATATCGATCGCAATTGTTTATTTTTAACGGTGTAGTGTAAAAGCATAGCATATAGACGTGAATTTGATCACACAAATGAATCTCTATGAATTCAGTATAGGGCTTTATGTTTCAGGTTCGTACTCCGCGGCGATCGAAGTTGTGTTAGAATTCAATGTTAATTTAGATGTACGACTTGCATAGTTTTGTTAATTTTGTAGAGTAGAAAAAAGGGTTATGATATTTTAATTAATTAGTACTTTATCAGCTTTTCACTTGCTCCTGCAATTGTATGTTGTCGCGTCATGAAGTCCGAGTTTTTATTAAATAATGAGATGGTGGCCTTCTCTCTCTCTCTCTCTCTCTCTCTCTCTATATATATATATATATATATATATATATATATATATATATATATATTAGGATGTCCCTTATTATGCAAAAAAATTCGAAGATTTGGGGCTCGCCTCCGAAATATTTTCCATTTGGTCAAATTTACTCAAAAATCTCAATTCATCTCAATAGACTTGAGACAATTAACCCGTGCCGACTTGAGTGCGAAATTTAAATGTTGCAGATAATGGATTATGTTGTGTTAAGTCACTGGAAAAATATTCATACATGATTAATGTATATTTTTGTATTACAATTTTATTCTTTTCCACTCTTTAGACTGCGTAATGGTATTTACTTTTCTTATGGGTATTTTCTTCAGTGTTTCTTTCTTGCAATATGGGTACTGTGAACAATGTTCTTGACAACACAACACAAACTGCTTCGCTTCTCATCTACAGTCGGTAGTGTATGAAAATATTGTATTAATTTAACAGCCCTTTTAGCGCAGTAATTCTCAGCTTTCAACTTTATAAATAACGTTTGAACTTTTAAATATGTATAGTGGCTTTTCTAGGTCGAAAACCATTCTTGAATAAAACTAGTATACATCTTCAGGCAAGAGAACAGATTTTTTCACACAGTGAAACACTAAGAATTTGTTGTATTTTTCATTTCTTGCAAAATGTGTGCAAATAAAGCATCTGTCTTTGGTTTTAGGTTTTGTGATCCATATTTAGAAGAGTGTCCCCGGTAAACTCAATGCGACACTCTGTAAAGATAGGAAGAATTAATAGATTCGCAAACATTCGCAACATTTTTTCCATGTGTGGCTTCGCAAAAGTACATGGTTTATTACCAATTTCGTCCCAAAGTGATTCTCCAGGGTTCTCTAAACTGAAACCCTTGATAAACTTTTTGAAATGTATTTTCTGCTAAATAAAGAGGACGCAACTTTCAAAAGGATCTTACAAGTCATCAGAAGATGGATTTCAAACACCAAAGACACCAATGAAAAGACCAAACTACATAGATTGCACTTTTTAAAAAGCTGGGACTTTGAATATCACCAGAGACACGCAAAGGACAAGCGAACACGCTGCACTTAAATCAACGACTCGTAGCGGTCCTCCCACGGACAAGTTGATACATGTTCAGATAATCATTTCCTGCACCTCTGCGAGTTTCTAGTGAAATCAGTACCGTTACCATGTGGTCTGAGCATCCATCTACTGAAATAAAGAACAAGTTCTGGTCAAATTGAACATTCGACTTTCTGCCCCGCAGATGGCCAAAATTACGCCCTGTGCGCCGTCGAGACTCGAACCTAGCACATCCAGCTCAGAGGCGCTGCAGTAACATCAGTTGATGCACTGAGCCACCGCTCCCGGTACAGAGGCTGGTTGGTTGGTTTTTTCGTGTTTCCGGGCGCGTCAACTGCTTTGGTCATTAGTCCCGTTAGTGTAGTGCATGTTCTTTTCTCGGGAGATGGCGGTGATCTTCCCCCGGTGGATGGCGAGATCCGACGCCGATCTACCGTCGGCTAGTGGGATTTCCCCCTAACCAGGACTCTCCCACCAGCGGGGCATCGCCGCAGCCGGGACAAGCTCTAAGCTCCCGACCGGTCTCCCGGAACTTTTCACTCTGAATATAACATTAAGGATATGATTTCCCTAAAGGTTGGTCATGAATACAATCGTAATTTTCTAGATCTAATGATGGTGTCAGACGATCCCTTCTAGTTTTACTCAATGGTTACCCAGATGCACTAATTACGTTGGTCTGGCTCTAGGCTCATTTCCCTTCTCAGAGCATCGCTAACCGCCAGGAGAGCTTGCAAGAACAGGTTTCGTATTATATAAGACTATTACCACACTACCCAAACTTTCAAGGTAGACCAAGCACAGTATCGTCTTTCATGTCAGCAAGGTTCTCTATCAATGTCTCGGAAACAACGCTCTTTTTGTGACCTTATTTTATCAGCAAGAACACTTCAGGACGTGCTTCTTCAAAGGAGAATGCCAACGGCGATAAAGAAGCCTCTCGAAATTTGTTTGGGAATAAGCAGTGCTCGCATTCCAAATAAGTTACTATCAGTGAACACATACTTTGGACTTCAAGATTTTTTTATTTTGAAGATTTTTAGAATATGAGTACTTTGCTCTCATCTGTGAAAATAACAATTACAATGTATTTACCGGTTTACGAAAAAGGAGGAGGAGGAAGAAGAATATGAAGATGAAGAAGAAGATGAAGAAGAAGAAGAAGAAGAAGAAGATGATGATGATGAAGAAGATGAAGTAGTAGTGTGATGACAATGAAAGGCAGAGTACACACATTTGCTTGGTATTGGCGATATTTATTATCCGGTCACCTTCTACAAATATTAGCCTTTTTACAAATTTATCGGCTTGTATTCTTTTGGATATCTTGAGATTGTTAATAAATTAAAAATGTTGATAATATCATAAGAGCAGCATATCATGTCCCCTGGGTTCGCCCATTCTTACTCTGCCTATCTAGATAAGTTGCTTACTTATCATGCCTCACTTTCCTCTGCCCCCTCCCCCAGACTTGACTCGTGCTTTCATTTTATCATTACCCATTAGTTCTAAATTTCTGCGTGTCATAAATGCATACATGCATAAGAGATGAAGTAGAAGATGAAGTACTCTAGAGAACATTAATAACGGTAATATAAATGCAAAAAGTATCTAAACGAATACAGGTAATAGTTGAATAAGATATAGATTTTGTGATACCGAGGACCGTGGGTACTAGGAGATAAAGATGCATCCACACTGGGGAATTCTGAGATAAGAGGGCATTGCCCCTGTGCATGAGGTAAATTACAATTACAATATATTCCCTGCTTTATGAGTGAGGAAGCGAATAAGATATAAGGTGCCGGATACGGAACGCGGAAACAAGGGAGGGAGAGAGAGAGAGAGGGAGAGAGAGAGAGAGAGAGAGAGAGGGAGAGAGAGAGAGAGAGAGAGGGAGAGGGAGAGACAAAGAGAGAGGTGGAGAGAGTGACAGAGAGATGGAGAGAGAAACAGAGAGATGGCTAAAGCTGGGAAATTCATGCAATTGTATTTATTGTTAACTGTCGTATCTATTAGAAATTTGTAATCTCTACATCTCATGACAAAATATTGAATTGAATAGTGAAATTACATATAATGCTCATTTTGCATGTTGTTAACTACATTATGAAGGCATATTTTCCGATTATTTCGTAAAATAACACATTTAATTTGAAGTATAACTTATTAACTACCACAAAGCATAAAGTTTCTTGATGTTTCAGGGAAGTATATACAAAACTCATAAAATTAATTTTCAAACAATTTACAGACTATTGACGTAAGACTAACTGGCCTATAATTTGGCCCTTCACATTTTGGTCCATTTTTGAAAATTGGCACTATTAAGGCTGATTTCCAATCATCTGGTACACTTTCATTGTTGATTGATATTACTGAAAAGTCTGACCAAATATGGTATTATTATTTTTCCCTTTTTAAAACATATCGGATGTAATACCATCCGGACCACAAGACTTACAGTTTTTCATTTTTTTCAAATGTGAACGTACTTCCGTTTGATCAATTTTGAATTCATGATCCATGTTGTTTTGCCCTATTATAATTTGGTTAGCTTTTTGTTTGTATACAGAACAGAAATAATTGTTGACAACAATGGCTTTCACTTCGTCTACAATATCTACATTTTGCCATCTTACAGGACGTGTGTACTCCTGTTTACTTCGTCGAAAAAAATTAAAGAACTTTGACCAAGCATTTTCGTTATCATCTGAAATTAAGATACGATTCTTGCGCAGTTTTCTTTTTATTTTCTACTTCTTTCATATTGGTTCTTAAATGTTTTCCTTTGTTTTTAATTTCCGCGTGATAATACTCTGGATCTGAATCCCTTTGAACTTGATACGATCAGTCCCTTTGAACTCCACTTGAAAGGAACGAAACATTGTGGAGCTTCCTCAATGATTTCTTTGAATTTCTTCCATATGTTTTCCAACTCCCCTCCTAACTTTTCGAATCAACATATTTCAGTTTTAGAAAATGCTGCAGTCCATTTATGTCAGCAATACGATATTGCCATATTCTATTACCGATTTTATCATTTTCTTAGCAAATAGTAGCATTTATTTCAAGAATTGCGGCATTGTGATCACTTATTCCCTGAATAACATCGCAGTAGTACAATATGTCAATCGGTCTAATAAGAAAAATATCTAAGACAGAATTTTGACGTGTTGATTTGTCAAAAACGTGCGTCATTCCTGCATCCCAAACTAGTTTATTTATTATTAACTGTATTTTTCTATCTCATACAACACCCTGCCAATTAATGTCACATAGATTTAAGTCCCCACCAATAATAATAGGATTGGTTCTATTCAAATTTTCCGCCAGTTCGAGAATATTCTCAAGAATGGAATAATTACCATTTGGTGGTCTATAACATACAATAAGATCTATTGTCTGCAAATGTCTATGCTTATATATACTGCTATCATTTCATGCTCAATGCTTTTCCATTTGAAGATCGTGTTTATACATGATTTAACTAAAACAAAGACCCCCCCCCGCTTCTAGTTTCCCTGTCTCGCTGAAATATTTTATAGTCCTTTCCAAAAATTAATGAATCTGATATTTCTTCATTTAGCTATGACTCAGTACCCTCTCTACGTCCGCATCACATGCCATGCATTTCCTTATTAACAACATTTGACACACAACAGTTGATACCGAAAAATCGAATGAAGGCATACGTCTGTCTGTCCGTCCGCCCGTCTGTCCGTCCGTCCGTGTGTCTGTCTAGTTAAAAACCCTGATTTCTTAAAAATTACAAAAGTTATAATTTCTTCGGAATGCTTTTAGTTTCTGCAACTAAAATATTAAAGATAGAGATTTTTCCCTTAATGGAATCTTATTTAAAGATAGATTTTGGAGTAAGACCATGTACAATTTTTAAAAAATTTGAGTACTTTTCGCACAAATTTTCGTGAAAATACAGGTGAGAAAGTGTGCGATATTTTGGCACATCTAGTTTTTTGATAAGATGATGGCTATCGCTTCAGTTAACATTCTTCATTCGGGTCTGTTATTTAATGTTTATCGGAGTAATGACGTGAATAACTATAGCGAAACCGTAGCGAAATATTCCCCAAGACCAGGAATATTACAAGCAGCCTGCGGTCAGCAACTGCAGGCAACTATACTCCGATTTAATCAAAGCTGCTCTTCAAGGTCACGAGCTGGAAGGAGCGGGGAACACAGTCATCCAATCGGGAGCTTCATTACGACTTACATTTTTGGTATTGGAGCTCCCGATAGGATTGAAATGATTGAAGGCGTTGTCTTGGTCAACAATACTACTTATTTCAATTAGAGCATCTTTCGTTGGCTTAGCCATCATCATCAGTTTTCTGCTTTTTGGGAGTCACAAAAACGTCTACCTACCTACTCCAGGGTAGACAATGACAACGCCTTCATTGTTGACAATGACAACGCCTTCATTGTTGACAATGACAACGCCTTCATTGTTGACAATGACAACGCCTTCATTGATGGCAATGACAACACCTTCAATCATTTCAATTATGTAAATGTCAACAACAACTCACTACTAAACCAATATCCCGATAGGATAACAATGTCCCCATCGCCTTCCAGCTCGTGAGCTTGAAGAGAAGCTGTGTTTAGCGGCGTTGGCTGTAGGTGGCGCTGCCGGCGGGAGGGGCTCCGGGTGCGGACGCCGGCAGTGCGTGGGCTGCCGGGAGCGCAGACGCGCGTGGCCGCGGCCGCGTGGATGAGGCTCGTGCTGAGCGGAGCGCCAGGTCCTTGCCCTCGGCCACGATCGCCCTCCCCCGCCCCCGCCGCCACCTCCGTCCGCACCTCCGCGTCCTTCGCCGCTGCCTTCGCCTTCGCGGCTGCCCCTACGTCCGTCGCCACGTCTTCCCTCACCCCCACCTCACAATTCACCTTCTCGTCGATCTCCATCTCCCCTTCTTCCCCTTCACCATTTTTCCATTTCTCCTCCACTCAACGTCTATCTATACCTCCACCTCAACATGCACTTCCCATCTACTCCTCCATTTCTTTTTCAGCCTCCACCACCGCCTACTCCTTTGCGTCTATCGTCACCTCCACCTCACTCTGTACTTCCTCCTCCATCTCCATCTCTACATTCTTTTCCGCCTCGACCTTCACATTCCCCTTTTTCGTCTACCTCCACCTCAACCTCTCTTCCACTTCCATCTACACTCCACATCCTTTTCCACCTCGACCACCACATTCACGTTTTTTGTCTACTTCTACCTCCACGTCTACATTTCCCCCCCATATCCTCGTCAGCCTCGACCACCACCTATTCCTTGCGTCTATTTTCATCTCCACCTCACTCTGCACTTCCTCCTCTATCTCCATCTCTACATTCTTTTACGCCTCGACCTCCTCACTCTCCACTCCACTGAGGCGGTGCCCCGCTGGTGGGAGACACCTGGTTGTGGGAAACCCCGCTAGCCGACGGTAGGTCGGCGCCGGGTCTCGCCATCAAGCGGGGGAAGATCACTGACCCCTCCAGATAAAAACATGCACTACACGTACGGGACTAATGACCTCAGTAGTTGACGCACCCGGAATCACTAACAATCAATCAATCAAATTTCCCATTCACCTCCGCCATCATCTCCGGCGCCATCTGCATGTTCACAAACACATCCTACTTCGCCATCGTCTCTGCCTCTATTGTTACCTTCCCCACCGCACCACCCTACCCTCCTCAGCAGCCACATCCAAAGCCATCAGCAAATCTGCCTCTAGACTCCCGCACTCCGACTACGATAGCTCGGAAGTAGCGTCGTAAAATAGATGCCTAACGGCTCCAGTTCCAAAGGTGGCGGAAATCAACAATAGCCAGGCAGAATTCAACCACTGCCTGGAAGAAAATTTTTGTTACCGGGTGATCTGATCGGTGGTTTTCCGTGGTTTCTTCGATCAATACCTTGCGAATGCCTTAATGCCCTAAAAAACGCGCCAAGGCCGGCAAGCGATCTTTCTTTTCTCATCCTTGCCCCCCTCTTCTCCCATTACATACCAATTACACTTAACATTCACATGCACTACACTACCCCATATGCAGAAGAAACCATGTGTGTTTGTCCCGTTATGGGAGATACTTACAAAAGGAAACAATGCAAACAGATGTGTAAGTCGGCAATTTTCGTTCGCAATTTGAGCTTGCGATTTTCGAGAACTTAGACAATTCTACGAAATCGGACCTGCGTCGTTTTTATAAACGTACTTGTTCTGCTCATTAAAAATGTAATTCAAAGATTTGGAATCGTTTTTGAGAAGAAAACTGAAAATTTTCTTGAGGCTGCATGTCAAGTGCTCCCGAAAATTAAAATATCAGTTTCAAATTCAAGGAGCCGCGACATCAGCCACAGCCATCGGGGAATATTCATTTTGGTGGAATATCAAATTATGCTTACTGTTTATCCGCTAGCGTTACAGAAGAACGGATGAACGGCAAAGGGACGTACAGACATTTTGCCGTAAGCCTATTTTTCGGTATCAAGGACCTCCAAAACGTGGATTGTGACTACACGAGTTAGAGGAAGTGTCGGAGAAGATTCATCCGAAAAATTCGTCGTTTTTTGCAGCAGCTGTACGTATGTAGTATACGAGAACGTAAATCTAAGTTACTGCACATCGTTACAACCGTATTGCTCGGACGTGCTTGATTAAGGTAGTTATTAATACCGTTCAATAATTTATTTTTACATTGTCTGTAATTGTAAAATTTGTAAATAAAAGCAATGTATTTTTTTCAAATGTTGAATTCCTTCTTATATTATTGTCAAACCTCTTATATTACCAATTTCGTGGTGACATTGCATTTTGTGTCATTTGAATATTTTCTGCCGCATTGGATTCGAAATTTCGCTGTTTAAATTCTTTACTTCATGTTCGTAATGGCTGATCAGTTCCACTATCAAAACCCCCATACCCTAGAAAGCTTTTAGATTAACCAACTGTCATTTGAGACAGCTTTTCGAGGACACTGTAGGTTGGCCCCCAGACCAACTTTACTACACACTACACAATGTGTTGGGCGGTATGATAGAGGAATCGGCGGTCATGTGGTCGGAACTAAAAACCGTCGGACAAAAATTTACATTGAACAGCTTGCCTCCACACAACACAATTTGTCGGATTGCTTGACCAGTCGACCCGACTAAGCAATGTGTATGTAATGGGGAGAGGCAGTGAAAAGAGGAGCCTATCGCTTAGACCCACGAGATCCTATTTCAAACAAACGTGTGCACACACCCCATCATAAACAGAATTCATCAGTCCATGGAAAAGAAACAATTTATAGTGGTTAATTTTCATTAGAAGTAAATACGTTTTTCATTTGTTGTGAATGAAACTAGTGGTGCTAAAGCAACACGTATTTTATAATATAATAATAATAATAATAATAATAATAATAATAATAATAATAATAATAATAATGCCATTATTAATGGCGAGGCTCAGGCCATAGGGCCTGCTCTTCCGTCTAACCACTGAGTTTACATTGCTACAGAGTAGTAACATATAAGAGGGGAGGGAAATCTGTACATTTACGTCTGGGAGTGCAAAACTACGGACCATCCCGGCATACGCCTTAAGCGATTAAGTAAACCCAGAAAACCTCAATCAGGATGGCGGCTTAGGGCGAACAGCATTATGGTATAGAAATGGAAGAGAAGGGAAAAATGAGAGAAGGGAATCATAAATGAAAAAGAAGTAGAAAATACGAACGAGAAAGAAGAAAGGAGAGATACTTTATCGTCCGTAATTTCACACAAGATTACGTAAGAAGTACTTAAATTTTCTAAACATAGTACATGACTTCAGTTCAAAATCTATTTTGAAGGAAGGAATAGATGACGAAAAGTTTTTGAATTTTTGCAGTTTTCGAAAAATGAGAGTTTTCGACAAAAATGAGACTTACACCATTCTCTTAAACGTTCTTCACTCTATCCAACAACAAAATTTATTCAAAAACGATGGTGCGATTTTTTTCAAAAATTTGGAAAATCCCCAAGGGGCTTACGTAATGTACTCCCGAAAATAAAAATATTGATTTCAAATTCAAGGGCTGCAACATCAGTCAGATCCAAGGGGAATATCAATTTTGGAGAAAATCGGATGAACGATTTAGCCGCTAGCGTTGACGGTCGGTAGTTCGGACGGACGGACGGACGGACGGAGGAAGAGACAGACAAATAGACGTTTTGCCGTCATGCGATTTTTCGATATCAAAGACCCACAAAACATGGATTCTGGTTATATCACTTGTAGGATCCCCCCCCTAAATTTAACAACTAGATTTATCCAGTTTTTCGTTGCCAGGACCCTGTAATAACGAGTTTTCAGACAAAAATTCGCCGTTTTTTTGCATGGCATTACATACCTTTTTTCGCTACTGCGTAAGCAGTGGCGAGAAAATAAAAAGAACCCTGATGTCACTCCCCACGCCCCACGCCCGTCCCTGCTTTAATGGTGCTGCGTTGCCGCGTTCGCCATTCCCCCGCTCCTAATTCTCTGGCGGCGCGGCGTTGCGTCCAAGGAGCTGTTTTTAGTCGCCTCCCCTCCCCCTCCCCACTTCCCCAGCGGCATCTGCGGCTTGCGTCTCCTCCAGCAGCAACAGAGGCCCCGCTCTTGCCAGCACAAGACGCCTCACACGAACCTTCGCCGTTACATGGAGCCTGTGTGAATTGCAATAGCTCTTGAAATGGGCCCCATATTAAATTTCTATGCATTTGTTGTCTTTACTTTCTCGCTACTCCTTACGCAGTCTTAGGGTCTTAGTGTCGAAAATTTAGATAAATCTTGTCTCTTCTAATATATATATATATATATATATATATATATATATATATATATATATATAGAGAGAGAGAGAGAGAGAGAGAGAGGGGGGGGGGGAGTTGGAATGGTTGCTTCGAAAATTGGTTTGAAAAAATGCTTTCTAGGCAAAAATTTGTAGTGTAGTAGCGTAGGAGCACTCTACATCCGTATTAACAGAGAAACAAAAAAGCAGTCGAATTGTATTAATTGGGTGCTTCTTTATATTTGGGTTACTTTTTCTCTCTGAACAAGTCAATTAATTTCTTTTGTAAATCATAAACAATTTACATGTTTCTGGTGTGAAGTCAGAATTCATGTTTTAAGGGTTCTTGATTCCGAAAAATTGATTGACGGCAAAATGTCTGTCTCTCCGTCTGTCTCTCCGTCTGTCTCTCCGTCTGTCTCTCCGTCTGTCTCTCCGTCTGTCTCTCCGTCTGTCTCTCCGTCTGTCTCTCCGTCTGTCTCTCCGTCTGTCTCTCCGTCTGTCTCTCCGTCTGTCTCTCCGTCTGTCTCTCCGTCTGTCTCTCCGTCTGTCTCTCCGTCTGTCTCTCCGTCTGTCTCTCCGTCTGTCTCTCCGTCTGTCTCTCCGTCTGTCTCTCCGTCTGTCTCTCCGTCTTTCTGTCCGTCTGAAGTCAACGCTAGTGCCTAAACTGTTTCACATTTGAGTCAGATCGATTGGGGAACATTCGTTTTTAAAAAATTCTACGAGTAGTTTAACGTTAGTGTTATTCACGGACGGACGGACGGACGGACAGACAGTCGGACGGACGGACGACAGACAGACAGTCCGGCAGATAGATAGGCAGACAGGCACATGAACGGGTTATCAAAAAAACATTTTTCCGTATCAGGGACCTCTAAAACGTGTATTTGTGTTAAGAAAATGTTATGGCATGCTGCGGGAAAGCGAGTTTGATATTTTATGTTACGTATGTACTCAGTACATATGCAAGTATACAAGCAAGTAAAAATATCAACGGATTGAAGACATGCACCCGAATTATATATTTATTGGATTAACCAATTATATTAATATTTATTGGGTTAACCAACAAATTGTAAATCGAGTTATGAGCTGCTGCCTAATGTGAAGGATGCACTTCTGCAAAATAAACTAACGTGGAAGAAGAATGGTGTTCTTAAAAATACTGGATTTTGAATGTCTTAAAATTATCGAAAACGCCGGGTAGTTATGACAAAAAGGCCTAACTGACATCTTTGGCGATGGCGCTGTGCGCTTGCCAGACCTGCAATGCATTATTGAATTGATGCCTTATTTTACGTGGCGAGACTCAGGCCATGAGGCCTGCTCTTCCGTCAGACAACGCAAATTTCGTTAGGCTCCAACTAGGGGAGAATGAAAGCATTACGTGGGCGACGAAATAGGCGATTTGAATTTCGTTCAGAGGCTTCATTTTGGCTTGATGATCTTTTACATGCAGAAAATCTTCTAACATGGGACAGTCAACTTTACTTCCCCTCCGAAGGAAGGCGTACGAAGGATTTTTTCACCCTTAAAAATCCACGGGTTTGAACCCGCGAACTTGGGTATAACAGTTCGATACGCTAACCGTTACACCATCGCCGCCCCAAATTACCTTATCAGATATCGCAGCTAGTTTTTCTCCAATATATTAGAATGGATCTTCACGTGTGATTTCAATTTTTTCTGAAGTTCGTCGAAAATGCTAAAAACTTTTGCTAGTTTTGTGTATAAATAAAAACAAAATCAAACATATGTACTAAGTATGATGATTCTAGGATTTTTTACATCACATTGAGTCAAAAAAGTAGATCAATTGGAAAGGGTCATGCTTTTTTCGGCTGATTTCGCGTGAAATTATCCGTATTCATTTGACAGAATCGAAGAATTTGATTTAGTTGACATAAGGAACCAAGATAATATATGTAGGCCACCACTTGGTGGTGTAGAGTTACTGCAGAAATATAATGGAAAGAGGCAAGTGAAAGTTAACAAGACCAGAGGCAAATTATAATTGTTGGATTATTTACTTCCAGTGCATAATCATTTTAATAGAGGTTTGCATAATGTCGACTGCAAGTTAAGTTACTAAAGATCTACTTTCCGATTACTAGGTCGAGGTTTTTCATGCTTTTGGGCGTCTTTTAGAAGGACATATTTAAAAACGAGTAACTACATACCAGAAGTAAATTATCTTCTGTCATATTTCTCTCTCTCTCTCTCTCTCTCTCTCTCTCTCTCTCTCTTTTATATATATATATATATATATATATATATATATATATATATATATATATATATATATATATATATGTTTTCATCAATTTCAGCAAAATATTGGTTAGCCTTTTTTTTCGTGCGTGTCTTCAATAACACAGTGCCATTGGTCAGCCTAACAGATATAAGGCTATAATTAAATTTAAATATTCAAATACATTGTGCAATAAGTACCACAGATATCACTTCAGCCTTTGAGACATTAACAAACAGCTATTTCACTTAAAGTATTATCTTGTTATATTAAACATACGCGATAGTATACCACAAGTAAAACAAAGAAGTTCAACCACTCAATTACACTGAACGGGTTCACGAAGTATTTGTTCATTGAATAAAGAACCAAAGACGAAACACCGTTACGAAGCGGCAATAAAGCGAACCACTGGCGCGCGTTATATCAATTCTTCAGCCATAAAAGTAAAATGTTTATAAAATTTATATTTTTCACATATCTGCAGTTAATAATTAAAGAAATGAGACTCTTGGCAAGCTCGTACGTGCTATAATTCTACCAAATTTCATTCATTAGCGGAATTACAAAGTGAGAATGCGGGAGTGAATTGTGAAGAGGAAGAAATTATCGCCCCTTGTGCTTATATTATATGTAAGTAAACAAACCTAGATTTCAAATATTCAGCGTTGAATTTCGAAATTAGATGTCTAACTGAAGTATTAATGAAATAAACATATAGAGATATTTTAAATCAAATTTTGGCGATCATTGTCATGGGAAGGAAATTAATTGGATTCAACTCGATATTGCGCTAATGTACATGAATATTTATAAGTCCTAGAGCGGATGTGTGCGCGTTGTAAATGTAGTTAAGTGCTGCTTGATAAGGGCGCCTCTGAATTACTTATGAGAGTCCTTACTAACTCTCGTGTCACAGGAAGTTCACATGATGCAAAGAAGATACTAATAAATATGCTCAGACATCATGCCGGTTACGTGATATGACAAAAGTTCTGACGGTTACGCCATATCGCCCTGAAGTTAAAAGAAGTTGCGAAGTAATAATCTAATTGTATTTGCACATCGTATTTTCCTGTGTCATGGATACTGTCGCTAAATAAAAAGAGGTGATTGAAATATCTTGACCACCACACGAATTTCGAACGTACAGGATGTCCAAGGAGGAAATGTCGAAACTTCGAAAATAAGCTCTTATGACAATTTAAGCATATTTTGTCTAATAAACTCCTTAGATATTCCGAATGGCTGAGCAGCAATAAGCACTCAAAAGTTGGTTTGAAAAAATACTTTCTAGCAAAAATGTGCATTGCGAAAACATAGTATAAACACTCCAAAAATTACGTAAATTGTTTATTATTTACCAAGAAATGTATAATTTGTTCAAAAAGAAAAATTAACATAGAAATAAAAAACACCCAATAAACACAATTCGACTGCTTTTTGACCAGCCAACATTTGAATGCTTATTGCGGCTCAGCCATTCGGAGTATCCAAGGGGGTTATTAGACAAAATATGGTTAAAATTGTCTTAAGAGCTTATTTTGGAAGTTTCGACGTTGCCTCCCTGAACACCGCAAATTTAGCTATATTTACATCCGTTATCTTCTTGATGCAGCATATGTCGTCTGCTCCTTTGGCTTCAGGAATTTGGCAGATAATTTGAAGTTAACCGCTTTTTAACCGACTTCGAAAGGAAGAGGTTATTCAAGGCGACGTATATAAATTTTTACTTTTTCTCCTTATATCGGAAAAGAATTGGTATCACCTCAACAATGTGATCGCGAATTATCGATTATAAAATCTGCGTTTAAGGATTGTTTTGAGCTGCAACTTTGAACACAAGTCAGAATTATCATTTATTGGAGCTGTTATTGAATAAGATTGGAGATGGTAATGAAGAGATTTTTAGACACAATTTTATACCCTAAAAACAGAATTTCGGGGTGGATGAATGGATGGATGTGCCACAAATAATTCTGCAGGATTGGATGCTTTTGAGATAAAACTTAGTAAATAAGTCAGGCGCAAAATAGAGTTGTGGGGTTCTGGAGATCTTTAAGCTATTATAACTTTGGATGGTGGAGCCACTGAAGTGACCAAATCCATGAAGCCACTGAAACATTTTCAAAATTTTCTGGAAAATTGCTCAAAACATTTTCTTTGATTTTATTTTGTGCAAATAGAAGAAAGAGCAGTTATAAGTACGCTATATTCCGATTTTCATTAAAATTTCTGACATTTAGAAAGTATTTTAAATGTAAAGAAAAATCTTTACATTTAAAATAGGTTTTTCGTTTAGATCAATATTTGAACAGTCTACTCAACCAATTTTCGTGATTTTCTATTTAAATGGAAGTTAATGGGCCCCATATGTTTTATTACTGCTATTTTTAACTGGTTTTATAGTGCATACGCTGAAAACATGACTGGGAGAGATGGCTCAGGGCATCAACTGATGACACTGCAGTCCCTCTAACCGGGAAGTCCTACGTTCGAGTTCCGACGGTGGCAAGATTTTCGACACTAGCTTGTCAGCTACGTCAAATTCAGTCGCGTCTGGAGGGAAATTTTAGCGGCCGGCTGCTCTGATCGGTAGTATTCTTGGCTGTCCGGGATGAACCGCGTCTCAGTCGCAGGAGCTGACGTTACGACCATCTCTGAGGCCTTCTTCAGAGCTATACTGCTGCCGAGATTTTTAATATTCCCCGCGCCAGTAACCCTGACGAGGCCGGCTCAATGTTAGGGAATACGTTGTGCTCCAGCATTGCTGCTTTTGGAGCTCTGCTGCCGAGCCCACCGTCTCTGTTGAGGTTTGCGGGTCTCCTGGAGATATCTGAAGCCTCTTTGATCAAACGAGACCACCACCAGTCTTCTACTGATATAGTGAGGTCTCGTGAAAATTGACGAGATGACCCGTTTCGACGTGTCGCATTACATGGGACGGGTGTGTGAGCCGATTAGTCACAGAGGCGACCAATAGAAGGAGAGCAGGTGGCTCGCGATTGGCAGAGAGGGATAGGAGGGATCCCGGGAAACCAGATTATGTGGAGGGGATGGGAGGAGGGCGGAAACGAGAGAGGATAGAAAACTGAGCTGGATACACATCTGGAAAATGCATTTCCGCGGTAGGAGACGGAAGGAAAAACCGAAAGAAAAGGGTCAATAAACGGCCACGTCATTGGCCAACCGCGGGTGAGGGCGGGGCTCAGCGGGGCGCGAACGTATTGGCGGAGAGCGATGGCCCGTCTCCAGGTGTTGCTCAGGCGGAGCCCATCGTCTCTGTTAAGGTTTGCGGGTCTCCTGGAGGTATCTGAAGCCTCTTTGATCAAACGAGACCACCACCAGTCTTCTACTGATATAGTGGGAGTCTCGTGGAAATTGACGAGATGACCCGTTTCTGCGGCGTGTTGGGCTAAGGCCGACTTCTGAATGTCATATCGCGTATGTTCCCGCATCCGCTCTTCTACCGTGCGTCCGATTTGGTCGATATAAACAAGACCACAACTGCACGTAATTTCATACACGTTCGCATCTTGAAGAGGTTTCGAACGGTCCTTCACCTGGACCAAACCCCCCCCCCCCCCAATTTTGTTGCACGCATGAAACTCGGGACGGATATTGAGTCTGCGCAGCAGTCTACCAATCATGTCCGTGACCCCTTAGATGCGAGGTAAACGAGCTGTCTTGCGAGGCGGACTGGAAGGCTCGTTCTCTCGATTTAGAAGAGTCAAGCCTCGATAGGGCATGATGCACAGTGGAACCGCTGTAACCATTAGCAAGGAAGGTCTTTCTGAGTAGTGCTCATTATGATTCAAGGCTATTGTGGTCACATGTCAGGGAGGCCCGGTGGGTGAGGGTGGAAAGTACACCCCGTTTCGTGGCAGGACGGTGGTGTGAATCGGCAGTTAGGTAGCGATTGATGTGAGTGGGTTTCCGGTAGACAGAAGGCCAAGTGTTCCATCAGGATGCTTGGTTACTAGGACATCTATGAAAGAGAGTTGTCCGTTCTGTTCTGTTTCCAAAAGTTTATAAAAAATCCAAAGAGTTTATAAAAAATTCTGAATGAAATATAACTATTTTTATTTTATATATTTTTACATATTTTAGTATCATTACATATTTTTACATACCTATTACTATATATTTCGTTACATTTTAATACATTGATACGCCAAAATGAAACCTTTCAGATGGGCATTTGCATAATCTGTTACGGAACCACCTTTGTTACAAATCAAATGTAGTGTTGCTGCACTTCTGTGACCACCATATCGTCGCCATGAATTGTCACCCCCTCTTAGGGCGTATTACGAGTCAAGGACGAGCGGAGTTTTCTGAACAAAAGTAATTTCAACCGTGTGGTTGCTAATGTTTCAAACAGCACATTTGTTACATGATCGAAAACGAACAAATATTTTTTTCACAAAATTGTCATACCGCGTTATTTGATTTGGAGGCGAGGGTATATTCCCTTGACCCCCCCCCCCACGAGATGCATCACTGGCTAACGATGCAACTACTCACTTGCACGGAATTTATCGTGAGAGAACACATTTTATATTTCGAATAAAATTCTTATGTTTGGTGAAGTCTAGCGTACAATTATGTCTGTAGAGGTAGAACCTACTTTTAACCATTCTGAATGCTTGTTAAAAAAAACTAATCGGCGACGTTCATGCTTGGAAAATGCTTCTAGAGAACAATTTTGATTACAACGAATTTTTATTATACACATTTTCTATTTATTTTACGTGTTTTGGAAGAAAAAAGTACATATATATATGTACATATTTTGCATTTTTATTACAATAAGTTCCGTTCCGTACTAATGAGTAAGTAATGGAGAAGCGTCGGACCGTGCGAGCGATGGTGAAGATTTAAAGTAACAAAGAAAGTTCCTGAATCGGAGTTGTAATGAGAAGGCAGATATGAATAATGAAGAAAGATGGAAAAAAAATATGGACATTTGAAAAGAGGTCTATTTTCCCGCGAGTGTGAATGACCTATAGTTCCAGAAAGAGAGAAGATTAAAAAACAAGTAATTAACTTGCATGTTCACGCGCGTATGTGCATGTGTGTGTACATGGGGCCGGATGAGAACAAGAAAAAGTAAAATTTGATAACAATTTGGTCTCCTCGCATAAGCATGCGTGGTTTCGTCATGACAAGAGGACGTGGCCTGGTTAACGGAATTTCACATGACCTGGCCTTTAATAAGCTATTACTTTGCATTATATACGAGAACAAAAACCATTAACACATTCTGCGCATTTATGTCTCGTTTGCGTGAGAAACGAGCTAAATGTTGGGTGGGTGAGTTGTTAGCATTCACTATTGGGCTATAATGCGTGAGAATATGTATTAATTATATATTTATGTAATTATTTATGTATAGTTGACGTTTAATAAATTGACATTTCCGATTATCAGATAAAAGAAGTTTAGGTGTGTCGGCAATATAAAAAAGGTGTGTGTTTATATGGTGAGTGAACGTCGGGTAACAAGTGAAAAACAGCTTCTTTTTTTTCCTACAATTCAAATAGCAATTACAATCTTCTTGCAGTTTTATTTCAAATAGTTTTTTTAAGTAAGGCCTGAGTTAAACTCATCCTTACTAATAGTGAAATATAAAACAAGTAAATAAACGAAGGTCTCCGTTGAGATTTGAGAAATGTACAGACTCATATCTAGGTAAATGCACACGAATATTGGTCAACAGTGTTATATCCTTCTCGAATCTCCGGAGAGCCGAATTCTTCAGGCATGCTGCCGGGTCGTCTGCTGACGTTGATCATCGATAAACGTGCAAATTTTGACGCAAATCACCGGCGGACAGTATCACAACTCGGCCCATTGGAAGTTCCTGGCTATGGAAAACTCGCAGAGTACAACTGCATGCCAGAAGTCCTTCATTATAGGCCTTTGCACATTCATCTCAAGTAATGAGTTGGCATATTTTCAATGCTGTTCCAAATGATTTTCCGATGTTGCAAAGAGGAGCCGGATTTAAATTCAAAAGCAGATTGAGAACCGAATGCGTCGTGCGTTCTCTATCGAGTAGCGTTGCCACAATTCCCTATAATGCTGTTGTCAGTGAATCTTATGCTTTATTGCAAATTTTGCGTGCATCAAATTGAGTAGAAATGTTTTTCCAATGTCTCCTGATGCCTCAAGAAAATTAGTGATACTAAAACAGCACATATTGTCTCGCTCCTATTTGGACACAAATTACGCGAGAAATTCTCGAGAAATTTTCGAAAAATTGTACATTACCTTATTTCAAAATCTATCTTTAAAAAACGATTACGTTAAAGAAAAAAAATATCTTTATTAGATTAGTTGTAGGAAGACTCCGAAAAATCTTTAAACTTTTGAAATTTTCGAAACATCAGGATTTTTAAACGAACATGAGACGCGTATCATTATTTTAAATATCCTTCATACTATCGAACAACAAAATTCAATCAAAAACGATGGAGTTATTTTTTCAAAATTTTAAAAATGTCCCAGGGACATCATATAAAATACTCCCCCAAAATTAAAATTTCGATTTCAGCATGAAGTGACCTCAACATCAGCCAGATCGATTGGGGGAATATCGATTTTGGAGAAAATCGGCTGAGCAGTTTAGCCGCAAGCGTTGTTCACAGCCGGACGGACATACAGAGACAAATAGAGGCAGACAGAGAGACTGAGAGATTGATTGATTGTTAGGGATTCTGGGTGCATCAACCACGGAGATCATTAGTCCCGTAAGTGTAGTGTACGTTTTTTTAGAGAAAAGGCGGTGATCTTCCCCTGCTGGATGACAAGATCCGAAGCCGACCTACTGCCGGCTAGCAGGCTTTTCCTCTACCAGATATCTCCCACCAGCAGGACACCGCCCAGCCGGGGCAAGCCCTAAACTCCCCGGCCCCTAACTCCTAAAGCTCTATGTGCTAGTGTACTGCATGTTAGTGTAAATGTGTGTAAGGGGAGAGTATAGAAAAAGGAAGAGGTAGGAAAGATCGCGCGCGGACCGTGGCCCATTTATTAGGATACTGCACCGGCATTCGCTTGGTGTTGATGGGAGAAACCACGGAAAATTACCGATCAGAGCAGCCGGCCGTTAGAATTCTTCTCCAGACAGCGACTGAATTCGACCTAGCTGAAAAGCTAGTGTCGAAAATCCTGCCGACGTCGGAACTCGAACCTTGGACCTCCCGCTCAGAGGTACAGCAGTGACATCAGTTGATGCTCTGAGCCACCGCCCCGGTGGGACGACTTGTGATCTTACGCCTCACAACAGATTGATCTCGATTTCCCAACTCTTGTATTTATGGCGTTTCCTTTTCTCCTTGGGTACGACGTTCTGATAGACAAGGCACGGCCATAACTACTGACACTTTTTTCTCCAAATCCAGAATAACAATGTTAGCTTTCTTACCCGCTATTGTGCGATCGTTTCGGATTTGTTGGTTGCGCAATATTGTACATAGTCCATTCAACACACGTCACCGGTCTCGGTGAGTGATCGAAACACTTGAATCATGTGTTTGGATCTTTGAAGGCGTTACAGATCTGCCATTGAAAGGAACTACATTGCCAACTTCCATTGAAAGTTTTTGATGTTGAAAACATCGACGAGAAAACATCGATGATTTAATTACGGACTAATAAACATGCAATTTCCCTATCCATTTTTAATTACAATACGAAAAAGGGATATATTTTATTGTTTGGTTACCAGCATGATAATATCATGTAACAATTATTATCGAATGTAAATATTAAAATTAACAATAAAGAACATCGTGTGACGCTATCGATTTCGTATTTCACTGTCGATTCAGGCAATGACACGCCTGGCGATAACATACATTCAAAACACGAGCAGCTACCAACTTCCTCAGATTGCACAGGCGAAATGTGCAGCGCGATAAAGAGGATGACGCAAAACAACGATACTGCTGTGGATTGCTGCTACTCTACAACGTACTTAAACCCCTTTATTTAAAAAACTTAAAAATTTTTAAAAAACATGGATTTGGCAACAAAATATCGATGTGGATAAAATTTCGAAAGCAAAATATCGATGTTAATGTATCGATGTTTCTGGTGGAAAACATCCATGTTTTAAAAACATCGATGCTTTTTTGCCATTCCTAGTGACAATCGATAATAAAAATTGATTTCCTATACCCAAAAGAGTTTTTCAACTTACATTTCATATTCCTTGAAGAATCTGTTTCTTTTCTTTAATTCGATTCTGCTCGTGTCGGTATAGAAAATAACCATTTTTTTCGCTGGCCGTTTCTTATAAATTACTCGCGTTAATCTACTATGCGTTCACCATCATGTTGGACGTGACTCCATATGGCTCCTTAGGCAATTACAATGCCTACACTCTTCTAACCTATCAACTCGATGCATTTACCCCAGAAGATATCTTCTAGCTGTCGGAAAGAATCCACATGATCCAGTATAGGAGAAAAACGCTGATGAGAAATCTGGCGTCAGAATATAAATCGATGTTGTGGTGTAGATATCGAAGGTGCAGAAAGGATATTGAAATGAGAATTCCTTCTTGAAATATTCTAAACCAATCATTTTCATTTGATCTATCAAATGATAATAATTATGTTTTTATTATTTTGACGATTCTGATTTTCATTCACTGATTTCGTCTGTGGGAGAATGTTTTTGCCCAGATTTATTATATTTTCCTCATATCTTCTTTACCACACTCTTGACTTTTTATTATGTTACTGGCGGTTTACAGATATTATTAGGGCATGGGATTGGTAATCGGAAAACGCAGTAAACAGCTCTCTCGTTGTCGGGTAAAATTCTAATATCTAATTGTTTAATTCTTGTTAAAGTATATATATATTGTGACGTCACGGGATTAGACAACCCCATAATGCCACCATCAGCTACAAAAATAAGTCCACGAACAGAGAGGAGTAGTGTACGCGGCGGAGCGATGGCTGGTAAACGCGCCGTCTACCCACAGGTTTTCGAACTCTGACGCCCGACCTAGTGAATAATGTTTTTCCGGGAGGTCACGAAAAGAGGAGAATATTCACCCCTCCAAACTTTCCCCAGGTGCGAGTACCAAAAGCATCGCGGCACGCCTCGGAGGAGCCCTCTATGATTGCAGCAGCGACGGCGACTAGACTGAATTCTGAAGGCGTTTGTAACTTGATAGCATGGAGGTTATTTTAACTTTGTAGTTAAAAATTAGCTTGAGAAGCGTATCTTCGAAAGTGGGGTAATTAAGAAGTGGAGTGCACTTCGCATTCACAATATTTGAGAGAGCAAGTGAAGTGACTATTCGACTCCGAAATAATTTCAAATTTGTAAAATTCGCGCAGAAGGACATTAGCTTAATCCAGCATCTCATATTGCACGCTGAGACCACACACGCACAAAGTGTGGTAGGTAGGCCGAACATTTAAAGCATAACTTCAACAACATTAATTATTCGAGGCTGGAAGCGCGAACAAACTTGTACGAGGCGCGGCAGAAGAAGGACAACCCCAGGAAGAGCGAAGCGTAGGTGAGAAAGATTTGGACAGGAACGAGAATCGTACGAGTCCGGAGAACGGCACAAGGGTGTGGAAATTGTAGGCGTCACGGAGTCGAGAGATCGAGGGAAGGAAACTGGTAACGTCACGGGACAGAAAGCGAAGACGGTGGCAACCCGGGGCGAGCGGCAGAAAATCCCCGAAGTTACCTACAGGCGAGCGATGCCGAGCTGTTGAGGTGAAGGAACGGTAACTTTTATGCGGCGATCAGTTGGGGAAAGAGAAAAGCCGTAAATACACGACAATTCTTGCTAAAAGAGGGTGAAAAGTCCAGAATAGGTGAGAGAAGTATCCCGAACGATGTGAGTGGCAGTTTCAAGTTCATTTACTGCGCGTGTTACTGAATTCATTCAAAGAGGCCATAGTTTGTACAATTTTACCTAAATAATACATGATTTTCACATGTTGTACAGTTGATAATATCTGGAAAAGTCAGTTTATTGTATTGTGTTAAAAGTAATTGCTTTCTCTGATATGTAAAGGGGTCAGATTTAAGTAACGTGTATGTTACGTTTTATTGTTGTTCTTTTTCTTTAAAGTTCACAGTGTAATAGTGAGTGCGAAGCCCAAGGCTAGCACCTGTGAACGGGATCCTTTAAACAAGTGTAATATTCATTTTGAAAACCGTGCACGGAAAAACTAGAGATTAGAAAGAGTAAAATAATGTGGTAGATGAAAATTCAGAAAGAATAATGAGCAAATTGTGAATTGTAGTTGGTGAAAGTGTGCTCGGGCAGTCGAGGTGACGCCAATTTTTTTTTTTTGTCTTGTTTTCTTTTGTTTTTCAGTGACCAACTATTTAAAGTACATAATCCTATTATATAATTGCGCCACTGATTCATTGTGTCAAGGGTTCAGACCTTTCTCATACCCAAAAGATCCTGCTTCCTGAGAATTTTAAGCTCGCTTCACGAGCATTCATTCTACCACGCCCACACCACGTGTGGAAGGTAGTAGGCTGGGTGCGTTAGAATATATATATATATATATATATATATATATATATATATATATATATATATACGCGATAAAATATTCCACACATTTCAATGCAAAGAATGCGCAGTTTTTCTGCGCATGTCCAAATTTTTCTGGAGGACGATTAGTGGACTGCAGATAATATCTGGTTCGAAACCGCTGGACATCAGCATGTCTAGAGCAAATTGAACTCTTAGAAACGAACACCAGTACGACAGGACATGCGCTGACTGGACAAACGGGTCTGATAAGGAAGGTCTCAGAGAGGTGGGGGCAAACTCGGCTTCCGGCGTGACTGTCAGGGGCTTCCGGTTACGTAACGCGCGCGGAACGGCGACCTCGGCCCTGAGCTTCCTCCAGAACCCTCCCAAACCGCTCCCACCCACCCAATCAACTACCCACCCACTCATCCACCCACCACCCCCCCCCCCCCCCCCCCCCCCCGCTGCCACGCAACCCCCGCCCCGCCCCCCCCCCCCCCGCTCCGCCACGCCCCACGCCTCGCCCCCCGCCATGCCCCACGCCACGCCACGCCACGCCACGTCACTCCACTCCACGACACACTCCGTCCCGTCTGTAGGCCATGTTCAAAGGATAAAACTTTTATTTAAATTTAAAAGTAGTTAAAATGCAGTTCCGTTACCTAACGTTGTGGGTATAGAACATACGTGTGAAGCAATTGCTGTGAATTAATACATTTTATTGTTTGAATATGATTTACATAAGTAAACATTGAGATAGACTAGAAGAGGTTTCGAAACGTTGGATAATAAATTAATACCTATAAATGTGTCAATAGAAATGAAACTGATTGTTTATAAATAAATAAGTCTTGGACCATTGTCCTGATAATATAAGTAACTACGGTTCTTACGAAGTGTGCTGACGAACGTGTCTGCAATTGCGCCTTCTGCGCTCAAGTTGTTTTTGTACTGCATTGTTAAAATCGACTTGTTTTTGTCATCGTCGTTGCTGCTGTTCTGTTGCATCTTATACTCGTACTTTGTCGAACTTTGTAAGAAGAGACCGTTATGTAACTGTGCGCCGGAAAACGGCGAATTTTCGGCAGAAAAATTCTTATTGCCGAATCCTGATGAAAAAAAAAGATAAATCCTGTTATATAGAAAATTACTTTCTGTGACACGTGGTGTAGCCACCAGAATCCATGTTTTGTGGGTATTTAATACCCCAAAATCAATTGACGTCAATCAAACGTCTGACTGTCTGTCTGTGTGTGGCTACCGCCTAAACCGTTTAGCCAATTTTCTCCAAATTTATATTCCCCGATCAATCTGAACGAACATAAAGCTTTGGAATTTGTAATTGAATGTTTTGATTTCTGAGGGTACTTTCTATGAAGCCTCAAAAACCTTTTCAAAATTTGCTCAAAAATGACATCCATTTTTTTTTATTAAACTTTATCCTCCGAAGTAAGCGTAAGGACCGCTTAAGAGAATGATGCAGGTCCCATGTACTTTTAAAATCTGAGATTTTTCGAAAATTGCAAAAGTGCAATTTTTTCGGCGTCTTCCTACAACAGTAATAATGAAGATAGACTTTTTTCTTTATGAAATAGTTGCTTAAAGGCAGATCTTGAAACAAGCACATGCACAATTTCTTCAACATTACGCGTAATGAGTTTTCGCGTAATTTTGCTCGAGATTTAGACAAATGTTAATTTTTAAAATTTTTTTCTCTAAAACGGTATCAATTTTTTTTCTTTAAATTAACTCCTTGTATGTAGCAAATAACGCTTAAAAATATGCTGCCAGTCCCATTTTTGGCGACCTCTGTATTTTCGAAAATTGCAAAATGTTAACATTTCAAAAAACAAAATTAAAGATAGAGGATTTTGCATTACAAAAAATCAGCTCTTTCAAAATTGTCATGTACAATTTATTGCAAACCGAGTAATTTTCACTTAATTTTGCCTTAAAACTAATTCAATTTTTAAAAAATGTTTTAAAACTACTCCAAATTTTTTCTTCAATTATTTTCCATGGAAAGAAGGAGCGCTGAAAACAATAGCGCGTGTCTCGTTTTCGTTGAACTGTTTGAATGTTCGAAAATTGCTAATTTAGAAATAATGCGAGAAAGTATGCTGTTGTAACAATACTTGTTTAATGAGACACACTGAAGAGAAGGTCTGAAATGCTGTGAACGTTCAAGGCTAAACATGGCAAAGTTATTGCAAGGTAACCGACGGGATTTTATAGACTTCCGTGAGAAACAGGAAGAGGGAATCCAAAGAATTCCAATAATAGCGTGGAACGTGATTGTCACGGATCTGATAAAGACTCCTCCCTTTTTGTGAACTGTACTTTTAATTGATTCTGAAACGTGTGGAACAACATAAATGTTGCAATAATGAAATATAAGGAATGCAGAGTGTTTTGTATTTTTTTATACACAGTATGTAACTTAACTGTTTAAACTGAAATGGTTGTCAGAGCCGTAAGCAGAAAGTCGAGGAAACCTGGAGCAATACATTACTATGGTTGCCTCTTCTACCATGCTTCTTTCAACTTTAACACCTTTTTTTCTAGTTATTTTTTAGTATATTCTTTCCTTGTCTTTCAATTTCCTTTTCTACACTTTAATCAAATGAAAAAATGTTTTCCAAAATATATATCGTTTATGGCTGATATCATATGTTATTTTTCATGAAGTGAAAATGTGGCTGTAAGAAAGTGATAAATATCGTTAATAAAGTTTAATTTTTCAATTAAGAATAAGTCTCCAAAATATAATATTTTGAGAATATTTTTTTCTCTTCGCTCGGACACTGTTTCAGTAGCCTTGATGGTAGTTACGGCACCGATGATTGTTGTTGTCGGCTATATAGTTTTCAAGGATTCAGTTGTGTACTTTTTAAGGATAAGGTTATGTGTTTGAAGATATCACTAGTTTCAAAAAATTTCATATTGTCAGGTAAAATAGGGACGAATAACTATTTCTTAAAAGATTGATATGAGCTTAATGTTTATTATCTGTATATTTAAAGCAAAAAGGGTTTTCGTTAAAAAAAAGAGCATTCTTTTCAACCAAATTTTGTGATCTTGCTTTAAATGAAATGTAATGATTCTCAGATGTGTTATTTCTTGCAATTATTAAACGGTTCTATAATATCAGTACTACATTATACAAATATCTTAAAACTAATGTAATAAACGCTTATATGCTGTTCTTTATTCATTTTGTAGTGTGTCCATGTGCGTTTCAATTGATGTAACGAAAGCAGTTGAAAGTCCCTAGTAAGAATAGGTATGTATGTGTGTGAGAGAGAGCGGGGGGAGAGATAATAATAATAATAATAATAATAATAATAATAATAATGTTAATTAAGCGAAGATGGCGATTGTTTCTCAAGTTCGAAGATTGGGTGTTTTAAAATGCAAACATTAGTGAGAGTATTATTACCGCAAAGTTCATCAATCGTCTGACACATGTGTCCCTTTCGAAAAAATCTTCAGAGATAATAATTACATGTGATTCATTATGTTTTTTAGTCAAGATGGATGGCACAATATCCCACAAGAGTCATCTAAACGCCTATGTACGGACCTCGGGAAATATGAAATATTTCAGTTACATGCTCATGATTTTAACTCAGCGTTCACAGTGAATTGTGGATTGTATTACATAATAAACCATCCTCATTTTGCCAGTGTTTGAGAATAAGTACGAACAAAGATAGTAAGAACGAGAATAAGTAAGAACGACATGAATCAACATTTTTGGGGTTTCGATTTTCCGTATAATACATGATTAGCACTTTTGTTTTGTATTATTTCTACAGATCTTGTATAAATAACAATGTAATCGCAAGGGTTCAGTTATAACAATTACTCTCATAAACAATAGCTTTGCCAAGTACAAATCTGACTTTCATAGTCACGCGTTCATTTAAGAATACAATCACAAATTGAATATAGTAATGTATTATATTTGTATTCCATATCATTCATAATTAAGATAATACAAATCTCCAATAAAATACAGTTCTCCATCACACAAACTACACAAAAAGTCTATAAAATGTATTGGCAATGACTGGCAATGTAAAATGTACTGGCAATTTACTGGAGAACAAATTGACGCCCAATTACTCAAAATGTATTCATATCTTCTCAAAATTCAACATTACCTTACTTGAAGATCTCATTTGATGAACACATTTCATTAAGAAAAAGCATTGTATCTTCACAATTTAGTTGTTGGCAGACGCCGAAAAACTGTTTCTGACTGTCGATGAAATTAGAACTCACATCTGATGTGGTACGATTGGTACGAATTTTCGCAACTGATGGCTGAAATGTGTTGGGGTGAACAGAAATTGCAAAATTATAATATTACGTAATCTGGTACTATCTACGTAATCTACTAATGCAAGAATGTACTTGCTGTTGTAGCTCCATTAGTTTCTCAGTGTAGGAAGGACACGCTTTAGAATCATCTTAACAATACGATTTCCAATTTTTGATAGTAAAGTCCTTGTGTAAGTTCATTTTTAGTAGTAACTTCGCACAACCGCTAGGATAAAATACTAGTAGAACAGTTCGAAAGAAGGTTAAAATTGGTGGGAAGGAGATATACTGAATTTTGAATCTGCAAATCGGGATGGACGGATGGATGGATATGTCTTGCATAACTCTGTCAAATTAAAAGCTTTTTAGCTGAAACATGGAAAAATTTGGAGTAAAATCTGTGCCGATCCAGACGTTAAGATGTTTAATTTTGGGGGCTACTTTTCATGAAGTCCTGTGACTTTTCAAAGTTCCTTGAGAAATGGCTGCAGTTTTTTTCTGTAGTTTCTTTTTCTCGAATAGAAGAATGTGCGTTTTTAAGTGTGAAATAGTTCTCATTTTTATCAAAACCATTGAAAATTTGAAAATTGAAAAAATCTTTATATGTAATATAGGAAAAGTTTAGAAAGCAGAGATTAGAAGTGTAAACAATTTACAAAGAAATTTTAGCTTTCTACTCAACTAAATTTTGTAATCTTTACTTTAAATGAACGGCAGTGAAAACCAGATGGGTTGTTAATTGCTAATATTCACCATTATTTTGTATTAAATTGATTAATACTCAATTTTAATAATATTCTAAAAGTAAATGAAAGAACGCTTATCTGTCGTCTTTTTTAAATTCGGTAGTTTGATTGTCCCAAGACCTTCTCTAAGGTCTTGGCCAAAAGCGAGTAAGTGTGGTATTTTGGTAGTTAGCGAACCAAAAATGGCGAGTTTCGTAAGTTCCAAGACAGATTGTTTTAGTATGAATAGTCCTGAAGACAAGGAAACTAAGAGGAGGAAAACTTCCAGTATGCCGCTCATTCTCACTAGTTACTATTACCCATTGATTGTCCTGATTACAGCGTAATTATTGTGAAACCTAAATACTGGATGACTGCACATTGATCGCAATCGTCACTGTCGAAGGTTGTTATAATCCTAGACGAAGAAAAACCGGATTCTTGACTCACCAGTCTAATGTACTGGTTAAGCAACATGCTCTGAGTAATATGAAATAAAATAATTGTAGTGCGTGCACTTGTCGTCAACAACTAGTTGGCGTAGATAGAATCAAGGTTTTAGATTTTTACCGAGATCTGTTCACCGATAAGGGAATAAAAATTTATTATTTAATTTGTGTTCTTCCTCTCTTTGTGCAATTATATTATAACGCTTTTGTACAAAGTATACGACGATGATGTAGATAATTACGTGAGATGCGCAGTAGTCTACCTTGGCATATAATGCTACTTGTTATTGCACGTTTAAGACGCTTAAACTCTAAACGCTATTTGAACCCACAACCAGGTTTCTTTTATACTGGTTGAATTATTGATACATTAATTAGTGCTTCTGGATGCGTCAATTGCTAAAGTCATTAGTTCCCTAAGTGCAGTGCATGCTTTTCCTGCGGGAGGTGTCGGTGGTCTTCCACCGCTGGATGGCGAGATCCGGCACCGACCTACGGTCGACTTACGGACTTTCCCCAACCAGGTATCTCCCACCAGCGGGGCACCGCCTCAGCCGCGACAAGCTCTGAGCCTCCAACTGGTCTCCTGACTTATGTGGTTGTGAAGTGCATCTTAAGTGTAAGTGTGTGTTAGTAAGGGGTGAGGCTAGGACAAGGAAGAGGAAGGAAAGATCGCGCGCGATCCGTGGCCCGTTTGTTAGGGCACTGCTCCGGCATTCGCCTGGTCATCGAAGAAACCACGGGAAACAACCGATCAGAGCAGCCGGCCGCTAGAATTTTCTTCCAGACCGCGGGTGTGTGTGACCTAGCTATCTAGTCTACGGCGTGCCATCGTCAGCACTCGAACCACAGGTCAGACGCCACTGATGAACCTGAGCCTGAGAATTCTTCTCCAGATAACGGCTGTACTTGAGCTTTCTAGCTAGTGTGGAAAATCCTGCCACCATCGGGACTCCAACTTTAGAACCTCCAAATCAGGACATTGCAGTGACATCAGTTGATGCCATGAGCCACCTAAGCAGGTGTTTCATTGGAGAAAAGCAGGTGGAGGGGTGTAATATCTTAGCGCGGAATTTTTTGCACGGAGATTCTTATGATATTGTAATTAAAAGTATATTTTTTGGCAACAATAATATATTTATTTTAAAAAATTTATTTATTTTTCTTTGCATGAGACATTCGTTTTTGAGAGAGTAAGTACGCATAAAGCTCGCTTTTTCGATGGTGACTCACGTTTATGACTGTTATAAGGTTAGTTTTTATGAGACTTTTTTAAACATAGAGTGGTGTAATAGTCTTTTGTGGTGACGTTCGTATAATCCTATGATTCGTATAGTAAAATTTGTATTTAAGTAACTCATTAATTTTCCATAGTAGTTCTGCATGCCCTGATGGATCTTGGGTAAGAATTAGAGAAATTTTTAATTTATCTGAGTTGGAGAAGTCATTAGGAATGACATCGGCTGTATTAGTAAGGTATAAGGAGTGAAAATCTCTTCTTTGTTGGAATGTTATGGGTTGGCAATTTTTAGGAAGTGAGATGGTAATGTATGTTTCACGAAATTTAGCGTGAAAATACGGGCAAAAACGTACATGCTGTCTTAGCACCGTTAGTTTTTTTTTGTAAAAGATTGTGATAATTGTAAAAATACTAAAAACAAATCACTACGTATAAAAATGTTAAGTTGGTTTGTGTACGCTTCAGAAACTCAAAATTCTGTACCGATTGAACTCAAATTTTGGCATTATATATAACCCGCGTCAAAGATTGTTTTTATGTACTTTTCGTGTCAGTAACATACACGCGACGGTATGACGGTTCAACGGTAAGCTGTGTACCAGCAGCCGCGGTATCCGCCAGAAGCGAGGGGAGCAGTCGCCATACTAACGACAGCCGCAGTCACAAGTGAAGCATTATCTGTTCCCATTTACATTGTTTATTAACAAAAAAACGTCAATACAACCAAATAAACCACCGTTGGAAAGCTAACTATTTTGCCATCTACATCTCATTTGGCATCTTGACGGAGAGGGAGGGAGAGAGAGAGAGAAAGAGAGAGAGAGAGAGAGAGAAACGGAGAGAGAGAGACGGAGAGAGAGAGAGAAACGGAGTGAGAGAGAGAAACGGAGTGAGAGAGAAAAACGGAGTGAGAGAGAGAAACGGAGTGAGAGAGAAAAACGGAGTGAGAGAGAGAGAGAGAGAAAAACGGAGTGAGAGAGAGAGAGAGAAACGGAGAGAGAGAGAGAGAGAGAAACGGAGTGAGAGAGAGAGAGAGAGAAACGGAGTGAGAGAGAGAGAGAGAAAGGAGGGAGAGAGAGAAACGGAGTGAGAGAGAGAGAGAACGGAGGAGAGAGAGAGAGAGAGAGAACGGAGGAGAGAGAGAGAAAGGAGAGAGAGAGAGAAGAGGAGAGAGAGAGAAGAGGAGAGAGAGAGAGAGACAGGAGAGAGAGACGGAGAGAGAGAGACGGAGAGAGAGACGGAGAGAGGGAGAAAGAGAAGGAAGGATAAAGGGCTGAACGTCTGTCGAGTTCTGTTAGTAACAAAATAAATGAACACGCTTACCGCAGTGAGACAACCAAAACAAGCGGGAATGACATCACCCAAGCACAATGTTTGTAGAGCTAATCCCACGATTATCGAATTCGGGTGATACTAGTAGTATATCCCAATAATCCTAAAAACGGAGACAACACCCAGTCCACACTCCGACTCGGTAACACTACAGCATGAATTTTGTACACTTGTTTTATACGATTTTCTTAAATGTTTTGTTTTTCTGATGACTATCTCGGTTAATCGCGACTTGAGTAATGGCATCAACCGTACATCTTCAATGATGCTTTTACCAGGGCCGTGAATCTGAGAACCCCGCAAAGCCGTTGGAAATTGCAAGTCGTAAAACACAAGGTCTTTTAAACAACTCGTGGTTCAATTATCAGAAGGCCTTGGGAGACTGCGGCATTTCACCTACAACGTAGCTGCCAGCGCTTAGTGCAGTCTCATTTGAATCCCGAAAGAATGTTCTGGAGGAGAATTCTTGCGGCCGGTTGCTCTGATCGGTAGTTTTCCGTGGTTTCCCCGATCAACACCAGGCGAATGCCGGAGCAGTACCTTAAAAAACGGGTATCTCCCACCAGGGGGGCACCGCCACAACCGGAACAAGTTCTAAGCCCCTGACCGGTCTCCCGGCGGGAACTGTAGTGCAGGTTAACTGCGTGTGTAATAATGGGTGAGGATAGGATAAGGAAAGATTGCGCACGGTTCGTGGCCCGTTTGTTGGGGCACTGCTCCGGCATTCGCTTGGTGTTGATCGAAGATACCAAGGAACACTACCGATGAGAGCAGCCTGCCGCTAGATTTCTTTTCCAGACAGCGACTGAATTCAACATACTGGCTGTAAAGCTAGAGTCGAAAATCCTGCCACCGTCGGGACTCGAACATAGGGACTGCAGTGCCATCAGTAGTTTGCATTGAGCCACCGCTCATATACATGGAGTGTACTTAGTAGGGAACGGAATATATTGTAATAAAAAAAGCAAACTATGTACATACATATGTAGTTATTTTTTCAAAAATATGTAAGAAAAATAGGAAATATGTGAAATAAAAATTCGTTGTAATGTTTAAAATTCCATTCTTCAAGCGTTGCCCGAGCACAGTACGTTGCCGATCAGATATTAATATGGATTCAGGGAGGCTGAAAGAAAATTTTACATCTACAGAAGCAATTATCCGCTAGTTTCATCTGAAATATATACTTTCGTAGAAAGGGGGGTAAAGGGAGCATATGCCCTTCCCCCCCCCCACACACACACACACCAACTCCAGAAAAGGGATAAGGCAATGATCTGGATTTTTTATCGTTACGCATGGAGTCTATGAAACACGAGTAAGCACGTGGCTGAAGTTCCTTCTGCTTCACATACATCCACTCATCCTTGATCCCGACTACGCGGTTTGCAAGAAGCAGATGGGGGCGGCGGGAGGTTAGTTTGACAATTAATAGCGATGGCCCCGCATTAATACACGCGCATTGCGTGTTTTTTAAGTATTTCAGTAACAAAGTTAGTTTTCAAGTAACATATATTTCGAACATCGGATGTGAAATGTTCATTTTCGACCTATAAATAAATTAAAATGTAACGAAATATGTAGCAATAGATAAAATATGTAAAAATATGTAATTATACCAAAATATGTAAAAAAATATGTAAAATAAAAATGGTTCCAATTCGTTCAGAATGTCGTGTTAAGTCTAAAACATATTTGTGAATGTTAGTATCTTGTCCCTGCAAAAATATGTATTTACACGAAAATCCGTTCCCTAGTCCTTTCGCTTGGGGGCAGTGGCAACCTCGCACGCAAAGCGTCCGCGCGTCAGCCAGTGGTGCGTGGCCGCGGGCGGCGCGGCCGGACTAGGGGCGAGCGGCGGCCTCTGCTGTCAGGGCCACCGCACCGCAGCGGAACTGAAGAGGGCGCTGCGATCGTGGGTACACTAGAGTCCCTGGATACCGAGAGTACCGCATGCCGTTGCGCCACCGGTGCCGCCATTTTATATCCAGTTGAACTAAGCGGAATTGTGGATAAGTTAGGAATCACCAATCTGCCAAATACCAATGATAATATACTCGAAATTCCTCATAATGCGTCCGATTGCTCTCATTTCTCCTTAACTTGTGAATGCTGCCTGGCGGGGCTTTCGAGTGAAAGGTAGTTTTCCGTGGTTTCTCCGAACAACACCAGGCGAATGCCGGAACAGTACCCTACCAAACGGGCAACGGACCGCGCGCGATCTGTCCTTCCTCTTCCTTGTCCTATCGTCTCCCCTTACACACACACTTACACTATCATGCACTACACTGTCACATATTCCGGGAGACCGGTCGGGAGCTTGTCCCGACTGGGGCGGTGCCCCGCTGGTGGGAGAGTCCTGGTTAGGGGGAAATCCCACTAGCCGACGGTAGGTCGGCGCCGGATCTCGCCATCCAGCGGGGGAAGATCACCGCCATCTCCCGAGAAAAAACATGCACTACACTAACGGGACTAATGACCAAAGCAGTTAACGTCCCCGGAAACACGAAAAAATCAATCAATCAATTCGAGTGAAAGGTTATTAAATGGCGGCAGGCGTTCAGGTTGCGCTACTCTGTATCTAGAGACTCTAGGGTAGACGTACGTGCGTTGGCTTTGCGCCCTAGCCGTTATACTTCGGTTTTTATAACGTGGCGGATGACATTAGGTTATTTTTACATCTGCTGCCTAATGAAATGAATCTTTATAACAGTGATAAGCACATGTCTGAGGCATGAGTTCCGTTGAGAAGAACGTTCGCGAATTAGTTAAAAATACTCATTTTATAAGGTGGAATGTGTAAAAAAGTCCTAATGTTACGTTATGTGTTATATAATGCTACGTTAAAAAAAAAGGAAGTATAGTGACGTGAAGGCGATGAAATCTCCGAAATATTTCCCATATTCGGGTCGATATGAAGGTATCCAAAAGCTACCTTCGCTTTTCCGACCTGTAGAGGTTCTCTTAGAGTGACGAAAGCGAACAAAAGTGTGTGTGAGAAAGGAGGTTGATAAAAAATTTAATTTATTTCATATTTACGCTGCTCCGTTCTTAGTCCTTGGGCGCTACGTCAAGCCCCTGGACTACCAAGGTCGGTCTTACATTTATTAGTGATAATAAAAAATACAAATTAGTACACTAATTGGACCCGCACCACCATTCCGCAATTTGCAAAACATGAAAAAGTGAAAAAGGCTTCCTACCGGAACCTATAATCGAACATGCAATCTCTGAACTGTGAATTGTAGGCGCTGTTGTAATAATCTTTAGCACGCATTCTAATGTTGCTAAACGTTTCTTAACAAGCAGAAGGATATTAACACGTGACATTAAATTGCACCGAATATCAAATAGTCAATTTAATATTACGTAGATCCTGTACGTCACTCATATTTCCGGGAGTGGGAATACCCGTTATCTCATTTCTCACTATCTCATTTCATAAATCACTGCCTAAGAGACTCGAAGCATTCCTCATGATTTTTTGGTTATGTATAAAATTAATCCTTCGGATTGTATATTCCTCTTTTCAATGTTTATTCACGAGATTTGTTCCTAAAGTACTGGAGTCGAAATAGCACTTTTACGACACTTGAGGTTTCTTCTGATGCAAAAGAATTGTTTAAAATCAGTATACGTGTACTCGTAATCGAATCGAATATTAATTGGAAAGAAATTGAAGTAGATCGTACTCTTGGTGTTTATACGAATTCATACAATTCTTCCTAGAACCTTTACACTGCGATACGGAGACATCTACTTACTAATTTCCAATGCGGCCAAAATCTAAAGAAAATTATGCAGCGTCCGGCCATGTACGAAGTGTCTATTGTTTCCTTCGATTCCCAGGCACTCGTGACAAATAGAAACGATTTTGCACGAAAAATTTAATTGTGTCATTCTGCGAATTCGCATATTGAGTGTACGGACTGAATTCCCATAGTCAGTTGTTCACTACTTATGACACAACTGTCACGCAACAGCAAGTCTCCAACAAAGAAGACGCCTTCTTTAAATATTTTCTACCGACCAGAGCATCCGGCCTCTAGAATCCTCCTCCACACGGCGGCTGAATTCAATTTAAATAGCTAGTATCGAAAATCCTGCCCCCGTCGGGACTTGAATCCTATGACCTCTCGGACAAAAAGGCACCGCAGTGACATTTAGTCGATAACCTGAGTCACCTCAACTGATTACACGATAATGCTAATGCAATAATTCCCAATCGTATGATAATTTAAACTAAAAAATTATATTCTGAGATTTAAGAAAAAAAATGATATACTCTAGAATGCAATTGTGCCATTTTCTTTAATGAGCCGTCTGATAATACACTGAAAGAATATACTCTTCAGAACAACTCCTATGGAAGAGTTCGGACTAGGATCTCCAACACCGTATTCTGGGGCGAGTAGAGGCAGTAAGAGCCTAAGAACATCCGATAAGAAGTGTTGTGACTACACATTTGTTGTATTTTTTACAATTTAATTTTAATTCTTAATAGATTAGTTTTTACTTACTAAACGCGCCAGAATAAAAAACTTAGACAACAGTATGTTTAAATTATTATTTTTATTTAGAACTTGCATAGTATACATTTTCAAAATTTTTTTAAAGGGGCGATGCCACATTGAGGTAGTAAAAGAGTATTTTATTGCTTTTTCTGGTACTTTTGGAAAACCATGTTGTGTGGTGTTATTATTTCTCTTACTAAAGCAATATTTCGTAAAATGGAAACTTTTGTAAAAGGAAGAAAAACACATATAATGATTCGTATTGAACAAGAGTGTTTAATGTATATTGTATTTTAAAACGTTATGCAAATGTGGATTATAAATTCTTACTTTCAGGACTTTTCGAAGTGTGTTACTAAAACTGGATCGTACGACGAATACAGAACAATGGATGACTTCCGGGGTACGCAAAGAGACAAGGGCTACAAGTCATAATCAACATTTGTGACAAACGTGAGAATATTAGATTCATAAATATTGGTTTGCAAGTCATCCAAATACACAATTTGTGGAGAAGAATCAACTAAAAAGACATGAAATGATAATAAAAATACGTATATTCTAATTTAGGTAAAACAAGTCCACCTGATATAATATTTTTAAAACTCTTCTGAGATATGACATAATATTCTGGGGAAGCTCGTCGTATAGTACCCGCACTTATAGATTGCAGAAAAAATATATGAGTAATAACCAAAAGCCTTCCACATTATTCCTGCAAGCCTGTATTAATTGAGAATGCAATCTTCCCCTTGCCTTGCCTATATATTTTTAATCTCCTGTATTTTGTCATCATTCTCTTACTTGCGGATGAGAACATATTTTCATGCAATTTACATACAATTATATTTAACTATTGAGAATTATATTAATCAGATATTGATATCAACAACACGATACAAGAAATTTGCATGTCGTACATGTACATTAGTATATAACACATTGCCAGATGATATTACACAATTAAAATCGATGCTGCATAAGTGTTTACAAGCAATTAGAGACTATTCTTGCTATCAAAACGGAAAATAATATTTATTTTAATGATATGTAATAGATTAGTTAACGTTTGTATTGAATAATTTTAAAAGGCTAAATGTACCTGAAATAAGCATTTTAGCTTGTAGGTCAATCTTACTTCTTCACAATCTTCTAATTCAATTCCATCAGATTTTTCGTGCAGTTTCCCTGATCCCTGAAGCAAATGCTGAATTGTCCCCTTGTTATGCTCCTAGTTTCACTATGTGCCGGTTTGGTTGAGCTTGTTGTGGAAGGAGTAGAGTCGGCTCGTGGCTTGCTTTTTTGTTAGCAATATTATAAAATGAAACCTGTAGACATTCGAAAATCGATCTAGCAATCTAGCTAGTGACGAAAATCCACCACTGCACCGTCGAGACTGGAATCCAAGGTCTTTCTGGTCAGAGTCGCTGCAGAGTCAGCAACAATGTTGACTCTGAGCTAAACACAACCGGTCTACAAAATGAAATCTTCTGGGATATTCTAGCACCCTTTTACCCTGATTTAATCATGCAAGTCTAAGGGTCTGTTTATTAATAAACAGCAATAATACAGAGTATTCTACCTCATACTATGTTATATGATGCACGCACAGTTCTGGACCTGATAGTAAAAAGTTGTATTTCAGTCCAATTTTTCACGTTCAGCTATTGTCAGTATTAATACAATGATGTACTATACTATAGTAATTCTATGTTCAGTAGTTCAAAAAGTCAAGTCTGTTTTTTATTGCAATATCTAAAAATTTAGCCAAAAAATGGAATATAATACTTTTAGTCGTGAATGGGTAACAGACATTCTCTGGCAGACGAAATACAGAATTATCGAGTTCTATTAGACTAGAACCATTGAAAAAAGTTGAACTTACCTGAAATGACTGGGCAAATTGCCACAATTACATTGTCGCGGCCATCTTAAAACGGAATCAAAATAACAATCATTACACATTCGTCATTTTCAGAGACATTACGCCAAATTTGAAGAAAATAGAATATTGCATTTGGAAGTGTCTGCTTAACACACAAAGACTTTTCATGAGAGTGACTCATCAACTTGAAATGCAATCAAAAATAAAATTCGAGTAGGCTTTTCCGAGTCAGCAGTCGCATTAGGAATCGTGGAGCGCGTGGTGCATGCTGCAGAATGTGTGTAGGCTCTTGGATACGAACGAGCATTATTCGCTCTACCTGTCTTACATAACTGATTTGTTGTTGCAGGAAGTGGGAGTCTAACGCTGTAAGACGTGTGCAATTGTGCTCTACATTTTTTCGTAGTGGGTCTACTTGTTTCACAAGCTCGATCTGGTTATTACAGTCTGTAGGCCGGCGGCGATAGTCGAATTCGTTTATTACGCTCCGTGAAGTCTCGAAGATTAAGAGAATTCGAGACTCGCGGTTTCCTGGTTGGGTGACCGGCTAGGAACCCCGGGATCTAACGGCGTCGAGCCCCTGGCCGAAGGGATAAAAGGCACTGGCTGACTGCGACGTGACGAGACTCGACAAATACAGTAATTACTCAATAACAGTAATAATAGTAATTACTTGGTAACGGAGGATTACTCCAAGAAAAGCGCTCAACGCCCAACAAGGGGTAAAGAGACGCGTTAAGTCAATAGGATGCGGTTACATTCTGTTTCAGACACTAAAACCTTAAATGAAAGAAATTGTACGCCACAGAGTGTAGTCGAAACTTAGTATCCCTATCCCTTTGCCTTGATTATCCGAGTTTTTTCACGGTATTTCTTGGCCCTGACTGAAATTGTGAGGATATATAAGTTAATCGTTAAATTTCTGTAAAAACTCACTCACTTTTAAACATAACTCCTGAGTACCCGTTTAACTTTGATTTGTATCTAGACATCGGATGTTTAGGCACAAAAAAATCGTTTTTTAGGCGCCTAAAAAGGCACTAAAAAAGTCAAGAATAAGGAGGGAAAGGCATTGTCATAAGTTACATAGACAATAAAATAAAAAAAGTAGTTTCACTCATCATCTATTACTCGCCCGCCCAACGTGACGGACTCTGATCGTCGTGGCCGAGAAAAAGGGACATCCTAACGCAAATTTGAAGTATTTGGATATTCCCTCTCCGCGCACTTGATCCCTCCCCCAAAAAAACGTAACGCTTGACCCCCCAATTTTTAATGTATTTTTATTATGTATAAATAAGTTTAAAAAATCATAAATAATAAATAAAGCCATAACAGCGAGTTGTATTAATTTTATCAGAATTATATTTTTAAATTTATGAAAATTACAGTGATAATTAGTTTGCGATGCATATTGCCCTAACAAGCGGATTGGGGACAATTTTTGAATGAAGTAAGGATGCATAAGTGAGAGAATTTCTGACAACAAGCCGTGGACACGCCATCGTGAATGATACACATGTACCGCCAATTTAGTTGGATTCTAGGATATACTGTAGATCACTTTTGAAATTTTTCTTCGTAATCTAATAGATTCAATCAATATTCCATTGATGAAAAAATTCTTCCATTTTTTAACAATTTACTCATCATTTTATTTTGTGTTTTTTATAACATTAGTTTGTTAATATATTAATGTTTTAGTAAATGACTGAATAAAAGAAAATATTTCAGAAAATATTGAAAAATGTTAAAGCTAAGTATCAGCATTGCGTAATCCTAAATGATAATGCGACTCCCTTACCGCGTGTAACGCAGCATGACGCTGCCTCAAGCCTTCTCCTCCCTCTTTAATGTTAGGTAACTCACGGACGACCCCTGATCGCAGAGGTCAAAGCTTAAGGAGCGTCCATGACTGGGGCCACTTCCCTTTCCCATTCCCTTTTGTGCCTCCGTTCGCCTTCTTCACACCACTTCCCCTCCCCTCCTACTAGTCGTCTCGGTACTGTGCACATGTTCCACGTGGCTGCAATGCAACTCTTCTTGGCGTGATGGTCTTGCAGGTGACCCGTGGCTACCCAGATTGCCAACCGTCCCCCATTTGGGAGGACAGTTCTGCATTGATGTCAATTGTCCTCTCGCCCTCCTTTGTATTTTAAATGTCTTCGTTTTAGCAAATTTTTAATATTTGTGATCATTTATTTTGTCACATGACTAATATCTGCTACATTGTATCGTTTATTGTTTAATTTAGAATAGAAAACATGAATATTCTTTTTGTGAATGCTGCCACACGCATTCATGATAATGTGTCTGTCTAGCGACTGAAATAAAAAGGAGACGCTCAGACCATCTTCATCTACATTTTGTGAACGAATCTTTTCATTTGAATGGAGTGAAGAAAGAAATATTAGTTTAGAAGAATGTTAGAACGGTTAGTCTCTTAGAATGTTAGTCTAAATTACATATTTATAAAAATAAATGTGTTAATGCGTTGTTTCCCTTGTCATGTGATCTCCCTTTGACATGTTGGCAACCCTAGTGAGACCTGTTGTATTGCGTCAGCTGTGGAGCACCTGAAGCGCCGCTGCGTCCGTAAGACGTGCGTGGTGGGTTGGTAGATAGGTTCTTTCCTTTGCAAAACCAAAGCAAGCCGCGTAGTTAGAACGGTTGCTGAGATAAAAGATATTCGTAAGTAGTTTATCGTGGCTCTTCCGGCAGGTTATTTATTGCTGATTTTATTTTATATTATTTTATGCCTCTGGGACGGCTCATGGGCAGTGTACTAGCTTCCCGTGCTGTAGCCCCGGGTTCGATTCTCAGTCGAGGCAAAAATATAGTTGTATCTTTCCTTTAAATCGACCCAGTTTCTGTAGCTGTGTGACGAAGAAAAACTCAAGCAGGCGGATCTTACTAGTTACGGTAAAGAGAATACGTCATGTTCGCCTTATGTCGCTCTTATCCCCAAGGATAGCAATTTAACTATGCACAGGCATGGGGGCTTCGGTAGCTGGCCGGCGAAGTCGGACTACCGACCCAATAACGCCAAATACACACAATAGATACATACATATTTTATTTTATTTTATTTTTATCTCAAATGGGCCGTGCTATTCAGCGCTGGGTGAGGACTATGGAGCTCGTGTATCAAGAAAACTTACGCCAGCAATAATCGTGCGCCGGAAAAAGGAAATTTTTCGGCAAAAGATACTGTTATTGCAGAGCTCCTGTTACGAAAAAGTGGATAAATCATGTTCCTCAATATAGAAAAATTTCTCTAATATGTGGTGTAGACTGAATCCATGTTTTGTGGTTCTTTAATACCGCAAAATTGATTGACGGCAAAACGTCTGTCTGTCCGTCTGTGGTCAAAGCTAGCGCCTAAACCGTTCAGCCGATTTTCTTTAAAATTGATATTCCCCAGTCGATCTGAATGAACTCGAGACTTTGTGAGTTTCAAAAGCATATTTTGATTTTTGTGATGAAGCCACAAAAATATTTTCAACATTTCCTGGAAAATTGCTCCAAATTTTTTTTATCAAATTTTGTCTTCGGATAGCGTAAAGGTCGCGTGGAGGTATACGTCTCATGTTTGTTAAAATTCCAGATTTTCTGAAAATTGCAAAAGTGCTATTTTTTGGACGTGATCCTCCAATTATAATATTGAAGATAGAGAAATGTTCATTAATGACATCTGTTTCTTAAAGAGGGATCTTAAAATACGTTCCTGTTCAATTTTTCAGAAATGTGAGTAGTTTTCTTGTAATTTTGCGCGAAATGTAAGCAATTTAAAAAAAAATTCAACTTTCTTTTCTTAAAAATTACTGCAAGATTTTTTCTTTAATTTTTTTTTCTTGAATTGAAGAAGGGATGCTTGAAAGAATGACGCGGGACTCATTTGCTTAGAGCACTCGAAACTTTCGCAAATTGCACCTTTGAAAATAATGCGAAAAAGAATGTACCGTTGTAACACCACTAGTTTATTTGCTCTGTGCTAGGTCGTAAGGAAAATACATTTTAAACACATTACAGTTTCTTGACTCGCGTATCCTCGAGCTCAGAGTTACAAAAAATAGTATCGTTTACAGTACTTTTTTAAAACATGTTTATGTTTTATTACATAATCAGTTTTGACTATTGTCAATATTATGAATCGGGTTCATCTAATGATGTACGTGTGTGTCATATCAGCCAACACGATGTGGTTAAGGTATGTTAAGTACGTTACGGGGACGAGGAATAGCAGATATTATGTGATTATCAGCAATCGGTCGGCTTCTTGGAAGTTTCTGAGGCCAATGAGAGACAAGGTATGCAGTTTCGAGTTCTACTCTTGAGAGTCGTACATTTCTATTTAGGGGTCGTCCATAAATTACCTAGCGCTAAAGACGGGGAGGGGGTTTGAAGCACCTTTATGCTGTGTTACATAGGCCTAGTTTGTTACGTAACATTGATATTTTTTATTTTTTTCCATTTTTCAACATTTGCTGAAATGATTTCTTTTATAGTCGTATACTAAAACATTAAAGTATTAACTAATTACTTTGTTTCAAAGACAAATTAAAGTTATTAGGTGTACATTGTTAATTAAACAGTATGTGGTAAATTTTTTTCATCTATTTTTCATTGAAATTGTAAAATTACTAAGAACATATTCAGCAAAACACGATGTTCTTTATTGTTATTTTTTCTTTACATTCCATAATAATTTTTAGTAACATACTACTAAAATTCTGGTAACCAAACCATAAAGTACATCATTTTTAGTACTGTAATTAAAAATGGATAAGAAAATAGCATGTTTATTAGTCTATAGTTAAAACACATGTTGTAAACATCCACATCATGCGTCATCTACGACGGCGTGTGCACGGTTGTAATGAAAACTTTCCTCACCTTTGCGTCCTTCTTTCACTCACAACTTGCCCCCATGTTATTATTAGATGCAGTCAGCAATGCCAAGTAACTTCGACTTTAATTTTCGTAATTTTAATCCACAACACAATTAACATGAATTCAAATTGTTTTTACTGTGGTATAATTAACGTTAATAAATAACGTGGGAACCGTTACGTAATTATTTAACGCGCGTTACAGGTGCATTACAGGGAGAGGGGGATTCAAAATACTCCAAATTTGCGTTACGTAATTTATGAACTGCCTCTTACACGATATCGCTCAACCTAACCTAACCCACAATTTACCTCAGCTGACGCTTCATTACCACTACCGACTTGGGTTGACGAGACTGCGTCTTTCAAATTTCGCCATTTGCAGAAAACAACCATGAGATTGTGCAACAAATAATTGCCGACATTTTTTTATGCAAAAATACATCTCTCGCAAACAGACATGACATATCACAATGCCACGATCACCTCTCTTTAACCAGCGGCTTGTGGCTACCTATGTGGAATCCTATATATGTATATGTATATATATATGTATATATATGTATATATATATATGTATATATATATATGTATATATATATGTATATATATATATGTATATATATATGTATATATATATATATATATATATGTATATATATATGTATTATATATATGTATATATATATGTATATATATATGTATATATATATGTATATATATATGTATATATATATGTATATATATATGTATATATATGTATATATATATATGTATATATATGTATATATATATATATATATATATATATATATATATATATATGATTCACGCTTACGTTAAATGATGATGCATACAGTTTTAATGACCGACCTCCTTCCTAGCCATCGAAAAAACAATCAGTTCTACGACACGGAGTGTGATCGAAGTACGATCTATTCACGCCATTTGTGAACTGTAAGTAGGCCAGGACGCCATAGCCAGGCAAGCGAAAAATGCATGAAAATATTGAGGGGCGCCTAGAGAAAACAAGGAGCCTGGGGCAGTAGATCTATGGGACTCCTTATTTTCAACAAAGTCCCCTTTTCTTGGGGGTCGCGAATTGGCCATCATAGGGCCATGCGAATGCGCTACTTGTACTCGCAGAAGCTCAGTCAAATTCTCCCGGAGGAAAGTGCACGTGACCTTTTGGAGATCAGCACTTATATGCCGAATCCATATTTTCACTCCAGGGTTGTTATCCTTGCAGGGATGAAGTATGAGATGAAGTAATGATGATGAAAGACAATGAATAGACAATCACAAATATACAGACACAAACATACACTACCATGCCCGAAGCGGGATTCGAACTGACGATCTTTCGCTCCAAGACTGCTACGACACTACTAGCTAAGCGATCCCCGCTGCCCGGGCCGGCAGTCCTCTTATATATTTATGTATACTATATTTTAAAGTGAAAAGTATTTCAAATACAGGTAATTTTTTTCAAATACGTATTGAATGGAATGCATTTTACATGTATGTATATTTTCAGGGCCCTGCCCTCGGGACACCCCTGAAAATATTATATACTTTTAAGAATTGTATCTCCTGATGTGTATGTGTTTCAATCTAATGGATAATATCCACTGTGTAAGAGTGAGGTCGTTCTCACGTACTGTGCCTCTTTGACTACCATACACGAGCTCCTATTCTCTCATGTTTAAAGCTTTCGCCAGTTCATTTATTCACGCAACACAAGTACGAGATATAATTGAGTAATGGCTTCTGCAGAACGACATAAAGCGGGCAAGGCTGAAAATTTGCTAAGATGTAAGCGCGAGTTAGTAGAACGTGTTTCCCTGATATGCTTTTTAAAAACCGACTGTCTCTGCAGGATTAATGTTAAAGTTATTTAATGTCAAAAAAATTAAGAATATAAAATCAAAATTGATTTGCCAAGGACAAACATAAAAATTTTGGCAATTTGGTACATTTGGGCAAATTTTGACAATGGTATGTTTAATAAGTATCAAAAATCTTCAGAACCAGTATTCTTGTTGGATTTGTTTGCAAACCAAATACAGTCGGACCTCCGTTTTCATGTCATACCTTTTACACGGAATTTTGCCCCATTTAATGACATTTTTATAAGAAAGTTACGCAGGCAGTAAATCAAATAGTCAGACGCAGTCAGATTCACAGACACATGGACGGGCGGACGGGCGGACGGGCGGACGGGCGGACGGGCGGACGGGCGGACGGGCGGACGGGCGGACGGGCGGACGGGCGGACGGGCGGACGGGCGGACGGGCGGACGGGCGGACAAACAGAGACGTTTTACCATAAACCAATATTTCGATATCAAGAATCCACAAAACGTGGATTCTAATTACACGTGATAGAGGAAGAAATTTACTACAAACAGAAACAAAATTTTTCACTTTTTCGGTATCAAGGACCAACTGTAGGAGTTTTTCTGACGGAAATCGCCGTTTTCCGCTGCAGAACTGTTACTTTTTCTGTACTGCGTAAGTAGTATGCGAGCAAGTAAAAATTCTCTGACACCATTCTTCTATTGAATGATCAATACATCGCAGTTCCACCAATCAATACCGCATGGTATATCAGATGTTGTAGATGACAGATCGAAAATAGTCTTTTTCTGTTGTATTTGAAGCCATATTTTCTTATCTAGTTCTTCAAAAAATAGTCCCACCACGAACAACTGTGTGAGGTTTGAAGATGCTGTCAAGAGGTTTATAACGTTGCCCATTGTCCTATCAACGGATGACCCTTCCAGTAGACAAATTACACGCTGTCTTAACAACCGACGAAGTACAATTGCTTGCCCAGAGACCTCCACGAAGTATACGACGATGCCAAACATATTCCAATTTGGAAACAAATATTATGCATCTCGTGATCCCAGGAGGAAGAAAGAAATACTAAATAGTAAGGAATTACACTGGTTGTTGAGAAAATGTGAGTCACATAATAATTATTGCAAACATTAATATTCGAATTAAAGGAAACTGGAAATGTGGGTTGTATAAACACAGAAATAATTATGCCTTTCCATTGAATTTTACTCATTAAAAAACTGGTGGAATCATGGAGATTTATAAATGGGTTATTGAATTTTAATGGTACATTTGATCAACTTTGTTGAAGATCTTTTTTATTTCAAAATTCTCGTACACAATTTTTCGTCCTATCTCAACAGTTGTTGGTGGCGTCTTTAATGTAGATGATTTGGCAAGAACCGACATCAAGGCACAAAGATTTGGCCAGGATTTCAGTCTTGTAAAAAAAAGGATAAGAAGAGTGTACAACCCACGGTATGCAAAGTTTATGATGTGATGTATGCGATTAATTCTGGGAGCTTGAAGTGTTAGCATACAGAAGGATGGGCGTATGCTTTGACGAAATCGCGCCTGAAAGAATGAAAATAAAGTAAGATTTCTTGGGTGATACGCTTCAGGCAGTATTTCTTCCTGATATCCTTTGATAACACTACTTTAAAACCAGTAGCATCAACAAGTGCGAGAAGTTCGCAAGTGTAGTGCCATAAGATCGAAGCAGCGGCATCAATGAATTCGAGATAGTCATATTGATGACTGCAAGTCACATATGAACGAATCTCGAAAGTATTTTAGGGGAAGAAACCATTTCTGTTCGGACCCTCTCCCATGTATTAATTCGAGAAAAATGAATTTTTTTTTAGAATGTGAATTTCTTCAAATATCGTTAGCTAGGGCTTAATTGACATATTCTTTTGTAACCTGATGCGATCAATATGTGGTTACTATTGTTCTGCGTTAACAGAGTAAAATACAAAATGAGAGTTGAGTTTGAGGGTTGTAGCCAGGGCCTTAACGATCCCTCCGAGATCCACCACTGCAGCAACGTACGGAATAAAGGACAACTTCCCTCTTATAGAAAAGTTGATGCCTTCTCATTCTACCCTTTTGGTGTAATGAGAAGATGAATATTGTATAAGATTGATTTTGGAGGTATACGCCCTTCCTTTCAAGTTCATTCATAGCACACCCAAAGTGAGATCCATTGGAGAAGTTCTGAGTCAAAGAATGTGAGATGTTTTGAGAAATACGAAAAAGGTTCAGACAACGGCGTAAAGTGACAGCCACTCAAATTGCACTTTAACAAGCACCGGCTTCAGCAAATCCGATGTGATCCTTGCCACGGGAAAGTGCAGGAAAAATTTGCAAGGGAACTCGTAACCCAGCGTAATAAAACATTTTATTTCCGTAAATATAATCAATTCCTACTTTATTGTCTCTCTTTTAATAATAATAATAATAATAATAATAATAATAATAATAATAATAATAATAATAATAATGATATAATGAATTATTTTATGCTGACAATTTGGAGAATTGATATACGATGTGCCGGAAAGAGGCTTTCCGAGCCATTCAACAACCCTGTAACTGATTCAAAATAAAGTAAATTACATTTATTAATTGCAACATTAAAGTTATTTCATTCTCCTAGTATTATATTTTATTTATATACTCGTAAAATATGTCTTTTGTAAATAAAAATGTTTAATAGAAATGTTGATCCAGATATGTAGTTGACCTCCCCTGTTTTAGGTTGCGCACGCAGATTGGTGCTCAGTATTGGGGATCTTATACTTCATCATTAACTTCTTCTTTGGCTTATTACGTTTTATTTTTTCACCTTTTTTCCTTTTTTCCCCTTTTATCTTCTCCCTCATTCTCCTTCCTTTCTTTAAGCCACGAACGTGATGCCTAATGTTGTCAATTGACAAATGTCAGCATTTGGCAGTGATCCCAACCCACCTCACATTATTAGTAGGTATCAGTTTTTGGTCTTAGGATGTAGGATATGTCACACACAGATGAATTCGTTGCCATTCTTTTAATGAGCTTCCACATCCAAGAATGCAAGATGTTTTGAGGAATACGTAAGAGATAAAGGCTGCGAAAGTCCTTCATCCTTTGATACTCGAACTTTAACAACCATAATCAGTAAGTGTGTTTAATTTCAGAGAACACTCAAGAAGAATTGTACCGGTTCACATTGTGTTGTCGACGCCACAGAAAACACCATCAACGAACACGCGAGATCTCTCTCTAACTGCAAACTCAAAATCACGAATTGCAGAACAAATAAAGGGACAACAATGTTTTCATCGAAGATTGCATACTGCCTCGTTATACCAACGGTTCATGATGAACGATTAGATGATGAATTATATTTAACGTTTCCTTGAAATTTAGGTAACCGCACATACAACCACGGGCACACTCGCAAGTGTCCTGCCACCGGAACGTTTGATTTCGCATTACAGCAGACCGCAAAATGCAGCAGTTTAAGGCACTCATTTACGACAATATCTGATGTGTCACAAAGCGATATAAATAGCTCTGAACATTCTGAAACATGTGTTCCCTACTCACACAATCCTTTTTTTCTGATGGTTTGACAAGAGATAACGTAAAACGATCAAGTTTGTCTTGGGGAGAGTTTCAGACAGTGACATCAGGCATTGCACATGTTTAATGGACCACTAAAGGAGGTTACATCGCATCACACACGACCTCGCATTGTAGCCGACTTCCTCACTTGCCGGGGAACACACTCGGAATGTGACATCGATGTTCATGTTTACAAAACATCGGATATTTTGAAAAACACATCTATGTTTTTATTATCGACTTATTCGAGTGATACGTTACTTTTGTGTTATCAATTAGATAATAAAAGTGTTGTTATTATTATTCTCATTATTATTTTCCTTTTTTGACACCTAAAACTGAATTATAAACTAACTCGCACGGTCACAAACATCGATGGTTTAGAGAAATCTATTATCAACATCGATATTTTAATTTTGAGCATCGATGTTTTGAAACCGCGATGTTGTGATGTCGACGGGGCGCCGATGCACCTCGGCGCATCCCTCAACAGACACAGAACGCTGCACTCACCTCTGCCATCGGGCACGCTGTAGGTGAGATCCACAAACTCCACATCCACCGAATCCATGGTGTCGGCAGGATGCTCACACACTGCCACTCGCACTGGACTGCGTCGCACTTCACGGCTTGTCGCTTCGCGTCGAGTCGCGTCGCTTCGCGTCGCGCCGCGTGAGGAGTTGACGGAGATAGCGGTGTGCACGGGCCACCGTCGCGTCTCGCTTCAACTCGACCGACTGCCGCGTTTGCCCGGCCACTGCCCCCATGCGCCGGTCCCGCCTCCGCCCCCGCCCCCGCGCATCCCCCACCCGTGACGCAACGGCCCCCACCGCCCGCGTCGCGCGGCGCCGCGCAGTGCGCGCGAACGCACAACAAAAACGCCACGACAGGCGCAAGTGCAATACATTGATTGATTTAGATTGATTGATTGATACATTGATTGATTGATTGATTTTTTCGTGTTTCCGGGCGCCTCAACTGCTTCGGTCATTACTCCCGTTAGTGTAGTGCATGTTTTTTCTCGGGAGATGGTGGTGATCTTCCCCCGCCGGATGGCGAGATCCGGCGCCGACCTACCGTCGGCTAGTGGGGCCAGTTGGGACAAGCTCTAAGCTCCCGACCGGTCTCCCGGCATGCGTGGTAGTGTAGTGCATGTTATTGTGCGAGTAAGTGTGTTTGTGTGTAAGGGATCAAGATAGGACAAGGAAGAGGAAGGAAAGATCGCGCAAGGTCCGTGGCCCGTTTGTTAGGATACTGCTACGGCATTCGCCTGGTGTTGATCGGAAAAAACAGAAGAAACTACCGATCAGTGTAGCCGACCGCTAGATTTCTCCTTCAGACAGCGACTGAACTCGACCTAACTATCTAGCTAGTGTCGAAAATCCTACCAGCACCGTCGGGACTCGAACTTAGAACATCTAGGGCAGAGAGATCGCTGTGACATCAGTTGATGCTCTGACCCACCTCTTCAGGTGCATTAGTTGATAATGATACAAGTTTTATTCTGATATATCGAACAGGTATCATTCAATTTTTTATCTATGAAGATTAAAATTAGACTGACGCCAAGAAGTGGAGGAGCAGTGAGGACAGGCAATGTGGACGGGCAGATAAGACGAGCAGTGAGGGCGGACAATGAAGGTGAAGATGAGCAGTGAGGATGAACAATTAGAACGAGCGATGAAAATGGGCAGTGAGGTCGGACTGTGAGAACCAGCAGCAAGGTCAATCAAAGGAGGAGTCCTGAGGACGGGCAATGGACATGGCAGTTCCAAAATCATGGGGTAACTATACTTCTAATTGTTATGCGATAATGTTTATCGCTGAATGGAACGCAGTTTTGAATTAACAAATTTATTTTGATGTATTAGTTTTAAAAGAATTCGTTTTCTCACATCTCATGCACTACGATTGTTAATGAGTTTTACAATTGATGGCTAAGATGTGCTCACCTTTACAACAGATTTCTAAACCTGAAAATGTTTATTAACTTACTTGTTCAATTAGAGTATTATTTAAAATCATAATAAATCTTCCTGGTTCGGAACAAGTAAAAGTTAGTGCTTTTAATTTTGTTGTTGAAATTTGTAATTTGTTATTTGCAGGCGAAATAATCATCTCTACATAGTGAATATGTCGTCGGAGGCCATAACTAGATCGCCTGCAGGGTAAGTGTAATATGTGATTGTTGATATCATTTATATTATCTGTAGTTACTTCCTCCATTCCCAAATAATATTTTCCAGATATATTAGCACATTCCATAGATATGAATGCGTCAGTGTAATCAATATACTACACTCCGCAAGTCTTGCGATTGAACGGTGTGTTTTTATTAGTATTTTCGATGTGAAAAAAAATTCCGTGCAAGATTTCCCGTTTCTCAAATAAAGTTTGTACCGCAAGTAATACGTAATCGATGTTATTTCTCAGCCGATTGCACATATTTGAAGAGTTCTTTATGCAGATGGCTTATTCCAGAACATTTTGCTTTGTTGTTTTCACTAAGTTCACTAATATATATTGTAAATCTCACCTTTCGAAGACAGCAGTGTTCAGGAAACCATTTCTTTGTTGAAAATTACAATGTCTTCAAATTCATAATCCTCAAGTATTTGTCAATGAGATTCAGTATACAAATAATCCCAGTGAGAATGGGGCTTTATTTTTAAAGAAAAGTGAGATGTATCTAAAATTTTCAAGGAGAAAGCACAGCTAAACGCGACAACCTAGATGCAATGCAGGTGGCATTATTTCCAGTATTGAACATTTGGGAATGAAACCAAATTTTGGGGTGACATTTTGGAATCAGAAATCCTTGTGTTTTCTTTTTTGGCTGCTCAAAATGTGAGAAAAATATTAATACGAAAATAAATTTAATTCTTTGCAAATTAAAAATATACTTAACAACTAATATAAATTTTGTTCAGAAAATTTTAGAGAAAGTTCACTGTAATCGGAGTCAACTGTACATACTTATTGTACTTTTCAAAATTTTGGACTTTGATAGAATTGCACAAGCTGAGTCAACACGGTCATTGGTGTCTTGAACAACTAATATAAATTCTGTTCAAAAAATTATAGAGGCTCCATATACAGCGGCAGGTCCACACATGAGTTTAGTCTGCTTATGTATTAATCCATGTCTACTTGGAAATGACTGGGAATGTGCTGCTTTGCGGTATTTGAGTGTTTTGGCCCACTGTGCATTGTGACGTCATGCGCTCCCCGCCAGATGCCAGCTCCCGCGCTGCCGCCGCCTCCGCTACATGTAAACAAACGCACGCGGTCGGGGAAGCGGCGGCGGCGGCGGCGGCGGCGCGGCTCGCCTGGCGCATGCCACAGGCCGCGCAAGGGAGGGGGAAAAGAGGAATGGGAGGGAGGGATGGGTTGTGACGTGATGAAGAGGCAACAAGACGAGGATGAGACGGTGAGAGAAAAGGACGGAGTGTGATGAGGAGCGAAGAAGAGGGGCCGGTCGGATGGGGGGGAGGGGGGAAAACTGGAGGGGGGACGGAGAAGATAGTGAGTTCGTGTGCTGTCACGTGCGAGTGCTGCCAGGGTAACGGTTCGTTGAAAATCGTTCCAAGCTCGTGACGCTTTCAGGTCGAGGATCGATCGTGACCTATTTTCTTTCTCTGTCTCTCTGCTTTCTTTCTCCCGCCGTCCTCGCATGTACTTTCCCTTTATCTCTGTGACTCTGGTGACCTGTAGAGGGTAAAGGGATTGTTGGTCCTAGCATGGATTTATTATTTTGTATGGCCCCTTTAAAATTTCTCCTTTTTTTCCCTGTTAAAAAGTGGATGAAGACATTCAGTTAAAATTCAGTCAACACATAACATTATTTTAATGAAATCGACGTTGTTGTTATTATTTGTGTATACTCATGAAAATGTTTTCTGTTGCCATGTGTTTTTAATTTTGAATAGCATTGATATTATTATTATTTTTATTATTATTATTATTATTATTATTAGTATTAGTATTATTTCCTAGTTTCTGTAGATATACACTGATGTCGAGGTTCTCAAAATTACCCGAGGCAACAATGATTTGCACGTAAAATGGAACAAGAATAAATCTTGTTTTTATATCCGTCAAATCAGGCTTAGTAACTTACGGACTATCTTTGCTGTTCCCAATAGTGCGTTTTTTTGAATGGTCCATAAATGCTTTTCAGTCAATTCTAACTTCTTCGCGATCTCTTGCCAGCTCTTCGTGACCAATCCATTCCCTGACACCACTACTAATAGCACTTCCACTGTGCGCAATCCATACATGTCCTTCAATTCAACAGCCTGGGGTTGGTATTTTTTCTTTTTCTCAGCAACAGTTGTTACACGCCCGTCATCTGAAGGAACCCGAACATCAATAATACATGATGTTTTAGATATTTTATCAAACAGAACAATATCTGGCCTATTTGCTTCCACTGTTCGGTCAGTGAAAATAATACTATCCCACAAAATTCGAGCTCGATCATTGCTGATTACTTGCTCAGGTTTGCACTTATAATACGGTTGTCCACTCTCTACGAGGTCATATCTCTTCGGAAGGGCTTGGTGGATCACTTTGGCGACGCAGTTGTCTCTCAAGGTATTCTGTTTGTGCTAATGCGGGGCATCCATAGCAAATATGCTGGATTGACTCGTTGGTGGATTTACATAGGCGACATCGGCTATCAATTTGCTGAGCCATGATGAATTATTATTATTATTATTATTATTATTATTATTATTATTATTATTATTATTATTATTATTATCACAATTTAACTTGTTTCCACTCGTGCATCTCGGTTACCATGAACAAGAGATACACGTTCCAACTGTCATAATCAGCACTGGATCAACCAACAATGTTCAGAAACTTCCTCACGATGTTACATGTGTCCGGTATGACAATCTTTTGCATCTGGATGTATAACCCCTTCTTCAGTTGCAGTTCAGCTAGGGATTCATGTAGGAATTTCACCTGTGGCGCCTAGAATTATTGGTACAATCGTCACCATTTCCACGTTGCTCCAAATTTCCTTTATCTCATTTGCCAGAGGTTGATATTTTAGAATTTTTTCACTTCTTTTCTTTGGGATGTTGTGAGCTAGCGGGACTGCTACATCAATCAGATACACCTTTTTATTTTTCTTGTCATGCCATACAATGTCCGGTTTATTAGATGATACAGACCTATCTGTTATTATGGACCTGTTCCAGTACATTTTGTGATTATTTGTGTCAATGATTGGTTCGGGTGTGTACTTATAGTATGGTGTTCGGTTACCCATCAAAAGGTTATTATTGTGGCATAGTTGCTGATAAACCACTTTACAAACGTCATGTCGTTTTGTATATTCTGAGGATGCTAGAGAGCTGCATCCACTGATAATGTGGTCTATATTTTCTCTATGTTCTCCCTCTTATTCTTATTATTATTATTATTATTTTGTTCGCGAATAGGCCATCTTGGACCACGCAAGACATGCACTTGCACGGGCTCAGTATTAATTTATCACGTTGCAAGTCGTGCATGTAGATGATTAGGGGGATCAGCATTAAGCTGAATCCGATTTTTACACCCCAGGGTTGTTAGTCCTGGAGGGATGGAAGATGAAATGACGATGATTATGAAGGATGAATGGACGGCACACACAAACAGACATACACAAACACACCCATGCCCGAGGCGGGACTCGAACCCGCGATCCTTCCGTCCGAGATCGCCACGGCACTACTGCCTTAGCGGTCTCGGCTATCCGGACCGGCATTATTATTATTATTATTATTATTATTATTATTATTATTATTATTATTATTATTATTATTATTATTATTATTATTATTATTATTATTATTATTATTATTATTATTGCACTGGCTTACGACTAACGATACCAGGTGTCGTTTAAATACAAAAATCTTCTCCAGGGTGTTTCTGGCTTCGTAAGGAGCTGATGTAGAAACAGTGGGTGTCTATACAATACTTTACGCAAATTATAGATGAACACATCCCAGAACTTCGTTACCTCTCGGGAGGGCTTGTGATTTTATGACTCACAACAGATTGATCTCGATTTCCCAACTCTTGTATTTAAGGCGTTTCCTCGTCTCCTTGGTTACGACGTTCTGATAGGCAAGGCACGGCCATAACTACTGACACTTTTTTTCTCCAAATCCAGAATAACAATGTAAGCTTTCTTGCCCGCTATTGTGCGATCAGTTTGGATTTGTTGGTCGCGCAATATTGTACATAGTCCATTCAACACACCTCACCAGTTTTGATGAGTGATCGAATCACTTGAATCGTGTGTTTGGATGTTTGAGTGCGTTACAGATCTGCCAATGACAGTAATAAGTCGACTCCGGTTATAGTGAACTAGATCTAGTGAACCGTCAGTTATAGGGAACTTATGTCACTGGTACCGTTTCACTTGCATTACAAATGAGTAATAAGGAGATTCAGTTATAGTGAAACTAGATCTAGTGAACCGTCAGTTATAGCGAACCTATGTCACTGGTACCGTTTCACTTGCGTTACAAATGAGTAATAAGGAGATTCAGTTATAGTGAACTAGATCTAGTGAACCGTCAGTTATAGGGAACTTATGTCACTGGTACCGTTTCACTTGCATTACAAATGAGTAATAAGAAGATTCGGTTATAGTGAGCCTGAACCTCGGCTAGAGTAAACGTAGGAAATACAACTCTCTAAAAATTAATTCTCTCCTGGAAAAGAACATATCGCCACAGTACCACAAATTCATACACCAGGCAGCTTGGAAAAAATATCGTTGGCCAAAGGACGTAGTCCGTAGTCGCAGAAATCTCCCCTGAGGTGAAGGTAGCTGACATGGGATGGGGACTTACTGATGATCTTATGCCACTCAGTTTCACTGCCGAAACAAAGACCATGTCGTGTGTGGACTACAACAGGCTGTGTCGTGCGATTGCTTCCTTCAGTTTCAAGCTTGGAGTTATATTCAACAGGGCAAAGTGAGTGGTGTTCTACGTAGGAAAAAGCAATCCCCCGACTGCCACAGCCCCACAGCATGGCTATACCGCCCGCGCTGCCCGGAAAAGCGATCAGTTTCATTAGCGGCTTGCGCCATCCCGATACCGGAAGGATCTCCCACTACAGAAAGGTAGACGAGTAGAAGGACCTTCAGAGAGTGCGACGGTGATTCAACAGTGGAAGAGGTATTGAAGGGTGTATTACGATACTTAGAGACCGTGGGAAATGCAAAATCAAGTATGGAGAAAGCACGAACTCTGGAAAAAGTTCCAGAGAAATTACTAATGAATAATGCACGAAGCAAATAATTGAAAATAATTTATTTTGTAAGGACAAATAAATCTACTGATATTTGCAGTTCGTGCTGTTAATGTATTTTGCTGTATTTCTGTATTAAGAAAATCAATTTCTGTGGAGAACTTCTATTTAATTTTGACATCACCGGATCTAGTGAACCAAATATGATAGTCCCCGGAATAATCGGAATCAACTGTACATACTTATTGCACCTTTTCAAAATTTCGGGCATCGAGAGAATTGCACAAGCCGAGTCGACACGGTCAATGGTTTCTTATATTTCCTGACACATAAAGCATTTCATCCTGGGAAATTTTAAAATCCGCTGTATCTTACGATCTAAAATCGTGTTGCCAATATCTTATCCTTGGTAGCTATTATCTCTGTTCTCGACTCAGTCATCATCCTTTCGCTTTTATGTCACATCGGGGTTTGATCTGTGCTGATCTGAATCATGTCCATTCATTTCAGATATGATCTATGCAGAGGTTTGCCGCTCCACTACTTCTTAACTTTTTTGTGCCTCACATTTCATATCTTTTATTTATTAACAGCATCGGCAATTCATTATTTATTTTATTTTGAGAGTCTTCCGCAGTTTTCTCGTAATCCTTGTTGGTCCCTGCTTCAATGTTCCTTATTGCTCTATCAGTCAGGTTTCATAGCGAAACTTGTAAGTCGGTCATCTTAATGACTCCACACACTTCCCCATTCCGACTATTGATTGCATTGAGCCACGAGACTTCAGTTTGAGAACATAAAAACTTTGTGCTGCTGGAGATTGGCCACTTTAATGCATTGCAAGGAGTTTTCTGATTTTATTCTGTGATTTGATTTTTTTGCTTGTTCCAGACATACTACCTGTTGTGGAACTTTTATCCTTCGAATACAGAATGAACTGCAGAACCAGGCATTTTTCAGTAATAATCCTTGAGAATTCTTGACTTCACTGTGTCGTTCCAGATGTTCTGACATTCTTCAATGCCTATATATTGAAATATTTGTTTGTTTTTGCCTGGCTCAAGGTCATGAATTACAATGTGCATTTCAACCTGAATACTGTCTGTTATAACCACTTTGCCTCTTCAAGTAGACTTTGCACATTTGTCAACCCCAAATTGGATACAAATTCATTGTTGAATTAATTTATCACCGAGAGCATTTAAATTTCTTCCTTTCTATTTATCAGTTTATCCAATTCATTCGTAGTTAACTTCATGTAAAATAAATGTGATACTGGTTTTTCATCACCAAGAAGCTTGTCCGTTTGCGACAATTTTCTAGGGAGTGGGATCGTCTAAAGCGGCAGGGGGGTTAATAAAGCTCCTTGAAAATCTTCCGTTTTAGGATGGAATCGCTAGATCTTCAGGGTATTCAATATCCAATCCTGTCACACACTGTCTAAGGTTTTCTGGTAGTCAATCCAACTCACACTCACATTAATTTTTCGTTTCTTGCATTATTTAAGATGACTTATTCGCTAACGAGATTTCGTGTAGCTAAAGGAACTTTGCGACATTCTTTCTGTTTACGTGGAAAAGGATAGAATGCGATAGAATCTCTAATAGTGTCTCAAACAACCTATTCTGTACACGGAAATCTACTCTACATTTGTAACGTTTGTTGCTTTGGATTACCTGCTTTTTCTTCTCAGCCATCACTTGGCTAGTTAGATTTTTTTGTCTGTTTGCTGTTAGTGATCAAATCATCGCGCCAACTACTGAGATCATTAATCCCGTAAGCGTAGTGTATGTTTTCCTCGAGATGTGGTAGTGTTCTTCCCCCGCTGGATGGCGTGATCCGGCGCCGACCTACCGTCGTCTAACGGGAGATTTTTTTTATGGTTTACTAGTTCATTGCAGTCTGTTTACGGACCTCAAACAAAACTCGTAACGGTATTGTTAGTAACCTTCGGGCCTCTCTGATTCTTTATGCCCTCGGTCCTTTTGAATACTTTATGGCCCGCACTAATACCAACACAACACATACAGCATGTTGATGAATTCTGTTTATTAAAGTTATGATACAATCAAATACAATAAACAAATAGCATAATGCTCAAATAAGTATAATAACTCGTTATAAACCTTATTTTGCTAATTGATATGAAAATCGCAATTTTGGAATGTTCTCGTGAATATACAATTGGCACTAGTCACTCATATTTCACTGTTACATATCACATTTTTTTTAGAGACGTAGTATGTGCTGCTTGAGTAGCAGTACTACTCGTAGAAATGTGCTGTATAAGGCACATCGACTAACATCCTTGAAATGTTATGTTTTTTCGTGTTGTGACATATTATAACTCTCAAATACACCATAAACGTTTTCATATATTTTTCGAGATTCTACTGGAAACCACTGTCCGTAGTTTTGTTAGCTTTTTCGGGAATTTCCGCAGAAACTTCACAATATTCTTTCATTTTGAACGAACAAATCAGCCCAATAACGATTATACAATTGTAATTAGATACACACACTGCTTTGTTTATCTGACGTCATATTGACAAATGGCTATTACAATGCCTATTTTCACTTTAGACGTAAGAAAAATTTAAAAAATGTTTCGAATTCTCACCTAATTCAGCAACGAACTAGTAAACCATAAAGTTTTCTATGCACCACGGGCATTACTAGACGTTTGTGCCCCCCAGGCGACTTCCAACCCCTCGGGTCAGAGGCCATCGGGTTTGGAAGTCGCCCTTGATACATACTTGATTGATACATACTACATACTATAATACTATACATTTTTTTTAAGAGAATGATTTCTGTTTGCTAAAAGTAGCTAATTTATAGACAAGAAGAGGAAAATGCTGCATATCACTGAACGTGGCGATCTGCGATTTATGAATACGAAGTTGGAACTCGATTTTGACCAAATTGTTTAAACACCACCAACCACAACCATCTAATTAGTTTTAATTTTCACGCTGTTACGAAGGTACTTCGTGAGAAGAGAAAGTTATGTAATCGTCCGCTGGATTGCGAATTTCCGGCAGAAAACCTCTCATTGCCAGGTCCTGGTAACGAAAAAGTGGTTTAATCTAATTGCTAAATAGACAAAAAATCCTCTAACTTGCGGTGTAGCCGATGTTTGACGAAAAAACACGTTTCGGGAATATCTGTTACTAGAAAAATGGTTTCTTTTAAGGGGATGTTGTACACTTCATATGACCAAAATGTTCAATTTTCATTTTTGTGCTATTTTGAATCTTTATTATCCACTTTACACAGTGTAATATACATTTTCAAGATATTCCCGTTTAAATGACATTTAAATGTCACCTGCCACTTTATATTTTTTATGTTTTCCAAGTCTTTTTTAAAGTAAATTTCTTTCGTAGTTGTATTTAGAATAGTGTGGCAAAAATGTCATTTGTTTCCTGACATTCCTGAGAGGAATTTGTTTCCTGACATTTTGGCGGCATTGTTTACGTTAATATCGTTCGTTGTAGTTTGAATATTGTGAATGGTTTTGTAGTATCTTAGCCACGACAAAACACCACTACGTAGTAAGAGGGCAAAAAAATATAAACAGAAGGGGCGAAAAAAGTTGAAAACAAGTAAGATTCTAGGAATAATAATGAAAAGTTCAGAGAATGAGGAGGAAGATGGTATGAACCAGAATCTGCCCCAGGATTGTGTAAGATGTATGATGCTACAAAAACTACATTTCCTGAAAACTATTAATTTTTGTCTTCATGTATCTTTTTCTCAGAAACTATTGCACATAGCTTTACCAAACTGTTTTCACTTATGTATCATATATTTGCCATGATTTGCTTTTTATTAAGAATTCAATTACTCAAAACTCAGACATAAAGTGTTTTCCAAAAAAGTTAAAAAAATAGTATGCTGGGCAAAATTTGTTTAAATAATGTAAACGACGTTGAATCGTTACAAAAAATGCATGTGAAGAGCATTGCTGATAAATAGTGTGTAAAACTTCCAAGAGATTCGTAAAATAGTTTTCGTGATAAGATATTGTGACGTCGTCGTTATGTGAAAAACAACGCGGAGATTTTATTACAGGTTTATTTAAAGTGACTATATATTACAATGTAAATGATCTTGGCTGTCCAGGTGACGCCGCGTCGAAGTCTGTGTTGCCGACGTTTCGACCATCTTGGCGTGGTCTTCCTCAGGGCTGTTGTGCTACAACAGCATAATGTGCTGCAACAGCAACATGCACAACAGCCCTGAGGAAGACCACGACAAGATGGTCGAAACGTCGGCAACACAGCCTTCGACGCGGCGTCACCTGGACAGCCAAGATCATTTACATGACTCTGGCCGCGGAAGCCTACGACTTCACTATATATTACAATGTTTATTTGCATACATCTCCGGACTACCTCTGCGCTCAACAGCACTCCAATTCCTGAGGCGAGCCGCCCCAGCCTGATTCAGAGTACCCCGGCGCGCCAACGATTAGCACCGCTCCCGGCATCTGCTGTGGCCACCCTCGCAAACTGCGATCACCCCCTCACGGATCAGCAAAAAGTGCCTCTGCACCGCGATTCGGCCCAAACTCGAAAGAATACGATTTCCTCCACCAGCCGTTACGTAGCCCTTACGAGCAGTCACGTAACATACCTCCCACGCCGAAGACCCGAGGACCGCGTCACCTCATTACTGAGTTTCGGGACCGGTCGCAAAATGGAGCCCGCCGCCAGCTGCAGAAGATCTGTCCTCACATATCATTCTGCGCTAGCTGGCCTCCCGGGTTCCCAGACACGCTCCCGGCGGCCTGCACCCTCCAAGGCGACAGCTCCGGTTGACCAGCCCGGCGCCTTGGACCTCACCCCCTCCTCCGGGCCGGCCGCCCACTTTGTGCGGTCTGATGAAATGCTACGACGTTACGGTATGTAAACACAACACAAATAACATTACAGAGATTAGGCTGATTGATTTTTTCATGTTTCCGGGCGCGTCAACTGCTCTGGTCATTAGTCCCGTTAGTGTAGTGCATGTTTTTTCTTGGGAGATGGGTGTGATCTTCCCCCGCTGGATGGCGAGATCCGGTGCCGACCTACCGTCGGCTAGTGGGGATTCCCCCTAGCCAGGACTCTCCCACCAACGGGGAACCGCCCCAGCCGGGACAAGCTCTAAGCTCCCGACAGGTCTCCCGGAATATGTGGTAGTGTAGTGCATGTTAGTGTAAGTGTGCGTGTGTAAGGGGAGAGGATAGGACAAGGAAGAGGAAGGACGGTCTGTGGCCCGTTTGGTAGGGTACTGCTCCAGCATTCGCCTGGTGTTGATCGGAGACACCACGGAAAACTACCGATCAGAGCAGCCGGCCGCTAGAATTCTCCTCCAGACAGCGACTGAATCCGACCTAGCTGAAAAGCTGATGTCGAAAATCCTGCCGCCGTGGGGAGTGGGAACCTAGGACCTCCCGGTCCGAGGCGCTGCAGTGACATCAGTTGATGCACTGAGCTACCGCTCCCGGTCAGAGATTAGGTGTACAACCTCTCCTTACAACGGGTGTATGTCGGTCTCTCAGTCCTTGAGCAGATATTGCACATAACTTGAACCCAGAATGTTCCCTTAAGTCAGGGCTCCGCGTGTGGGCGGCCCACTTGACCCAGAGCTTATCTGTTCGCGGCGCGTGTTGCCCACAGCTTGGCGGGTGACTCCCCCGCATGGGAGGGGGGAGGCGCTAGGCGCTCGACTCCATTCCGATGAAAAGTAAGTGGCACACTGTCATCTGCAACGGGTCACCGCGAACAGCCTGGCCCAATTCTTGCATTTGAATCACTGTGTCAGAGGCGGATCCAGAGACATATTTTGGGAGGGGAAATTCAAAATGTTTTGGACGAATGTGACATATTACAGATTTGTAAAATGTCGCAGGCTACTTTCTGCTCATACTGTGATATGATTTAATTCATTTTAATGCTTATCTGAAAATGTTTTGGCTTGGAAGTTTTGTGGTTAGTTAAAACTAATAATTACCGAAAAAAATTAAGAAGGGGAAATTTCCTTCATTTCCCTCCCCGTTGATTTGCGCTTGATCCTGTTCTAAAGGAATGTTCCCCGATTGATTTGGTCCGAACATGTTTCTGCGCATTTGAAAGGAATCGTTTACTATTTCTGTTTTTTTAGGTTGCTCTTTAACAACTTGGTTATACAGCGACCACTGTGTTTGCTTTAACTGTAGGGGGATCTGGATGAAGAACACGTAAGTACAACAGGAACACAGACAAACATCCTTGCACGAGGCGAGATTCAAACCAGCGACCCTTCGAGCCAAGGCAGCAACGGCCCTTCAGCCTTAGCGTGATCGGTTATGCAGGCCGGCTTCTATGTATATTCCTTTACAAACATAGAACGTGTGTGTATATATATATATATATATATATATATATATATATATATATTCCAAATTTTCTCAAAAATAAATTCAAATTTTTCTCTTTAAATTAGTTACTCGAAGTGAGCAAACTAAGCTGATCAAAATGTTGCTGGTCCCATTAAAACCTCTGATATTTCTAAAATTTCAAATTGTTTCCCCTAATCAGCAACATTATTGAAGAAAGAAAATATTTTTATAATGAAATTTGTACATCAAAAGTACATTTAAAAAATTGTCATGAGCATTTTTTCAAAATATTAAGAGTTTTCACAAACTTTGGAATAAAATCATGTTAATTTAAAAAGCAGGGAAATAAGATTTACTCAAAAAGGCTCGAATTTTTTACTTTACATGTTTTACTCGAAAGAGCAAAGTTTGCTAAATGAGTTGATGTATATTTTCATTTTCAGATTTTGATGAATGCCTGTGAATGTTCAAAAAATAAGTTCACCTTTTTGTTGCAATGAGAGCGTTTGAATAAATCGAAAGTTTAATATAGTAGTTCTACATGAACATTTATTTTCTCGCCTTGTTTCTAACCTTTGCAATTTTCAAAAATTCAGAGACTTCAAAAGTGTGCCATTTTTATGCGTATTTTGCTCTATCCGATGAAACTGGCTTAGGTGGCTCCAGGTGTCAACTGATGCCACTGCAATGCCTATGACTGGGAAGTCTTAGAATCGAGTCCCGATGATGGCAGGATTTTCCACCCTAGCTAGATATGAAATGTAATGGAGAGAAGCTAGAATAACCAAAGAGTATATGACTGAACGCTTGAGACAAAAAAGTACCGATGTCTTCCACGTTTAAATTCTTACAATTTGGAAGTAATGACATAGGGAATGACAAGCCGACAAATAAGTAAAATAGGCATCAGGCACAAGTCCCATAAATAATTTAAGATGTTTTAGAAGAATATGTGCTACGTCTCTAAGCGAGCGGAATCTATTGAATGAAAACACAAAGCTGAAATACATAAAAGTGTAACGTCATAGCATTTCACTAGGCGCGGGCCGGGGCGTGGGAGGGGATGGTCCAGGCGTCGGGCTGGCGGTGCAACCGGAGCGGTCGTTTCGAGGGTGCAAGCCGGCGGGGGGCGTGTCTGGGAACATCCGGCGGTCAGCTTGCGCAGAATGATGTGTGAGGACAGATCGTTTGCAGCTGGTCGGCGAGCCCCATTGTGCGACCGGCCCAAAACTCGGTAATGAGGTGACGCGGTCCGCGGGTCTTCAGCGTGGGAGGTCTGTCACGTGACTCCAGGTCGGCGATTGGTTTTTGGGCCGGATCGCGGTGCGGAGGCACTGGTTGATCCGTGAGGGGTGGTCGCATGTTTGCGAGGGTGGCTACAGCAGATGCCGGGAGCGGTGCTACAGGTTAGCACGCTGGGTCAGGCTGAGGCGCCTTGCCTCAGGAATGGTAGTGCAGCGGTAGTTTCCAGAGGAGGATGTAAATATTGTACTATGCAGAAATATTAAATAAACCTGTACAAAGAACTCCGTGTCTGTGTTGTTCTTCACATCATGACGACGTCACAAAAGTATCACTGAGACCCTTTTCAATCGCATAACAGCAGTCTTTTCTAGTGTCGTGCAGAACCATTGCTTTCTTCTGGTAAAGCGCACCGAACAACGCAAGCGCACCTAACTCTAACAACTCCCGTCAGCCTACAGAAGTTATCAGGCCTCCACACGCCATCTTATACGTAACTTGTTAATGACGTGTTTCAGAGTGAAGCACAATATTATGCAACTCACCTACGTAATTTGCAGGTACTGCGAAGAATAAATAACCGACGCTCTAAAGGATAAACGGTCGCTAAACAAGCTGACACACAAGGTGATTTTGTTACACGACAAGATTCTATCACAAGTTAACGTAAATATTTCTAACGTAAATACATGAACCCCCATACGTAGGATCTTTATGCGATTCTCTCTCTCTCTCTCTGCAATAAAAGCCTGCGAGGTCATAGTTTGGAATTTGGAAAATGCTAAGTTCATTAGGAGATAACCAATGTTCTGTAAAGCAAAGAGCATCCATTTGATTTAGATCGCTCTGTAGAGCTGCCTCGATAAACTCAGTTTTATTTGAAAGGGATTGAACATTATGGTGAAGAATGTTTATTTTTTCAAGTACCTACACGAATATTTATTCAGTGGTTTTGACCTTTACATAATTGAAATGATTGAAGGCGTTGACATTGTCCACAATAGCACTATTGTTGACAATGACAATGCCTTCAATCATTTCAATCACCTACACGAATGTTTTTCTGCTGCATCTGACTGTAGTTGCTATATATTTACACCACTTTTACCTCGAGTGCGTGGTCGAAGGTTGTAGTGTGTCCCGGCGTGACAGGTTGTGAGGAAAATGGGGCATCAGGTGTAGATGAATTGGTAGTGGGAATGGGAGAAACGGGAGTAGGTTCAGAGGAAGAGGCAACAGGGTTCGAAATAAAGGTGGGGGTGGAGAACGTAAGGACGGGGAAAGGGATGGGTTTTTGGCAGGAGACTGCGTAGAACTGGAGTTGATGATGTATTGTGCAAACCTGTTACCGACTGCATGTTTTCCAGCAAGGTTCATGTGTTGGAAAACTTTAAAATCTATTGGAAAAAATGTTGGAAAACGGTTAAAATCTACTTGAAAACGCTCAAATGGGAAGTCCTGCTCCACCCGCCGTATTCAACAGACATCGCCCCTTCAGATTATCACCTATTCCGTTCGATGACACATGGCTTGGCGGAACAGTGCTTCCATTCTTATGTAAGTATGTATTTGGCGTTTTGGGTCGGTAGTCCGACTTTGCCGGCTAGTCACCGGTGTCCTCATGCCTGGGCCTAGGTAAATACCCATGCTTGAGGGCAACATGAGGTGAACATGACGTATTCTCTTCATCGTAGCTAGCAAGATCCACCTGCTTGATCTTTTCTTCGTCACACAGCTACAGGAACTGGGACGATTTTAAATAAAAGCTACAACTCTCTTTTTGCCTCGACTGGGGATCGAAGCCGGTATCACAGCACGGTAAGCTAGTACGCTGCCCGTGAGCCATACCAGAGGCATTCATTCTTAGGAAGACACCACAAAATTGGTTGATTCTTAGAGAGCCGCAAAAGACGTGGTTTTTCCGATGTGGAATTAATTTCTGCCAGAAACATGGGCAAAAGTAGTCGCTAGTGATTGGCTATACTTTGAGAGGCACGTTCTGTACCACATACTATAGACAAAGTATTAATTTTTACAAAAAAAGCGAGAACGTATTAAAGAACCTTTTATAAAATTCTCTACAATATTATTTCAGTAGTATAGACGAGTTTTGCCACTCTCACACTCAGCCAATGTTCGTAAATGTGGTTTCTGAGGAAAGAGAATCTCACGGAGACTTGACGAATTGCACGTTGACTTTAAAATATGAAGAGTCTGAATAAAAATATGCTTATAAATATTTACGCCAAATGCAATCCGCAACTCGGGTTAAAATCTATGTAGTTAATTAACTCCTAAGCAAAGTGTTCTAGAAACTTCAAATCTGAAATTGGCCTCAGCATCCCACTGGCCTCAAAACACGTTCCTCATACGGTAATCTATAGGACGAGAGCTTCTTGGACATTCTATTACATTTGTCTGAACCATTTTGCGTGTGAGCAAAACTCATCTATACTACTGAAATAATATAGAAAGAGATTTTATGTAATATAAACAATAAAAGAGTAGCATCTGTACAAACATATGCTGTACCAACTATATTTCAACCGACATTCAAAGATTAATGAATCGCTCTGTTTAATAATAATTGTTTTCGTTTAGTTAACTAAATATGCCCATCAATTCCATGAAAAATCGTTGATTATCTCCATGTCAATAGTATGCGTGCAATTAAAAGAACAAAATCTTCATAACATATTACGTACTACAACTACATATACACAACTGATGAATAAAACTAAATTGGGGATGTAAAAGTTAAGCTAGCTGACTTATGGAACAACATAAAATATTTAACATGAATAAATTAAATGTTTTCCATTAAAACATTTTGTCTTAGGATTACAAATGTAAACTAGAAGTGCTACAGAATGGCACAGCCTTTCTCGTAGTATAGCTCTCTAATTTCCTTGGTGTGGTCTGGTTTTAAGGTTGTCAGACAGACCGACAGACAGACAGACAGTCAGACAGAGACAGTCAGACAGACACAGTCGGACAGACAGACAGTCAGACAGGCAGTCAGACACAGGCAGACAGACAGTCAGACGGTCAGACGGTCAGTCAGTCAGACGGTCAGATGGTCAGACGGCCAGACAGTCAGACAGTCAGACAGTCAGACAGTCAGACAGTCAGACAGTCAGACAGTCAGACGGTCAGACGGCAGACGGTCAGACGGTCAGACGGTCAGACGGTCAGACGGCAGACGGTCAGACAGACAGACGGTCGACGGTCACGACAGACGGTCAGACGAGACGGTCAGACAGACAGACGGCACGGTCAGACAGACAGACGGACAGACGGACAGATGGACGGTCAGACAGACAGACGGACGGTCAGACAGACAGACGGACGGTCAGACAGACAGACGGACGGTCAGACAGACAGACGGACGGTCAAACAGACAGACGGTCTGACAGATAGACGGTCTGACAGATAGACGGTCTGACGAGAGACTGTCTGACAGAGAGACTGTCTGACAGAGAGCTGTCTGACAGAGAGACTGTCTGACAGAGAGACTGTCTGACAGAGAGACTGTCTGACAGAGAGACTGTCAGACAGAGAGACTGTCAGACAGAGAGACTGTCAGACAGAGAGACTGTCTGACAGAGAGACTGTCTGACAGAGAGACTGTCTGACAGAGAGACTGTCTGACAGAGAGACTGTCTGACAGAGAGACTGTCTGACAGAGAGACTGTCTGACAGAGAGACTGTCTGACAGAGAGACTGTCTAACAGAGAGACTGTCTGACAGAGAGACTGTCTGACAGAGAGACTGTCTGACAGAGAGACTGTCTGACAGAGAGACTGTCTGACAGAGAGACTGTCAGACAGAGAGACTGTCAGACAGAGAGACTGTCAGACAGAGAGACTGTCAGACAGAGAGGCTGTCAGACAGAGAGGCTGTCAGACAGAGAGACTGTCAGACAGAGAGACTGTCAGACAGAGAGCTGTCAGACAGAGAGGCTGTCAGACAGAGAGACTGTCAGACAGACTGTCAGACAGAGAGACCGTCAGACAGAGAGACTGTCAGACAGAGAGACTGTCAGACAGAAACAAAGAGTCTGGCTGTCGCACGAATAGCTAGGACGAAAACCGTGTTGATTTTGAAAAAGCCAGTCATTTTTATTCCAGACTCGTTTAATATATTCCGCAATCATGTGTTCCATCTGCTTGCATACAACTGATGTCAAACTTATAGGCCTGTAATTATTAACAATCCTTTTGTCTCCTCCCTTGTGAATCGGCACTACAATTGCCTCTTTCCAATTTTGAGGAATCGTATTATTATTTATAGTGACGTCCATTAACCGAACAAGACAAGGAATCATGGCTTCCCCTCCCAATTTCAATATTTCTCCTGGTATTCCGTCAGGACCTTCAGATTTATTTCTCCTAAATTTTTGCGATCCTTTTTCTAATAATTCCTGCATCGAATCTAAAGGTTTCTATTACGGGTGTTGTTTCATTTACTGAGATCTGATCCTTCGGCTTGAAAACCTATGCGTAATGCCTATTTAAACAAGCCGCCTTTTCACTGGCATGTGTAATTAACGAACCGTCAGCTCCGCAGATCGTTGGTATACTTTCTTTGTTCCCTTTCTTATGTCTTATTACTTGAAGAAATTTTGCCAACAGTTCAATCGATCGTTTAGAATTGATTTCAGGTAATTTTCTTGGGTAACTTTAATGCTAGTAAGTCTTTAGATAATTGTAGAAAATTATTTTTCTGTTCCTTGTTTACATTACGTTTACTATACGCTTTCCTAACCTACCTTTTCAGTCGCCTCACTTCTTTGTTGAAATACACCGGATCCGAATGGCACCGTGGTTTCTTGGTAGTGTAATGATCCCGTCATGCAAAAAGAAACATTATAAACATTTTTTTAGTAATGATGCCATGGGAGGAGAGCGCTATAATAACACCAATAAGCAAACCTGGTAAGGACCACAGTCCGCCCTCAAATTATAGACCAATAAGTTTATTTCCTAATAGGAAACGTTTTTGATAAATGAATTCATAGAAGGTTAAATAGTTTCCTGAAAGACAACAATATAATCCCTAAAAACAATTCGTATTTCGCAAACATTACTCTACCACTCGTCAGCTTATAAGACTAACTGAAAATATAGCAAACGCATTTCACCAGCATAAACACACATAAGCTATTTTCCTTGATGTAGAAAAGGCCTTTGATAAAATTTGGCATGCAGGGCTACTATATAAAATGAGAAATTTAGGAATACCCCATTATCTATATGAAATAATTGTTTTCTACAAAATCGATCTTTCAATGGGAAAGAGAATAATACCTTATCGGATCAAAAACTCTCGCAAGCAGGAGTACCGCAAGGGTCACCGCTCTCACCAACCCTCTTTCACATTTCCTCGCAGACTACCCTGAGATGGAAAGAACAGAAATAGCATGTTTCGCTGATGACACTACTGTTCACAACAAACAAAGATGTGGATCAAGGTAGAGAAATTCTACAAAAATTAGATGATTCGTTTATAAATTGGTGCCCAAAATGGGAAATAAAAATAAACCCCACTAAATCACAACCCAAGATACTTACGCTACGAAGGCTTAAAATGCCCAACCCACTAAAAATTAAAAATGTAGATTTAAAACGGATAAAAAAGATCAACATGTGAGATATTTAGGAGTACTTCTAGACCAAAAACTAACGTGGAAATATCATATTAAGGAAATAGCCAATAAAACATACGTGAAAATAGCAAAATTATATCCACTCTATAATAAATAGCCACTCTAATAAATAGCCACTCTATAGAGTGCTTAGTCTATAGACTATAGACTAAGCATAAAATGTGGGATAAGCTTAAAAAAAATGACTACTTAACTTACCCGCGTAATCAGGAAAAGTGGGGAAAACGTCATTATCGGAGGAGATTTAAATTTACCGCACGCTACCTGGGAGGGGGATGTGGGGGCTGAAGGCTCCGCGCAACGCCTCGTTAACGACTTGCTTTGGGACAACGGCTTAACACAGGTAGTAACTAAACCGACATGCGATAATGCTTTACTGGACGTTTTCCTTACTAGGCCGGTGGACAAACTTCTTTCCTGCGAAATAATTCCTGGAATTAGCGACCACAAAGGAGTTATATTAAAATGTGTAGAGAGGGTAAGCGAAATTATCCCGTAAAAGAAAGAAAAATATTTCAATTTTATAGAACAGACGTTACAAACATGCAATTATATTTGAAAAGCAAATTTTCAACTTGGGCTTCTAGCGGATGTACAGTAGAACAGATATGGACAAACTTTAAGTACATAATTTTAGAATGCTCAGAAATATTCGTGTCTACTGTCATGGTTCCTATTACCCTTATCCCCTATCACAATAACAATATCATATTTCCATCAATCTTTCCACAGATATTGGATATCATTATCCTGTTTTACAAGCTCGTCGTAATAATAGGAAGCCACGCCAACGAATTTATATCCGTGGGTACGCAGAACCGGCCCATACGGGAAACCGTAAATAACACTATTATTATTGTAGGGACTAATCATTAATTAAAAATAAAAAATCTGAAATTTGTTTCCATTGTTGAATAACGACAATTGCGTTTATTTCCTTGTAATTATTAAATGATTACTTTAGCCAAAGAAAAATACAACAATCACAAATATTTTTCTTTAAGTTAACGACACTGCTAATTAATACTAAATATTTTTAATTACTTTCATTAATTAATTATTGGTGCACCTTCTGAAATTTACTATACTATTACTCATTATTGGATCCATTTAGCGTAGCTTCCAACCACAATCTCACAATTCTTGTCCTACAATGTATTTTAAACTTGGTCTTGCTACACAAAAAAAATGTCGAAAAGTTTTATCACTTCCCTTTTTCGAGTAGTTGCTGCTGTTCACTCACGGCCCTATCAGTTTCCACAAACCTTCTTGCGACCACACATTCCAATTCCATCCATTTTCTTCACGAATATCTTAGCACTATGCCTCTGACAAAACTGTATATTAGAATTCACCGCGCCTACCACGCGTCTCCGTCCGTGCCTTACCACGGATAATCATCGTCTGACGACCCTCGACCTTTTCGAAGCGCTTCCTTTAAAAAAAGCAACAAAAACACACACACACACACAGTCGACGGTTCTCCTTACGCTGTTTATCCTTTTCATTTCCAATTCCCCTCTACTAATTATACACAACTAAATGTTTTAGAAATTCGTATCATTTCCGAAATGTTCCTATATTGTTGTATTCTTTTGACTCGTACACGAATATTCTTTCAATTTCTAAATACGATTTCTCGCCGCTCGTCATGCTTCAAAAACACTTGACGGCGCTCTCCTCCCATGGCACCATTATTAAAAAAATGTTTATAATGTTTATTTTTGCATGACGGGATCATTACACGAGCGAACCATTACTGCGAGTTCAGTTGCATTCGCGGACAGTGAAGGAAAGGTTGTGTCAATGTTAGAGAGTAGCTGCCCCGATACGGGGCAGCTAATTGTTAGTTCTATAAAACTACTTAATTCTCCAACCATTGAGTTTTGTGAAATGTTTTCAAATAATCAGTGTTCAAGTGGCAGTTTAATGCAAAACAGTGCTCAGGGATTTCAACATCACCTTGTTCAACAAAATACAAATCTTGTTCAATTCCTGCATCTCGTGTGGACACCGGATGGTCAAATTCCAACAGCGAGTCTAATGGACGAGAGTAAAAGGAAAAGACGGATTTTGAAACTTCTGGCTATGTATATAATGTTCCAACTCATTCAAGATATGCAGTACTGGACAATATAGTGAGCACGATAATGCAGTAACTTCAGACGCAAATAAGCTGCCGAAAAAAACGAAAATTCCCCCAATTATAGTGCACGATGCAGACAACTTTCCTTTAATCTTACAAGATATCAAAGAAACAGTGAAAGGTGACATTAACACCCGTCTAGAAAATAATTGAGTGAAAATAAATCTAATAGAAATTGAAGATAACCGTAACTTCAAAAAATTTCTAGAAATAAAAATATACCATTTGATTCCTTTAGGGACCCTCTTAAAAAATTATTTTCAGTATTAATGAAAGAAATTCCCTATTCATATTCGACGCAAAAAAATTATAATGGTCTAACTGAATTAAAATACAATGTTGTTAAAGTGTCTTGGCTATATAATAAAGAAAAAATGCTTATCATAATGTGTGCAGTGGAATTAAAGGCTGAAGCCAATTCTAGAAACATTTTACATCTTAAACTTTTTGATTACTGTATTCTAAGATTCCAGGCTCAAGTAAATAGCAAAGTTATTCAATGACAAAGAATAGGGCATACGCAAGCTAATTGTCATTAGAACCTAGATGTGTTAGATGCTCAGGTAAGCACCATGATTTAGAGTGCGAAATCAATAAAAGTTTACCCCCCGTGTGTTTTAACTGCCAAGGCCCGCACACCTTCAACTACCGGGGATGCCAGGCATTGAAGGAAACAGTCAAACGCGGTAGTTTTCATTCTCATTCACTGATGGCGAAACCAATATCAAACTCATGGGACAGGAGCCGGGCCTGAATCAGTTAATGCTAGAAAAGATAAACGAGACGAAGCAAGGCCACCAAACAGGGCAGAATTCCCTCGTCTACCACAAAGATCACGAATTCCAAATTTCTCGGAAACTGTTACTCCAAACGCAAGCATAACTAAAACCAATTAAGAAAAAAAAAAACAAAATTTAAACTGGAATGCAAACGGGCTGAAAAGGCAAGAAAATAATTCAGGTTTTTCCTTTCAAACTGGGAAATAGATATTGCATGTATCACGAAACCCATCTCCATAGTAATCTAAAATTTAACGTTCCAGGGTATGAAACCTACAGGAAGGATAGAGCAGTAGAAAAGGCATCTAAGGGAGTTGCGTTAATAATAAAAAAAAATCCAACATCATGAACTAATCACACCATACTACGTTAACTTAGAAACGGTCGGCATACAAATCAGCTCAGTTCATGGAGACATGATAATAATATCGGCCTATAAACCACCAAATAAAACATTCCCAGAAAATACCCTAAAAAGCATTCTAAACAGTAATACACTAATGTTGAACTGTAAAAATATTGTATTTATTCAACAAATAAAGCAGAAGAAAAACTTATTAATTTCTTACAAAATAATAAATCGGATATACATGCACCCACTCTTTATCATTATGATCACAATATTATTCCAGACATCCTAGACATTACAATATCTAAAAACGTGCATATCCTATTATATCAGTACGTAACTCAGACCTTGATTCAGACCATTGTCCTGTACTAAATAATAAGCTTAAAAACCCATATCACAAATACAGATTCATTGCCTAAATGGTAAAATAAATGGGGAAAATTTTAGGTTTACATTTAATATTTTGTATACTTACCCCAATCAACTAAAAACAATGGAAAGTATTAATAAAGAAATAAACAAATTCAGAAAAGCAATACGGTTAGCAACAACATTAGGCAACAAGCCGAAAACAAATAACAATAAGAAAGAAGCTAAAATCCGTTTCTTCTCAATTTAATTAAAGAAAAACGAATACTAAGACGGATATGGCAGAAAACGCGAGACCCATATATAAAACGCAAACTAAATCAAACTCAAAGAAAAAGCAAACAAATATAGACGAACATATATTTAACGGGTTTCAAAATTCCATTGCTCAAATACCGAAAGGATCTAGACACCTATGGAGCACAATTAAAAAATTAACTAAAGAAAGTCATAAACTACCTCCCTTAAAAATAACAAACAATCTAACAGCCCTAACGGATAAACAAAAAGCGTCAGCTTTAACTACTAATTTCGAAACGACATTTACACCAAATAAACCGGAAATTATAAATCAATATAGGCAAATTGAAAGGTTTCTCTCTCTTCCATTCACAACAGTCCCTCAAAAAGTAATTTTCATATCTCCATCTGAATCACGTAAAATAATCTTGAAATTAAAACTAAAGGAATCAGCAGGCCATGATCAAATAACCACGCAGATTCTGAAGGAGCTCCCTCGCAGGACTTACAGCGATCCATAATGCAGCTCTAAGACTTAATTACTTTCCGGATATATGGAAATATATGGAAATGGAAAGGATAAACAGCGTAAAGAGAACCATCGACTGTTTTTTTTGTTTTTTAAAGAAAGCGCTTCGAAAAAGTCGAGGGTCGTCAGAGGATGATTAGCCGTGGTAAGGCACGGACGGAGACACGTGGTAGGCGCGGTGAATTCTAATATACAGTTTTGTCAGAGGCATAGTGCTAAGTTATTCGTGAAGAAAATGGATGGAATTGGAATGTGTGGTCGCAAGAAGGTTTGTGGAAACTGATGGGGCCGAGAGTTTTCAAAATTATGTTTATATATATTCCAAATTTTCTATTTCACTAAAATTCTAATTTCATTTATAATAATATCCTATATTTGATTTTAATATTATTATTATTATTATTATTATTATTATTATTATTATTATTATTTGTAGCACTGAAGATGGCCGCAATGCGGCCGAAAAAGCTTTATGCTAAAATAAATACATACGACGAAACAACGCCTCAAATTCATTCAAAAATAAACCTCAGAAGTCGGCGCACGCCACAGTGTACACAGAAAGCATTCGTATAAGTTGGAGAAGTCTAAGCTTTCTAAGCGTGATGTTACAATCAAAGATCGCCTCCAGCGCCGAGTAACATAGTTGGTATTAGATAATATCGATAAGCGCCGGTCCAAAAAAATGTAATAGAATGTTCAAAAGTATCTTATCCTGTAGATTACGGTGTGTGAAACGTTTCTTTGGGGCCTCTGGCCTCCAAATTTTAAGTTTTATGGCCCTAAAATGGTTCGTTTAGGAGTTAGTTTACTATATACATTTTGAGAATGCTGTCGAGTGATGCGGGTTGCATTTGAAATAAATATTTATATGCGTTTTTTCAACAATTCCTTCACATGTTTGAAGTCAAAATGCAATTAGTCTCGTCTCCGTGAAATTATCTTTCTTTAGATACCTCTTTTATAAAGGTTGGTCGCGTGTGAGAGCCGGAAAAAGATGTGTATACTACTGAAATAATATAGGAGACGAAATTCCATAGAGTTTGTAATTGCAGGATCCCGTATTTTCGCATGGACAACTTTACGTAGCTTTCTTAAGAGTAATAAGACTTTTGTGACAATCAAGGAAAGAGAAAAACTCACTGTCAAGGAAGGTTGTCTAATTACTTCATTTTTTAAGGGAATTGCTGTGAATTGTAGCAAGAAAATCACTCACTAACATTGAATAATTCATTGTTCAAAATTTGTTTCCAACCTCAATTTTATTTGATGACTGCCATATTTATTTTTATTTAATATTCTGTAAGTACATTGGAAGTTGCCCATATACACTTAAAAAAATAAAAACGTTTCGTTGACAAATTTCCCTCTTAATATGGTAATGGAAGGAGAGAAAAATAGATGGAGTTTAACATGTGAGAGGGTTTGCAAGTTAAGTGTTCTCGCGAGGGTATACTAATTACTATTATTAGTATATGGCAGTGTTTTAAGATTTGATGGTAATTTCTGTGTCTCCTTGGTGAAACTCCCACGAGTTTCTGATTAATAGCAGGATAAATAAATGAAATCTAAGCGCTAAGGAATGTTAGTAAGTTAACCCATGCACTGTACCAGTCGTATACAGTGTAACGTGCAGTCAAGTGTCTGGCCATCCAAGTTGAATTTCAGTAGAAAACAATGATTTATCAAGTGGAGTATTCGCATAGGGCCAGTTAGTATCGATGTATTGAATTAAACTCGAAATCTTTTTTATTATGGGGATTGTTTCCTTATCTTTTGTGTAATGTCTTTTATCCGTATGTACGATTGTTTCGTTTTGGAAGACGATTGCACTGCCATTTTTGCTTTCTCGCTATGAAGTAGAAAGAAAATTACGAAATGCTACGCGAAAAAACGGCGAATTTAAGGAAAACTCTTATTACAGGGCTCTGGTACTGAAAAAGTGGATAAATCCAGTTGCTAACTTCAGAAAAAATCTCTAAGATGTGGTGTAGCTACAATCCGTATTTTGTGGGTCCTTGATACCGAAAAATCGAATGACAGAAAAACGTATTTTCTCCGTCTGTCTCACCGTCTGTGAACAGCGCTAGCGGCTAAACCATTCACCTAATTTTGTTCAAAATTGATAGTCCCAAATTGACCTGGCTGATGTCGCGTTCCCTTGAATTTGAAACCGAATTCTTAATTTTTGGATGTACTTTACATGAAGTCCCTTAGATATTTTCAAAAATTTAAAAAAAATGGCTCCATCGTTTTTGGTTAATATTTTTTGTTTTATAGTGTGAAGGACATTTAATTGAATGGTACATGTGTCGTGTGAGTTGAAAGCTCTTAATTTTCGAAAATTGCAAAACTTCAAACTGTTTTCGGAGTCTTACTACAGCTAAAATATTAAAGGTAGAGATTTTTCCCTTAATGAAATCTGTTCCTTAAAGATAGAATTTGGAATACGGCCTTGTACCATTTTTCGAAAATTTGAGTACTTTTCGCGTAATTTTGTGTGAAGGGCTGGTTTAGCACCAGTAGTTTGGTCACCAGTCAGGAACGGAGACGGCATAATTGCGTGAGCCTCCCCTGTCCCCTACGATTTGAAATGGAATGTGGCGCTCATCATCTCCTGTAATTAATTTTAACTCACATTCGCCGCCGCTTTTGTAAACGTTAAGAGAGTAGCGAAAATGTTAGTTACCAACTTCAAAATACTGACTGTGTATAATTTAATTTTCAAATTCCGTTATAAGCTACATGCCAGTCATTGTGGCAATGACGTCGCAGCGCGACTACACGCAGAACAATAGACACGTGCTACAGCAAGTCATAAATGTTTAGAGTCGTACTTTCCAGCATCAGGAAGAAACGTGACTTGTGAATTCTAAATTACTCAAACCTAAGAATACCATGCTCCATTTTGCTACACAGATCAGAAAGAGCGTTTTTTGATGTGACGCGTTTTGTGTTTGTAACAGATAAGACACAAAACCTGCCAGAAGGTAAACCCTTCTTACGAAACAATGAAATTGCGAAGGAGGGAAATACATATATATGCAATAGAACATCAACGTTCCAGTCATCATTTTATTCTTCTCTGCCGCAATGGTCGGGCCAGAGGAATTTCTCACCCAGGAAGAGTGGGCAAAAGTGGTTAAGCGTCATTTGGGCACCAACCAGTTCGAAGTGCTAAGCATCAGGTAATATTGCATTAGAGTTGGGAAAATGATACAAGATATATTGAGTGGAAATTATATGTTACACCTACTAGGAATTTGTCGAGAATGATTACATTTTTTTAAGTACTAAAATTTCAATTAAATGTCAAACCACATTTTTAATTAAAATTCAATTTAAGAACTTAAAACAATGGAGCAGTTTAGGGAAACAATTTAGTTTGCAATGTGTGGGATAAAGACACTTTTCCACTCAATTAGAAGTAAATGTTATGAATCACTCGAGGAACATTAAAAATTAAATTGAATGTTAAATTAACTGTCTGTTGGTCTTCTCCTTAGGATTCATTTTTTATCCCATGTTATTGTAGACTGTTTTTCATTTTTTATGTAAAAGGATAAAATACATGATAAAATTACATCTCTAATTTAATTTGCTGGTACATGATAATAGATGAAAAAATATTATGCGATTTTATTGTGTATTATATCCTTTTAAATAAAAAAAATGAAATATGATCAAAATAAAATGGAATCATAGAAAACAAATTCTAACGACAAGATTGAAAGTTCCTGTTATATGTTTATAGTGATGAAACGCAGCAGAGAACTGCGTAATAATGCTTCATCCGCTCCGCGTTGCCTACGAGTTCTCTTTTTCTACAATTTTTCATTTAAATAATAATTTGGTTAAGTTATGTTACGTAACTTTCTATCACGAATAACTGATATCTGATGAACACTCTTAACCAAACTATTGTACTTCACGTACAAGTTCAGTAAAATACCAAGCTTTTTCAATTATTTTTGTTGTAAAATAACAAGTGTATTAAAATATTATCATATATCTAAAACATCTAAATTAATAAATAATTAGAGTGCCAATGATTTCACTTGGTGATATTAATCAATTTTTCTGTGAGAGATTTCAAGGACGTTTTCTATATCTCGTCAACATAGTTTTTTGTCTACTTTTCATAATCATTGTCCTGAAGTGTGTCATGACCTGATCTAGATAGAAATGAAAAAAATCTTTTGTAACACTTGTTGAAGGTTAGAAAAATAGATTATGTGACTTATCACATGAAAGTAAAAGCAAGTACGATACAATATGAATATTATAAATAATTATTTAAATAAATATATCAAACCATGAACGTGTTAGATGCAACATGAACAAATAAAATTTTATTATAATTTGTCATAAATAAAATTAAATATTTTATATTATTACAATTATTTTTCTCATTTAAGTGTATAATTATTCTCAACATTAAATTTATCGTCAATAATGTGAAAATATCAAACGATTATTTAACGTTTTATAAGTATTTAATTTGTCAATTGAATAAACGTGTGTTTAAATTAAAACAAACAAAAATTATTGTATTAATAATAGAAATTATCAGAAATAATAATTCCCAAACGTCAATATTCTATTAGTTTAAAACACCTTTCTTGATTGGTTGGGTTTGGTTTGGTTTGGTTTGGTTTTTTCGTGTTTCCGGGCGCGTCAACTGCTTTGGTCATTAGTCCCGTTAGTGTAGTGCCTGTTATTTTTCTCGGGAGATGGCGGTGACCTTTCCCCGCTGGATGGCGAGATTCGGCGCCGACCTATCGTCGGCTAGTGGGGTTTCCCCCTAACCAGGACTCTCCCACCAGCGGGGCACCGCCCCAGCCGGGACAAGCTCTAAGTACCCGACCGGCCTCCCGGAATATATGGTAGTGTGGTGCATGTTAGTGTAAGTGTGTGTAAGGGGAAGAGGATAGGACAAGGAAGAGGAAGGAAAGATCGCGCGCGGTCCGTGGCCCGTTTGGTAGGGTACTGCTCCGGCATTCGCGTGGTGTTGATCGGAGAAACCACGGAAAACTACCGATCAGAGCAGCCGGCCGCTAGAATTCTCCTCCAAGCAGCGACTGAACTCGCCTAGCTGAAAAGCTAGTGTCGAAAATCCTGCCGCCATCAGGACTCGAACCTAGGACCTTTCTTGAGAAATACATGATTAATAAAAACTACTTTAAACAAAACATCCTTAAATAATCATTAAGTAATAGAATTTTTGTATAAATAATCTTCTAATTTTTATAAATTTATTTTATCCTTGTTCGATTACAGACATAATCTTTCAAGATATTGAACACATAAATATAACTAATTCAAATAATAACCAATTTATATATATATAAATTAACAAAGGCATACAAATAAACTTATGTACATAAATACTGAGGGATACCCTTACAGGAACCTCTAATATCTTGTTTAATTGATTAAATACATTTTTTATTTTTGTAAAACAAAACAATGATATAGTATATTGATAATGGTATAGTATTATACATAGTAGTCAACTTAGCGAGGTTGTAGTAAATCTTTTGAAATTTTAAATTTAATTCTTGAATTTATTGAAGATGTTTTTCCTAGCTTAAAACAACTAAATAAAAATGAAGTGAACGAATATGTGAGTGAATCGCCTTGCTGCAGCGGGTGGGGGTGTCAGAGAGGGGAGGGGGACTTCCTGGCGAAGGCCTGACCGGAGGTGGACGTTTAAATTTATCATCAATATTATGATAGTAGATAATTATTTAACATTTAGTACTTATTTCGTCGAAACTTTGGATTTATTGAGCAAGTGTTTAAATTAAAAGAAACAATACATTATAGTAATATTAATAGTAATTAACCGGTAATAATAATTCCCTGTTAATCTACTAAATCGTTTGTGATAAATAATTAATAAAAGCTACCTTAAATGTAACATCGTTAAATTATGATTATTTGTTGTTTTTTATATTCAAATGATTTACTATCCCCAAAGAAATAAATGGAGAAATAAATACATAAATAAATGACAAAGACAACAATAACGGCCGGTGAGTTGCGAATTAGGAGCGGCGGCATGTATGTCCGGACTGTCATATACATTTTACCCACTGAAAATATTTCTTGAACGAGGAAAACTATAGCATGTAGATTACAACCGATTTGCACGCATCGGGATTTTAATCTTTGCTAAGACAGTTTTAACCTTGATGACGAAAAATACAAATGTGCTCACGCGAAACTACAAGGTTTTAAAAAAAATATTTCCAGGAAATAAATCAGGAACTTATTAAATCAGATGAAAGGGTCCATATTCTTACTGTAGATAATAGCCGCGGACTCTACCGAACAAACCCGTAATAGGAGCCCGCTGCTTCCACCCAACTCCCAGTACCCCACTCTTCCCCACGCTTCCATTACCTTACATGTACCGGCTACGGACGGACTCACGATAGTCCACGATACTATCCATTCCAAAAATGTTTACCTTTCGTATAATCGGTCACTTCAAACGAAATTCGTTCTCCAAAATTGCGCCGGTTGTTTGCACAAATTAAACGAATCCATTTATTGCAAGTTTAATATTTCCTGCAACTTTTCCCGAGGTTAGTTTCTTTTCCTGGGGAGAGAGCCCCTGTCCCTAGAGTCTATAAGGAGCAGCTGCCACTGGAAGGGAACGGATGTGTGTTGCTGCAGCTTGCGGCGGCTGTCGGAGGGCGGCGGCTTCCTGGGGGAGCACCGCCACGCCGAGGTGGCCGTGCGCCTGCACGACGAGCAGCGGACGCGGCGCGCGCTGCACTTCTTCGTGAAGGCGCAGCCGCAGGCGCTGCCGGAGCAGCGCGCGCTGGTGGAGGAGACCGGCACCTTCGCCAAGGAGGTGGCCGCCCTCAGCAAGATCTTCGTCCACTTAAGGTCTGGGTACAGCAACTTCCTCACCGACCGATCGACCGACCGATCGACCGACCGATTGACCAACCGATTGACCGACCGATCGACCAACCGACACTTCGACAGACAGACACTTCGACAGACAGACAGACACTCCGACAGACAGACAGACACTCCGACAGACAGACACACCGACAGACAGACACTCCGACAGACAGACACACCGACAGACAGACATTCCGACAGACAGACACTCCGACAGACAGACACTCCGACAGACAGACACACCGACAGACAGACACACCGACAGACAGACACTCCGACAGACAGACACTCCGACAGACAGACAGACACTCCGACAGACAGACAGACACTCCGACAGACAGACACTCCGACAGACAGACACTCCGACAGACAGACACTCCGACAGACAGACACTCCGACAGACAGACACTCCGACAGACAGACACTCCGACAGACAGACAGACACTCCGACAGACAGACACTCCGACAGACAGAACCTCCGACAGACAGACTCTCCGACAGACAGACACTCCGACAGACAGACAGACACTTCGACAGACAGACACTCCGACAGACAGACTCTCCGACAGACAGACACTCCGACAGACAGACAGACACTTCGACAGACAGACAGACAGACAGACCGACAGACACACCCACAGTCGCACGAACGGACCGACGGAATCATAGACTGACATTTTACTGTCGGAATATCAATTTTGGAAGACATTTTCTGTTCGGTTTAGGAGCCACCGTTAACCACAGACAGACAGACAGACAGACAGACAGACAGACAGACAGACAGACAGACAGACAGACAGACAGACAGACAGACATGTTTCCTCGTCAGTTGATTTTTCGGTATCGAGAAACCACAAAACATGGATTCTGATTAAACAACGTGATAGAGGAAGTAATTTTCTACATATAGAAACAAGCTTTATCCACTTTTCGTTACCATCATTTTGAAAATTATACAGTACAAATGCTAACTAATTAAATAAATATCATTTGTTAAAATCGGTATTACTTTCCTTTAGATGCTTATTATAGAATTAGCCTAATTGTATAGAAACAGATATGAAATAAAAATATTTTACATGACACATACACCTTTGTATCGATTTTAATTGGTTGGTTGGTTGGTTGGATATTGATTACGGGCGCGTCAACAGCTTAGGTAATTAATCCCGCAAGTGTAGTGCATGTTTTTGACGGGAGACGGCGGTGATCTTTCCCCGCTGAATGGCGAGATCCGGCGCCGACCTACCGTTGGCTAGCGGAGTTTCCCCCTAACCAGGACTCTCCCACCAGCCGGTACAAGCTCTAAGCTCCCGACCAGTCTCCCGAAAATATGTGGTAATGTAGTGCATGTTAGTGTAAGTGTGTGTGTTTAAGGGGAGAGGATAGGACAAGGGAGTGGAAGGCAAAATCGCAACGCGGTCCGTGGCCCCTTTGTTAGGTTACTGCTCCGGCATTCGCCTGGTGTTGATCGGAGAAACTACGGAAAACTATCGATCAGAGCAGCCAGCCGCTAGAATTCTCCTCAAGACAGCGACTGAATTCGGCCTAGCTGAAAAGCTTGTGTTGAATATTCTGCCGCCGTCAGGACTCTAATCTAGGACCTCCTGGTCAGAGGCGCTGCAGTGTCATCAGTTGATGCACTGAGCTACCGCTCATTCGTTTCGTCGGTTTTAGTCGTTTAATATCATCTGGCAACGTGTTGTAAAATAATGTACTGCATTGTTTGTGAATACTTTCTTGCATTAAATTCGTAAAATGAGAAAGTATTGTAATCTTGCGCCGAAAAACGGTATTTCTCTTATTTCTGGGGAACACGTATTGAAGAAATTTCAATAAGTAGAAAAATTCTCGCCGACCTGGATGACCGAGGTGGCTAAGAGCGAGTACCGTCTCAGCGCTTCGGTCCGAAGGATCGCGAGTTCGAGTCCCGCCTTGGGCATGGTTGTTTGTCCCTTGTCTTTGTATGTATCTGTTATCGCGGAGGGCCACGCGTTCAGCCCAGATCAGAGGCGCCCGCAAGTGTGTTGGTGTCTAGTGTATGGTCGAATATGCGTCCCATCGGAACACAAAGGGTAACCGGATGTCGGCTGGATAAAAACCCTAGAAAGAAGAGGAGAAAAATTCTCATTGCCGTGCGCTGGTAATGAAACAGTGAATAAATCGTCTTCACATACAGTAAATTTCTTCTAATACATTGTAGAGTCAGAATCTATGTTTTGTGGGTCCTTTAATCGATTCGTCCGAATTCGTCCAAAAAATCCATTGATGATGAAACGTGTCTGACCGTCTGTGGTTAACGCTAGCTTCTAAACCGTTCAGAAGATTCACTCTAAAATTGATATTCCCGGATTGATTTAAATTTGATTGATTCAGTGACCTACATCTTGAATAATGTATTTTAGATGCTGAGGGTATTGTAAATTAACCATAAATTACATTTTCAAAATTTTCTCGGGTAGGTGTAATATTCTTTAAAATAACTGGTTTTTCGAAAATTGCTTAAGTTCAAAATTTTTTCCAGCTTTTTCCTACAACCACAATATTGAAGATAGTATTTTCCTCAATAGAATCCATTGTTAAAATACAAATATTGAAATAAGCTTATGTAAAATGTTTTGAAAATAGTTTTCTCGTAATTTTGTGTGAAATCTAGGCAATTTTTAAAACTTATTCCTCAAAAACAGTTCAAATTTTTCTTTAATTTTTTCTCGTGTGTATCAAACAACGGTAAACAAATTGGTGCTGGTTCATTTCCGGCCAACTTTCTGTATTTTCGAAAATTGCAAAAAAGTAGCATTGCAAAACTACAGACTTGAAGATGGTGATTTTTGTCTTAAATAACATTAGTTCTGAAAAATCAGGTCGTTAAAAAATATTAAGTACAATTTTTGGAAAAAATCTAGTAGTTTTCGCGCAATTTTTACTTGACGTCAATGCAAATATTAAAAGAAATATTTTCTCAAGAACTCAATTTTTTTCTTCTTAAAGAACCAGGCGTGGGTCCATTTTTTATGAACTCTCTGAATTTTCAAAAACTGCAAAAGTTAGAAAAATGCTAGAAAGTACAGTAAACTCTCGTTAGTACGAAGTCGTTCAACAGGAACTTGACATGAACTTGACATGACGTCGGTCCCGGTAAGGGATTACCGTAATGCGGATATTTATAATAATCGGATTACCGGAATTTTTGTAACACGAACTCCGATGATTTTAGTCCCTTGGAATTCGTGTTAATGAGAGTTTACTGTAGTATGTGTTTTTACAAAACTACTCGTTTATAGTCAGTTGCTAACATGGACACCCGAAGAATGTGATTACTACTTCGAGTGAAATAGTTTTACACTTCTCTATTAGTTGAAACGATCTTCTCACTCTTCAATAATACATTTTTGTCAAAAACAACTTATTCCTAAATCAAGAGGAAAGGCAATGGTAGAATTCCTAGCTAAATAAAGAGGCTTTCAAGAATCACGTGTGGTGGGATTTGCTAATTCTTCGTAAAATTCTTTCTTCTCAAATTTCAATGTATTCAGTTTATTTAAACGGACGTTCTATTTGTGACATGAGTTGAGATACGGCGCAAATAAGTCAAAATAACAAATTGTTAAAACATTTTTTTTAAATTATTTTTTTATCGAAGATCATTTTCCCGTCACCAACGTCTCAGAGCAAATTGAAGCGTTGACCGCAACAATCCTAAAGGATTTGGCCTCTGTTACGTTCAACTCATTTCAATCAAGAGTCTTTTCTGACGATTTCAGGATTCACTTCGCAAGAATACCGTTTGTATGTACCAAATACATAGTGATGTTGTTCATGCCCTCCTGGAGATGAATCTGTTGGAAACTAATAAATAGAAAGAGTTTAGGTCTGAAGGGAATGGATTGCATTTGTATTTCGTCTGGGAATTGCAGAGTTCGGCTACGTGACACAAAGCGCATCTTCGTTCACGCATTCTCCTCTTGCACCACCGCTTAGTGGGTCATTCGGGCATTGGCCAAGGCCGTGATATCACCTCTTTTTGAATTCAACTTGACTGGCCTTCATGTCGTTTGATACTGATATATTACTCTTTCTCAATGTCGTCTTTAATTGTCTCGAAACGTCTCGAAACGACTAAGTGAGATCAGGGCTACGAGAACATTCCTTCTCAATGTCAATCGCTAGAAATAAAATAAAGAATTTTCATGAAGTCATATCTCCAGAATGGAACTTTTGTTTATATTACGTAAATGATCGTATGAAGACATCATCACCTACTTTGTTGAAATTGAGAATAGGACAAATATGTTCAGTATTATTGTAATGTTCCTTAATGTTCCCTCTGTCTCTGTCTTTGTCTCTCTCCCTCTCTCTCTCTCTCTATGTCTCTCCCTCTTCGTCACGGCCTCTCTCCCTCTTGGCTCTTTCTGCCTCTCTCTCTCTCTCTCTCTCTCTCTCTCTTTCTCTTCTTCTCTGTCTCTTTCTCTCTCTCTCTTTTTTCTCTCTCTCTGTTTCTCTCTGACACTCTCTGTCTCTCTCTGTCTCTCCCTCCCTGTTTCTCCTTTTCTGTCTCTCTCTCTCTCTCTGTCTCTCCTTTTTCTTTCTGAACTATTATATTCGTTTATGTTGTTAATAATAAACAATTTACATGTTTATGGAATGTTTATGTGCTTCTACAACGCAAATGTTTGCTTAGAAAACATATCAAGCCAACACAAGCCAACTTTTGGGTGCTTGCGGCTCAACCATTCCGAATATCTGGGTAGTTTATTAGATAAAATATACTTGAAATTGTCGTAAGAGCTTATTTCGAAGCTTAAACGTTTCCTCCCAGAACACCCTGTGTATGTATATGTACATGTGTATATATACTGAAATATACCCATCCATGCTTGCTGCCCTCAAATTCCTGTAACCTGTTTCCGAATTTCTAATAAATATATGAGCGCCAGGAAATGGTTATGAGAATGAGCTCCCAAATTATATTTAATTATAACTCCGTTGCTGACTCAGTCGGCGGGTTCTCACCGAAATAATCGTGAATACTTACGATTACTTAATTCGTCCCCCATACGAAGAAGCGTGGAATCTGAAATGCAAAATTTAAATATCCTACTGGATTGCACGTGACGGCAAATGATAATCAGCCTTCATCAATAGAAAATAACAAATTTATTTATAAATTTTAGTAACTTCTTTTAAAATAAACAAAGTATAACATTCTTTTTGGTCATGACCTTTACTATAGCGCTATAGAACCTGTTATCCATGAGAATCTTGGGCGCTGTCCTGGTAAAGGATGTCTGCCCGTAGACTTCAGCAATGGACCTCGTCCAATCTTCTTTCTTGCTACCGACCAAATCCGTATCTTGTCTTTTCTTCTCATAAACCACTATGTAAGATTTATTTCACGTAAGATGTGACCCAGAGAGCTTGGCAATACCAACCTCCCGTAAACCACCCGCCATACATACTACATTGACTTAGGGACTTTTGATTACCATTTAGGTTGGAGAAATGGTGCCAACCCAACGTAAATTCCCACGTAATGGAAGTATAGCTGCCAGGACTTTTTGGCTGGAGACTGGCATGCATCGAGCGAAATGAATTTGTACCAACTTCAACGGTTTCAACCAGCAAAGCGTTGTGTGGAGATTGTGAGCTTATGCGAGTGAGCCGCATCCCGCACTTGCGTGCTGAAAAAGCCTTTCTTTTGCGTTTCCAGTGCGCGAATTGTTTCCTAAGGGAAATCTTATTGTGTGCTGGGCTTGACATTTTTAGAAATGTCAAGTAATTCCAGAAATAACTCTCCAGTGAAGCAGAAGGGGAAGTGGATTTTATCGAGTGGTGAAAGGCAGGTCCTTCTTAATGTTTATAAGTACAAGAGCGAGAAAAATTCTCGTAAAGAAGTGAAACTTCCTGAGAGCAGTGTCATTGCAAAGATAGCAGTAATTGTGGGGGTAAGCCATCAATGTCACAATAATTATTGATTTTTTATTGCATGCCTCAAGAACGTCTTCACAATGAACATGTGTGTGTGAATCATAATTATTTAATTGAAATATATTCATATATTACAGAGACCTTATACAACTCTGGCAAACGTTATTAGGGATTATAAGGCAGGAAAATCTATTAAAACTCCAACTAAAAAGAAAGCGTTCACGACCTGTGAGATTCAGCTGATGGATTTGCAAGAGAAGCTATTTGCAGATATATTTACCAGGAAGCTGATAATGGTAAGATATTTTATATTTAGAGGAATGATGAAGTATGTGGCTCACTTTTGAAGACTTTCTAAAGACCTATTCATTTGCAACAGGCAGGAGACTCTACTTACAGATGTTTGGCAGTACGTGAAGGAAAATTATGATATTTTTTATTCAGAGGTCACGCACAACATTGTTCAGAATTATTAAGGAAATGGGTTTAGCATGGAGGAAAGGAGACCCAAATATTGTATTTGTGAGTCAAATGAAATAATTGTAAAGAGGTTATATTTTGTGGCAGACTATATGAAAAATAAGAGAAGTCAAACCAAAAACTGTAGTGTACCTAGATGAGACATGGATCTATATGAATGGTAAAAGAGACCTTTGAAAATGTATATTACTGAAAATATATATATTAAATGTATATTACTTATGTGTAAAAATTATGAGACAAAAATATCATTTTCATTAGGTTCAACTACTTATTCATGGCAACTACAGGCACCAGTAAAGGAGTAATTAAAAGACCACCAGAGGGAAGGAGGCTAGTTGTGGTTCATGCAGGAACAGAGAAGGTTTTGTACCAGGTACAAATGTTTTCAGTTTTAATGGCATTAATTATGAACAAACTGAGGCATGTGTACGAAGCATGACATTTTGTAGGTGCTGGTCTGATATTTGCTACTGACCTAAAAGGGGCAAGATTATCATGGAGCAATGAACAGTTCTACTTTGAATCCTGGGTTAAGAAACAACTGATTCCTGGCATTCGAATGTAAGACCTTGCACCACTGTCATGGATAATGCTTAATACCATTCAAGGCAGGTAGAGAAGCATCCAACAACAAAGTGGCGAAAGGATCAACTGATCGTAAGTATCAGAAATGAAATGAAACTATTGTGCTTAATGAAATAAGTAATGTAACCAGAGAAAATTATTTTTAGGAATGGCTGAACCAGCGAGAGTACGAGTGCCAGAAGCTGCAAATAAAATCTCACTTGCTGCCTGCGAGCCAACATTGTGAAAGGATAAAAGGTACCACGAGATACATATCAGTCGTTAAAGAATACATTTCATTAATATTTTGCATCATATTATCTTGTTCTGTTGCATCATTGTAATAAAATATTAAAATATATACTTTAAATATGTACAAATATATACGTCTACACTTGTGATAAATAAATGATATATAAATCTAATAAATAACTGACCTCAGCAATGTATTGGTGAAGGTATGTAGTTGATGACATGCTGGCTGCAGAAGGGCACACAGTTTTGAGGCTGCCACCATATCATTGCAAATTCAATCCTATTGAACATGTGTGGGCATTTCAAAGGGTACTACAACAAAACTGTATGTGAAAGGCCAGGGCAAGGAATGGAGAGAACTAATGCTGTGTGGAATGAGGCAATAAATCAGGTAAAGTTTTCAATACACCATTATAGAAAAATGGTAAATATATGATAACAGTTATGATTATAATTTTTTTCAAAATTAGTAAAACAAGAAACTATAAAATTATGTTATGGCATTAACAGGTCACACAAGAAATGTGGAAGAATTCAGTGGAACATGCAGAAAAGATTATTGAAGAGTATTATGAAAAAGAGGCAGTGGAAGAAGATTATGAAGAAATAGTAGTAAATTTGAGCAGTGCTAGTGGAACTGACACAGCTGAAGAAGGCACAGGAGAGGAAGGAGACACAATTCCATTTGAGCCAATCCAGGAACATCTTCAATGTGAAACAATTGAAAAAAATTAGAGAATTGGATCGAGTGGGGTTGCAAAAGTGATAAGTAAGTAAGCATTAAAGCGTTTGGAATAAAAGTGATATTCTTGTAAAATATGTAACTCAATATTTCAGATTGCCTCAAATTATAAAACTCCTGCCCCCGTAAAGCAACCACCAAGTCAAGGTTAAGAACAAATTTGGTTACACTGTGCACAGAAAGGTATAGCTAGAATGTACTTGATTATGGAATTGTGGTTATTGCAATGTGAAATTAAGTTATTCGGTTTGGTTTAAGAACGGTTGCAATGTGAAATTAGTGAGTATTCCCAAATAGTGTAGAGTAATTGTCAAACACTAGTGACAAATGAAATTCAATCTTACAGATGTGCCATGTAATTATAAATCTGCTGAAATGATAAATGAAATCCTGAAAGCAACCACAAAAGTCTAGTTTGTGTACAAGTTTTGGTCACACTGTGCTACTGGAAAAGGTATTGCTTGAGTTGAGAAATTCTGTTCCTGCCAGTGCTTCAGTCAGTCTGTTTGGTTTGAGAACAGTTGCAATGAGAAAGAAGTGAGTGTGCATTAATAGTTTTAATGAGTGTGAGATCCTGAGTGAACTCCTGCCTTCTCAATTCAAAGACACTAGTTAAGAGCACCATTTCATTAACATTAATTAACCCCAATGAATTAACAGTTAATCAATTTCACATGTGTAAGAAACATACATTACATTAATAAATGTTTCAGATATGCAATAATGGAGTTCAGAACATACATCATTTTATTTAGATGTTTTGTTCAAATGGTAATCAGTTTTAAGTGAAATAAGTAAGTACTTATTTCATGATATTATTTGGCATGATATAGAGTAAAATTTAATGTTTACTACTGATGTGCTATATTACTTTTTTGGGTTTTTAACATATCATTTTAAGTTATTTTTCAATGATTTTCTATTGATGTTTGTAAATTTTATTGGTTTTGTAGGTAATTTTTTGGTTACATATTATATTGAATACTGTAATGTGAAGCATAAATTCTTGGCCAACTTTTCTTCTGGACGTTTTCATATGTTGCTAGAGTTTGAAGTAATATATAAGTTAAGTAGCAATTTTTTTTATTATATATAATTTTGGAATAATTTTTGATCTTATAACAATAACATGTCTGTTTATTGAATTTATCATGATTGGACAATAGATACTGCATTGATTGTTCTATGTTGCAGGGTTGCTGTGTTTACCAGATTTTTCATTTTCTAAATATGGAATGTTTTATGTATATTATTTTACGTATTGTAAATGTCTCCATTATTTTGACTTATGTTTCTGTATGCATGCTAGAAATCGGTCCTCAGTCGTCATCCTGATCGGAGGATGGGTATGCTATCAATATATGTAAAATTTTTAAGTAGTTTTTTAATTTGTAAAGTCAGCCAAATTTCTTAATGTTGATTTTTAATAATAATATTTTTACAATACAATTGAGGATTAATTCACTTTTTTATTCAATTTTTTTTATATATATGGTAGCATACTTACTCCTTTGTTTTCCTGGTTTTCCCGATCGCTTAAGGTAAATGCGGGATGTTTTGTAATGTTTGTAAGCCCAGGGGCATTAGGCTTTAAAATTGTTGTAAAAATTCAATAATTTTTGTGAAAATAAATTGCTGTGGACCATCGGTGTTCAAGAAATTTTAATGACTGCTCCTTGCAATTTGTCATTAAAATTGACCACCCATGGTGCATTAGTTTATTCTTTACTGAACCTTCGCATTATATCAAATCATATATCTGATCAATTCAATTTTCATGAAATTTCAAACATTGTCATTTTCATACAGTAGATTTGTTCATTCCTTTTTTTCCTGTTGTATAATAAAATAACCTTCTACTATTTCATTTATTCTTCAGTTTAAATAAGATTTTATTAATTCTGAGAGTTCAAATATTTTTAAATTAATAAGTAATTTAATTAAAAGTATTATATTTAATATTATAATTAATTAATAAAAACAAATTTCATGTATAAATTATAAATTAAATTATTTTACCATATGCCTGTTACGATTTATAAGTCGTAAAACAATATTAACAAATCATTTCAGCATATCTGGATTTTGAAGGCCACTACGTACATTTAAGCAAGTCAAGTCGGCGCTTTCGCGTTTTATTTCGATGAGGTTGGCAGTGCCGAAACTCCGCCATCTTGAATTTTTCGGGTCTTTTCTTACGTGGAAACACTTATACACTGTTTATCCATTGGCTTTCCATCCCCATTCACCTGCTTGAATTGCTGCAAGTTCTAATACTCCTTATTATCCATTCCCTTAGCAAAATCTTAAGTGCTGTTAATATATTAGCATATAAGTTCACCAAGTTATAAATTACGTCCATGAAAATTATATAAGCCTCGGACCCGGGTTCCTATCATCGAAGACTAAGTTCGATTATCATTGTCCGCTTAATAAAATTTATAAGTCCCACTTGGGACCTTCACTGTTCCCTTCGTATAAAACAATTTATGAGTTCTATTTTTTGAATACTAACGACAAATCACTAGGTCCGAACTCGCGTAAATTTTCTATGTTCAAATAAACTGCTATGTATCTAGCACCCTGATCCGATCGCTATCGAGTGGAAAGCTTGAATGAATATGTTGTATGCTCCTTCAACATGTCAACTTTCTTCATCTTTTACTCTCTTGTTTTAAAACAAAATTATGCGATCTACCTCGCGGCGTCATCTACGTAATTATTTTTTACCAATAACTCAGTTTTTCACATTCCCATGACACTTCCGGTATATTAGAATTGAATTTTCTCATTAGTGTAACTAAGCATCTCTTAAGTTTGTTTATCTTCCTATCGAAACTCACATAATATTACTATGTAAATATTTCTGTAATTGGTTTGCCCTGCTATTCTCATAAATTTACCTTACACTGAAATATGTATTAGGTTGATTCTATTTCCATTTATTTATGTGTATCTGCATACAACATGCTCTTACCATGCAGAACGCTGACGTGTTATCTGTATAGACTTGCGATCTTTGATAATTAAATAAATGTTTCAATTGATGGCAACCAAAAAATTATCACCATTGTTCTAATACAATAAATTGACATTTATTAATAATTTAATTTATAACCTTAAATGAGCTCATCTTAATGACATTTTTGTGATTTCTCTTTAATAAAAGAACTATTCTTCCTGTACAGGTCAAAATCAAATTTCGTGACTTAAAGAGATCTTCGTGCGCATTGATTTGTCGGTTGCACTCCGGTTGGTTCATCGCGAGTTCTTTCTCGATGCTGCCTATTTGATGTTAATTATTACTATCCTGCTTACCGTAATATCTCCCAGTGTCAAATTCTAATAAAAATGTCATCTGAGATATCGTTAGATCGTTACCGGTTCAACAAATATTCATCATAATTTATCACGCGTCCGTCAACTTTCCCTATTCCCACGTATCTATTCCCGATTAACTAACGTTCAAGTTGTTGAATAAGAGAAACACCTACGATTCTTTCCTATCTTAAACTTCGTTCCGAATATAAATCTATTTCAAATTTTAATGAACATTCAAAAATATTTTTAACATCTTTAAGTTTCTGGTAATCAAACTCCGAAAATATCCGACCCAATTCCGTAGTACACACTTCCCTCTGATTCAAATAATATTCACAACCTTAACACTACGCGTCCTACCAGATGGGGATCGTACCGTACCAGCCCATGTGTCTTCGTCCTCATCCTCAAACCTAAAAGAAACCTCTGAGCAAAATTGAGATCCGCCTGTTTCGTTGCCCAAGATACTACCTCCCTTCTCCGCTAGGTGGAGGGTAAGAAAAGGAGCGTATCGAAATTTGCGTGGTTAGACGGAAGAGCGGGCCTGATGGCCCGAGTCTCGCTACGTAAAATAAGGTTTAACTAACTAGTTATAATTTCTCAGGATTACACCTCCCGCCACATATCTCGTTTCTTTCATTTCACGGGGTCATGCTACTTCCTGTTCCTGCATACTGCCTTACTCGTGTCCACGAGGAGTAGTTTATTTACTCGTCATTCTGACAACCTGTACTCCGTGACTTTGCTCGCAATCTGTATGCATAAATTACATGAATTGTAATACAAATATTCGGATGCCGTTCATGTTAATAAAAACCGGGAGCTTTCTGGCTCATCACACCATGTAGCGTGCTATCATTATTGTTTGATCGTACTTATGTGCTATTACTTTTCTGATTTTGGGCGAACGATGACAGTGGTCGAATTTTGTCTCATATTCATTTTCTTTCTCATTTTTATTCGTATTTTTGCCGCGAATTCGTATGTTTTTGCTGTCTATAAAACGACAATCCTTTTCGTTCTTTTTAAGAGCTTTCATTTTTTTATTATTTGCTTTATTAAGTTTTCACCGCGTTATCTGGTTGCCAGTTTACTCGCAACCGCGTTATTTTATTTCATTCATATTCCATAAACAGCGCACTAGAATAGATGCTTTCATCGATCATAATATCAATGGGAGAATAATTTCGTTGCACTATTTCTGCCCTGAAATTTATGCCACTACTTAAATCATAGCTTTTGTCTGCGTAAGGAAGAATAATTTGCCTGAGTGGCATTTAAAAAAAAGCCAATAAATGTAAAGAAATACATGACATACAGTAAGGGAAACGATGGAGAGTCATGAGGGTCAAAATGATACACTGATTTATTTAAATTAATGTAGTTGTTAATTAAGTATAATTTTTTTTCAATAAATTGATTTGAACCAAGTTCATACTCGTGTCCATTTGATTCTGTATCTTCTAAAGTAAAGGCCAAGATCGCCATAGCCAACTGCATTTAAATATCGCGATCTCCTGATAGTGAAACAACACACTAAAGTGGTATTAAATAGACTAAAGAGCTCAAAAAACACAGATTCGCTGGGCATCTTCTATGGCATCCTGATGTCGGCAACATAATAATTTCTTGTGTGAACCAATGAGTCTAAGGAGAGATATACATTCGATATCGAACATTTACTTTCAAAGAACTGCAGACTAATATTAATAATAATAATAATAATAATAATAATAATAATAATAATAATAATAATAATAATGCCGGCCTCCGTAGCGCAGATGATTGCGGCAGCCGTTGTCTGCGCAGAGGAGGCTGCAAGTTCGAGTCATGCATAGGCATGGACGTATTTGTGATTATCCCTTCACCCCTCATCATCATCTTATCACACCATAATTCATTATTCAAGGCGCAACAACCTTGCCTTACCAAGGGAAAGTCAAAACCGGGAAACGGAAAGGGAAGCCGAAAAAAGATGAACCCCCATAATGACACACGTGAATCTCCCCGGGATAAATAAGACAGGGTGTCAGAAGATTATGTATAGCTTGGTCATAAATGGACAATACAACAACAACAACAACAACAATAATAATAATAATAATAATAATAATAATAATAATAAAATAATAATAATAATAATTCTAGGCGCCACTGGTGAAATTCCTAAGTTCCTACATGAATCCCTACCTGAACTGCAACTGAAGAAGGGGTTATACATCCAGATGCAAAATATTGTCATACTGGACACATGTAACATCGTGAGGAAGTTTCTGAACATTGATGGTTGATCCAGTGCTGATTATGACAGTTGGAACGTGTATCTCTTGTTCATGGTAACCGAGATGCACGAGTGGAAACAAGTTAAATTGTGATGATAATAATAATAATAATAATAATAATAATAATAATAATAATAATAATAATAACGATGTTGATAGGTCTGTTCTGAAGAATGGTGGCGAAGACATGAAGTGGTGCTGCAAGTGCTACTACACCAGGCCTGACGTCATCGTCTTCGAGGACGTCAGCCCCCAGGGGTTCCGCGTGTTGGACCGTACGGTGAAATTTGGTTTCCAGCACTGCGCTACGGTGCTGAAGGCGTTGGCCAACCTGCACGCTGCGTCGCTCATCTTTGAAGAGAAGCATCCCACGCCTGACTACCGCCTGACCGCGGACTACGAGGCCGACCTGAAGGAGCCTTTCTTCCTACTACAGCCCGGCCACCCGGGCACTCTATGGCTGGAGGCTGGCGTAAGGGCGGTGTGGAAACTTGTAGAGGAAATTAGAGGCACCGACGCCCTACAAAAAATCAAAACCCAAATTCAAGAAGTAATGTACTCCTTCTACGAATTGGTGAAGACGTCTGACCGTTATCGCAATGTGGTTAGCCACGGGGACATGTGGAGGAACAACATTTTCTTCCGGTACGAGGAGGGTGAGCCGGTAGAGGCGCTCATGTGCGACTATCAGATCTCCCGCTACACACCGCCCGCCAACGACGTCACCTGCTTTTTGTACCTAGGAACCTCCAGGGCATTCAGGGCTGCGCATTACCCTCAGCTGCTGGAATACTACCACGACCAACTGTCGCAGAATCTCCGACGACATGACATAGAACCCGACAGTGTTCTGTCTTGGGAGGAGTTCAAGAAATCTTGTGAACACTATAAAACAATGGGTGTCATGATTACTTGTTTATACAGTGTAATCACTTTTCTCGGCAAAGAAGATTTGAAGCATGTAATGGAATCTTCGAAAGAGTATGAAAGATTCCTGAAACACGATAGAATCCCTGAAACCATGCACGCTTTCAAGAACGACAGTTTGTATCGAGAGAAGCTCTCTGAAGTGGTAGAGGAATTTATTGAAGTTTGCATAGAGAAGAAGTAATACTATAGGTTTAGGAAACTAAATAAGCAGTACCCGACTCTCTTCATAAATTAAAGGAAATTTATAACTCACATTTAAATTATAATTTTTATTGATGAAAATATAATACATTTCACTAACATTTCAAATTTCTTAAGTACATTTCACTAACAAATAAAAAATAAAATCGTATGAGATGATATAAAAGTAACTTTATTTATTGAAAATTGTTCTTGTGTCACGTGTTTACGTTATTCAACTTGCATTCTGTACTAAAGTGAAAAAGTGAAATTAAAAAAAATGATCATTTTCATTTTCTAAAATTTTGGTCAAGCATATGTGCATAAATGTATATTAAAACTTGTGTCCAAAACTCCTTCCACATTCACACACAGGAAGAAATGACTTTAAATTCGCCGATAATATTAAATCCACAATATTAATGCACTATTTTAGCATATTTAAAGATATTAAAATTGTAGAGTTTGAGTTTCTAATTATTTATGAAGCACTGGAAGTGAAGAGCGGATTTCTGACAAAAAAATGAGAAATTATGTATTAAGACCTTAAAATCATTAAAAAATGTAACCAATAACACAAAACTATGACTGTCACTGATAAATCCAGATCACTTTTAGAACCTCTCCCCAGAATCTTAAACACTGAAACACAATTTTCCACCACAGGTGCGTTGTATTTTCTAAAATGATAACAAAACCGAAGGACTTCATGGATCTTCTTTTAGTTTTTAGTGAAAAGTGTGGCTTCTTTAAAACTATTCTTTCTTCGTCACAAAACGTGCTAAAGCTTGTTTAACAAGATTTATCCACTTATTCATTTCCAAGGCTTGACAATAAGAGTTTTTCTATCGAAAATTCGCCATTTCCCGGCACACGATTACACTACTTTCTGTAATTACAAAGTAAGATCGAAAAAGTAAAAAGTATATTGCACAATAACATTCTGTAAATATAAGCATCTCTACATACCCTGACAAATATTTCACCAGAATCAGCTCATCATAATATTAATTACAAAATTCTCATTAAAAATTCTCAAAATGTTACATACTTTTCTTAATTTTTAATAAATAATCTGATATAATGTGTAAACGTCAAAGTTTCATTCATGCAATAAACAAAAACACTTTTTATCACAATATTAATCATGTTCCTACCACTTCATTAGTTTTACTTTTAGTGTGATGAAAAATATGATGAGGATCCATTGAAAAAATACGTTCCCTTCTTGGGGGAGGGGTTACTATAAATAAAAATTTGGAGCCGAATTATCAAAATGGTACGTTTATTTTGCATTGAGTTTAATGTTGCAATAATTGCAAAAGGGCGAAGGGTTCAAAAATGCTACACTTTGCGATCGTGTTTTTTAATGATCTCAGACGTAAAAGTTTACTCTTTCAATCATTGTCATTGACGTGGCAAACTTTTATTGTTACTTGCCCACTCGCAACAGTGGGTCGAATCAATCGTCATTTCAATCGTCATTTTTGTGGAAGTTGAAATTGAAGTATGTAATCTTCCTATGTAAGGCGAGTCTGGATGTAGACTAAAAGAATGATAGAGGAATATAAGAGAGGAGTTGGCGTTGAAGGAGGAAGAGGTGGAGAAAGTGAAAATGAAATTTACGCATATTCTTTGTATAAAATTAACTAGACATAATTTATTGGTAATGTATTAATCTACGCGAGCGGGATCGCGTTATGGCCTTTTGTTGTGGCCCCTCATATGAGAGTCGGGAGGGTAATCCTCTTCTGGTTTTACAGATTTCTGAAGATACTCAATCGTCCACTCTGTTTTTTGCAGCTAACCTAATTTTATAAACAAGCTATGAAAATCAGACAAGAATAGTTTTCGTGGCATTAAGTACCATTGCAAGTAATAATCAATCATAAAAAAAGGAAAGGAAAACACGCGTGCGAACTTAATCAGACATTGTTTAACTAGAAATCAGAAGGGTTTTTAAACCATTAGAGATAAAATGCTAACAGGTTCCAGAAAATTAATTTGTCTACAGAAAAATGCTCTTCTTTCGAAGAAAAAAAATACAAAGATTCAACAAATCACTCGTACTTAATTTGATAAAAGTTATCGTTTGTTTATTTAGATGAACACGACCTCCCTTGCAAGTATTCGCACTTTATTAAGTCTGAAGCCTTCTCAGCAATCATATAAACGATGGCCTGTAGATTTCCAGAAGGTGGAGTGGGGATAATAGACGCATCGACAACTCGCAGGCCTTGTACCCCCCACACTTTGAGCGTAGGGCCTACCACCGCAGACGGGTCCCCGCGAACCCCCATTTTGCAAGTCCCAGCGGGGTGGTTTTCACTCGCAGACGCCCAGCGAACGCCACAAGCCCAATACTCATCGGAATCGAACACATATTCTGAGCACGCGGGAATGGAAGTATTGTATACTTGAGCTCCTAACTGAGAGAATATTCCCGATGTGTAAAACTCCTTCGTTCTTTTAATGCCTTCTACCATGAATGCAATATCCTCTTCGTTGGCGAAGAAATTGGGGTCTATGATCGGTTGTGAGTAAATATTTGAATCTTGAAGAGTGAGGGTGCCCTTGCTCTTTGGCCTATTTAACACTACGGCCGGTTGAAACACTGCATCGTTTGCAATGGGTACACTAAACTGTTGAAAAAAGTCATCTGTAAACCCAAACCCTTGAGCAATTTGAAGGGTCACAATCAGTGGTTGGGTGTAAACAACAGATTGCATGTTGGGCCAAGAGAAATTAATCGCCTCAGGCCCTACTTCTAAAAATTGTGCAACCTCTAAACTCATTCCAGACAAGGGACCTTCGTGATCCAAAATGTATTTCACATAATTGGAAAAATCAGAAAGTATATCGATGCGGGTAGGAGTAATTGGTTCATCCACTTTGATAATCAAACCCAAAAACATTGGATGATCAAATAGAATACCACCAACAGGAGAGTCTACACTTGTGGGAATGCCTAATTTTTCAAGATGGTTCTTTGGTCCAATTCCAGATAACATTAGAAGCTGTGGTGAGTTAATAGAGCCTGCGGATATGATGACTTCCTTCCTGGCGAAGACACGATGAGTTTTGTTGTTTTGAATGTAGTCTACACCTATAGCTGTACCGTTCTCTATGATCACCTTGACTACCAAAGCATACTTTCGCACGAAGAGGTTTGGCCTGTTTAACCCCATCAAATACCCACGGTTTCCACTCCATCGGGTTCCTTTATAAGTTGTGCTTTGAACGCGAGAGATGCCCGTTTGATTTGCACCGTTATAATCCACTTGAGGGATGCCGAGTTGTCGAGCAGCTTCCAGACTATAGTTGGTGAAGTTGTCTCGTATGGTAGCTTACCATTATGTTCCCTGCAATAAAGTAATGATAAATATACTTGAAAAATAAAAAGATCAAGGAAAGTTTCCTTTAATGTGGTTCAAATAAAAATTAAAAGAAATTTGACTAATACAATATTCTAAGAGTAGGCGTCATAATGTAATTGCAATTTTGCCTTGTAAAATTAATTGAAATGAACTGTAATTTCTTAAATGTCACCATTTCTTCAATAATGTTGTACTATATCTCTAAGTGAAACAATCGCTAATAACCGCGACGTTGATGCGGCTCTAAATAAATCATTTGAATTTAAAAAGGTGTTCTCCAAAATTAATCCTAATTTTATTGCTTATATTTTCGCTCTAATAGTACACTTATAAATATTGAAGAGATCCTATTTTCCTTAAATCCTCCAAAATTTCTACAATTGCAAACATTCAACTTTTTCACTTTCCCATTTTTTGAAAATGTCTTACACCGTAAATATTTAAATTAGAAATTCCTTTCCTATTCCAGTCTCGTTTCCAATATTATATCTTTCACTTCCTATACACATTTTTTTGCGAAGCATTAGTTTTCGAATACTTTTGGGTTAAACTGTGAGAATTTGATTAGTTTCGGCAAACATTGGTATATTAAGAATCTATTGTAGATTCTACATCTAGACAATACTATTGTAGACAAGTGAACTAGACACCCGTCTCAAAAATCTATGAGTTGATGTTAATATCCTTGGCAAAGCGAATACTTCTTTGTTCTCTTTACAGATTTTATAAGGTTAGAGCAGAATATACTGAGTGTAAAGGCGGCTAGCTATAATCATTTCAACTTTTTTATTAAATGAATTAAAGATTGTTTTTAACTTCTCGCGAGTCGGTTGGTTAGAAGTTTGTCAAGTTATGGCTGAGATGTTAGGAAGATGAATTTACAATATTATATCATTCACAACACCAGTAATCATATCATTGATTGATTGATTTTTTCTTGTTTCCTGGCGCGTCAACTGCTTTGGTCATTGGTCCCGTTAGTGTAGTGCATGTTTTTCTCGGGAGATGGCGGTGGTCTTCCCCCGCTGGATGGCGAGATCCAGCGCCGACCTACCGTCAGCTAGTGAGGTTTCCCCCAACCAGGACTCTCCCACCAGCGGGGCACCGCCCCAGCCGGGACAAGCTCTAAGCTCCCAACCGGTCTCCCGGAATATGTGTTAGTGTAGTGCATGTTAGTCTAAGTGTGTGTAAGGGGAGAAGATAGGACAAGGAAGAGGAAGGACAGATCGCGCGCGGTCCGTGGCCCGTTTGATAGGATACTGCTCCGGCATTCGCCTGGTGTTGATCGGAGACACCACGGAAAACTACCGATCAGAGCAGCCGGCCGCTAGAATTCTCCTCCAGACAGCGACTGAATTCGACGTAGCTGAAAAGCTAGTGTCGAAAATCCTGCCGCTGTCAGGACTCGAACCTAGGACCGCCCGGTCAGAAGCGCTGCAGTGACATCATTTGATGCACTGAGCAAGCGCTCCCGGTCATATCATTGACATTATCATAACCAACCATTACTATGATAATACGAAAACGCATGAGCTGTTGTATTATCATTAGTTTACGCTCTCGATTACATGAAAGAAGTTAAAGAAATAAAAACATGCCAGCGGTGCCGTGATAGGCGCTATCTTGCAGTTCCGGAATCTGCACATTTTCCGACTTCTTGAAGTAAGGCAGCACGCTCTCGTAATTCCAGCCTTCGTTTCCTAGTGCAGCCCATGCATCGTAATCTTTTCGGTTGCCCCGAGAATTCAGCATGTAGTTGTGCACCGTGCAACCACCCATAACCTGAACATACCACACACATAATTATAACACATGACATAGAATTCACATTCGTTAAGTGCCTGTGTAAACAGCACACTAGACGAACTCCACAAATAATATTTGTATATTATTCTACAAATATTATTAATATAATGTAATATAATATTTGTACATTATTATTTGTACATCATTATTATATGTAATTAATATAATATTTGTACATTATTCTACTACCAAACGGCATTAACCTCTTCAAATCTATCGCTATAAAATCTCCAGTAAATAATCTTATGCTGTAGTAGTTGTTTATAGTATAATTTAACACTGTTCTAATTTTCAGTTAAATTTATGATTAAAGATACTCAATATTTTTAAACAATGAGATGACAAATATAAAAATTTAATAAACCTTAGCTCGTGAGATCGGGCACTTTCCCTTTGGTCCCTGTGGACATCCGCCATTCTGCTGAGGGACCATAGTATAATTCCAGTCAGCATAAGGAATCGTCCCTCTGTACAAAAAGGAAAACATTATCCTATTTAGAAATCTCGAATTCATCGGGTATTTTTACAAATATATTTAAATCTTCTCATATTTCGAAATCTTTTGAAAGATTTCATTCAATATTATCTCGTTGCAAAGTTTATATTATAATAAAATAAATGTTTGTGTGTATGTGCGTGTTTTTGTTGTTTTTTGTTTTGTTTTGTTTTTCTTCAGAATAACTCTGAAGCTCGTATGAGTGACCGAGAGAAACCGTAGAGAGTTTCGCAATTTAAAATGTTACCCTTCCTCCAAATATTTTTGTCAGTTTCTTTGAATGCAACCCTCCATTTACTTCGGCGTTTACGATTAGCCGATCATGGATAGTCCGTACGGTGCCGGGCATAGCAGGAGCAGCGTGGGGGGAGGGGGGGCTGGACGGAAAAGTGGCGAAGTGCGGGGGGGCGTGGACTGAACGGAAGTAGAGGAGTCGTGAGACCGTATCGTGGCAGAGTGACTCAGTGTATCAACTGATGTATCTGTAATGCCTCTGACCGGAGGTCTTAGTTTCGAGTCCCGACGGCGGCAGGATTTTGGACACTAGCTTTTCAGCTAGGTTGAATTCAGTCGTCTGGAGTCGAGAATTTGAGCGGCCAGCTGCTCTGATCGGTAGTTTTTCGTGGTTTCTCCGATCAACACCAGGCGAATGCTGGAGCAGGACCCCAATAAATGGGCCACGGACCGCGCGCGATCTTTCCTTCCTCTTTCTTATCCTATTCTCACCCATATTTCTTCTCCTATTTCCCAACCTGGTATCTCCCACCACCAGGGCACCACCCCGAGTGTAGTTCTCGAAAGTGTAAGAGTGTGTAAGGGGTGACGTTATGACAAGGAAGAGGAAGGAATGATCGCTCGTGGTCCTTGGCCCATTTTTTCGGGTGCTGCTCCGACATTCGCCTGTTGATCGGATAAACCACGAAAAACTACCTATCAGATCAGCCGGCCTCTAGAATTCTCCTTCAGACTGCGGTTAGATTCAACTTCGCTGACAAGCAAGTGTCGAAAATCCTACCGTCGTCGGGACTCAAACCTAGGACCTCCCGGTCCTAGGCACTGCAGTGACGTCATTTAATGCCCTGAGCCACCTATGTCGTTGCTACCTACTTGAAGAAAGGGACGTCCATGGCGTAGGTCTCGTCTCCTCCCGCCTCCAGCAGGAGGACGCTCCAGTCGTTGACCTCAGAGAGTCTGCTGGCGACGACGCACCCTCCCGCCCCCGCGCCGACCACGACGAAATCGAAGGTCGTCATGTTGCTGACGTCACCAGGACCCTAGATGGCAAAATCCTCTTCACAATGAAATGCACACGTAAAGTCAACGCAAATTTGGTACCTCGTGAATGGATAGGACCTTTCAGAAAGGTGAATATAATCATGAACGTAAACGCACACATTACAATTAACTGTTAATATATGCAAATTCCAATCTTTTGTCTGTTGTGGAGACATCAAAAGAAAACAGTTCGTTTCTGAGTAGGGGAGAGTTAGGTTAACTGGACCGTTTATGTTAAGTGGTCCATGCTTTTAAACGTTGGTGGGAAGTGATTTCCGCTTTTTCCATTGGATGGCATTCGTAGAATGACAGGGCTGATTCAAGCAACTTTCATAAGTCTCAGGTTTTCATTGTTGAGTACAGTAAGGCATTTTTTCTCAAATATCAGAAGTATTTTCTACTACTCATCTGCTTTGTTATTTTATGGCGATTGAATAATAACTACAAGAAAATATTTTCACTAGATCAATTGTTAGTATTTCTGCTTTATAATAGTGTGTTTTGTTTTTAATAACACGTCGAGGCTTGTGTGCTTTCGGACATGAAGAAAAAATATGTGATATGATGTTAACTCGACCACCGGGACGTTAGGTTAAGTGGACCGGTCCAGTTACCCCCTTTATTTTTTTTTTCGAAAGTAGTTTTTTGCAGATTTGCAATTAACAGTTACATCAGTTGATGTCCTGAGCTATATCTTCCAGACCAACCAAAATGCTTCTGTTTCAATAGTAGATATTACAAAGTGTCCATGCCAGCTGAAAGACGGCAGGGAAATATTTAAAGACATGATATATTTTAACGTAAATTTGGAAGAGTACTATCTTCACTAAGCATTTTCTTCATTTATGTGTAGAAAACGGTTGTGGCAATGTGTAGAAGAATATTTTTTTCATTAAAACTTCAAATTTATTTAAATTTCCGGTCCACCTAACCTTACCGGTTGGGTTAACTGGTCGTATTGCAAATGTATAAAACATTCCATATTTGACAACAACTAAAGGCACAATGATGATGTTTGTTCCCACAATACAAGGAGAAAACCTCACTGAAATATCATACGAAATGTCACGTGTATTGGTCAAGTAAATAACATTTTAAACAATTTTTTAAGTGGATCAGTTAAGCTAACTCTCCCCTAAAAGCACACGTAAAGTAAACGCTTGCGGCTCCGCTCGCGAATCCGCATGCTGTTGGAGATTCCGCAGGGCCTAAAATTACGCCGGATCCCGCTGGATTGCAAACCCTATGCCTCACCACTCTCAGTCTGAACCAGGGCCCACCCGAATGTCTCCCGTGCGCATCGATATGTCCACTTCGCAGAGGCACCCATGCATTTATTGTCACTGCCTACCTCCTAGCCCCGGTTTCTTGGACACCTGGTTTACTGACGAAAACTACTTCACTTCACTCCCTCAATCTCTCCATTGTTTTTGTGCACATTCTAGGGAAAAACTCTGTAGATAGTAACCTTTACCTGGGAATAAGCCTGCTCCTCCTGGCCGAGCTGGAAATTGATTCTTTCAAGTTGCGATGAAGGTATTGTATTACCACCGCAAGTGGAGGTATGTATAACTACTACGGCAGCTAAAGCAAATATCACGACCATGTTAACAAGACCTGAAAGAAATTAATTATTCAAATAAAGAAGCTTGTACATATTTTGGAATCATACAGAATTTATGTTTAATGTATAGATTATTTAATAAAAAACACATTTTACTTTCCCATATACTTACATGTATACGGGGTAATATACGAAGTATAGCGAAAGTTATGTGATGCAGGGCGAAAACACTGCGGATTTGGGGCAGAAAAATAGATATTTATGTCACGAGTCCTCTAAACGAGTCTTTAAGGACGCAGCCGGAAGGTTAACTGCGAGGCGGAGCGATAGCGAAGCCGAGTAGTTAACCTTCCGGCTAAGTCCTTAATGACTAATAGAGGACGTTCGTCCGTCCGTCCTGTGAACACTACCAGCGCCTTAACCGTGCATAGGATGTTTTGTAAATTGAAGAAATACCTGTTCATCTGGCTCTAGTTGAAGCTTTGAAGTTTTGAGAAACATTCTGTAAAATTTGAGGGTACTTCACATGAACACCCCCGAACATTTTCAAAATTTTCTCAAAAACTGAATTTTCAAAAATTGCAAAAGTTTGAATTATTTCCGGCGTATTCCTGCACCTACAAAATTAAAGATAGAGATTTTTCCTTCAAATGAAATTTGTTGCTCATAATCAGTTCATTTAATAAGATCAAGTAGATAGTTATGAAAATTTTAGTAGATTTTGCGCAATAGTGCGTGCAATATTTGCAATTTTAAAAAAGTACAAAAGAAAGATTTTGTTATAAATGGCTCCAAATTCTTTCTTTAATTGTTTGTATGTATGGTGATAAATGCACTCTATTAGAAGAAATAAACGCCATATTGTTTTATTCTTTTATTTTTTCAAAAATTACAAAACTGTAATTTTTTTGACTTGTCTCTTACGTCGGTAATATTTACATTACCGACAATTTGTTCACATTATGGTATTTATGAGTACATGTGTTTTAAATAATGTCAAATATATTTTATGGAAAACTCAATAGTTTTCTATAAAAATAAACTCAAATTTCTGCACTTTGAGAAAATCTCAAATGCCATTTTCTCAAAAATGGTTCAAAATTATTTTCCAAACTTTTCAAGTGGATAGTGCTAATTGCAATGTTTAATACAACGCAAAGTTTATATTGGAATACTCTTTTGTTTTTTAAAAATAACACAAATGTATTTATTTTTAAATATCTCTCACAGTGTTAATATGCACTTTTTATCAATTTTATACATGTTATTTGTAAGTAAAAGTGCTTTAAATAACTTCAAATGAAGTTATTCGAAATCTCAATAGATTTCTGTGAAAAAGAACTTCAAATTCCGCATTTACAGTAATGCTTAATCGCCATTTTCTTAGAAATGGCTTCAAATATTTCAATAAAAATTTCTATTTAGGATGAAGTTCTACTCTTCTTTAATATTCCTGAAGTAATATTTTAGTTGCACTATTAGGAAAGCAAAAAGTTTAGAAAATGTCAAAACTATGTACTTTGGGCGACGATAGATGGCAGCTGGCTAGATAATGGAGCAAGACTTTAAAGCCAGGCCACACCAAGGAAATTAGAAAAATTTGCCACGAGAAAGTCCGTGCCATTCTGAATCACCTCTAGTTACTTCCATTCAACGTCCAAGCATGATAAATTCGACACTAATTACTTTTTAGGAGTGTTCTACATTCCGCTGAACGAGTTGGGTGGGCAGCAATTGGGTGCACCAAAGTTGTGATCATCTACAATTACTTTGCGTTTTTACATTTGCTTAAGTTTATGAGTCACTCCAAAACGACCGTTTGCGTTTGTCTCTAAAACGTGTAGCCAGAATTCACATTTTATGGGTCCTTGACACCGAAAAATAGGTTTGCGGCAAAATGTCTTGTATTCCTCCTCCTGTGGTCAACTTCAGCGCCTACGGTGCAAATGATTTCCCCTAAAATTGGTATTCCCCGATCGAACTGTCCCTTCGAATATGAAGCGGATATTTTGATTTTTGAGACTACGTTACATGAAATCTCAACAATATTTTCAAAGTTTTCTCAAAAATCGCGCAAAATTCTTGCCCTTGGAAAGAGCAAAAGACAATATTGCAGACCACATTTACGATGAACATTGAGTTTTTTCAAAATGTAAAAATTTAAATCTTGTTGGCGTGTTAAAGCTTTTTAAACAATTTTTCCAAACTAGGAGTAGTTTTCCCGTAATTACTTAAAGTAAAGAGAGTTTATTAAAATATGCTCAAAAACGACTGAATTTCTTTACTTTTGTCGATCAAGTACGCGTATAAAAATGCAAATCAGTGTTAAAATATCTTAATATTGCTGGTCTTGATAGATGGTATAACTTATTGTAAAACATTATTGTACTTAATAAAGATCTGTTTCTTATAATTTATAAAATGTTTCTCTGGTGTATAATTTTGTATTTAATAACTCTTGATTGGTATAAAGTATAATAAGAATTATTGTATGTCAATTAATACTGGTTGGTAATCATGCACCATTATAAAGCGACCTAAAATAAATAAACTAGTGCTACAAAATGGCACAGACTTTCTCGTAGTAAAGTGTTCTAATTTCCTTGATATGGACTGGCTTTACGGTCTTGCCACAGCTATCTATCGCCGCCCAAAGTACATTCTTCTGAATTTCTTTCATATTTTCGGTTTCCTAATAGTAGAACTGAAATATTACTTAAAGAATATTAAAGAAGAGTAAAACCTCGTCCCAAATGGCAATTTTCGTTGAAAAATTTAGAGCCGTCTTTAAGAAAATGGCGTTTAAGCGTTAATGTAAACGCGAAATTTGAAGCTCTTTTTCTCAAAAATCTATTGAGTTTTCGAAAAACTTAATTTGAAGTCATTTAAAGAATTTTTACTTACAAATGCGAAAATATATACACAATTATGAAGCTCAGTGCATCAACTGATGTCATTGCAGCGCCTCTGACCGGGAGGTCCTAGGTGCGAGTCCTGACGGCGGCAGGATTTTCAACACGAGCTTTTCAGCGAGGTCGAATTCAGCTGCTGTCTGGAGGAGAATTCTAGCGGCCGACTGCTCTGATCGGTAGTTTTCCGTGGTTTCTCCGATCAACACCAGGTGAATTCCGGAGCAGTACCCTTCAAAACGGGCCACGGACTGCGCGCGATCTTTCCTTGTCTATCCTCTCCCCTTACACACATACTTACAGTAACATGCACTACACTACCACATATTCCGGGAGACCGGTCGGGAGCTTAGAGCTTGTCCCGGCTGGGGTGGTGCCCCGCTGGTGGGAGAGTCCTGGTTAGGGGGAAACCCCACTAGCCGACAGTAGGTCGGCGCCGGATTTCGCCATCCAGCGAGGGGAAAATCACCGCCATCTCCCGAGAAAAAACATGCACTACACTAACGGGACTAATGACGGAAGCAGTTGACGCGCCCGGAAACACGAAAAAAGCAATCAATTAATCAAAATTATGAAAATGTGCATATAAAGGGCGTGAGACATCAGCTTCGCCACAGAAAGCTGCACGTGCTCCGCCATCTTGAAATTAATGTTCGTTTCCATATCCATTCTATTGTTTCCACACATCTAAACGTACATTGCCCTTTTACTCGACATTTATTCAAATAAACCACCTTATTCGACTGCAAATGAAATGTGACCTTCCGCCTCCATCGACGACGTGACCCACGCCAAGTCTAGCCTTCTGTAATTCTGTCTTCTTGTTGTCTCTTCCTATCTAGTTGAAACAAGAGGTGCTACAAAATGGCACAGAATTTCTCGTAGTGAAGTTTTCTAATTTTCTTCGTGAGGACTGGCTTTATGGTGATCACAATCCTCTTGCCAGCTGCCATCTATCATCGCCCAAAGTACATTTTTTGACATTTGCTCAACTTTTCGGTTTCCTAATAGTAGAACAGAAATATTCTTCAAGAATATTAAAGGAGATTAAAACATCGTCCTAAATAGAAATTTTCATTGAAAAATTTGAAGCCGTTTTTTAGAAAATGGCGATTAAGCATTACTATCAATGCGAAATTTGAAGCTCTTTTTAACAGGAATCTATTGAGTTTTCGAAATATTCATTTAAATTCATTTCAAGCACTTTCACTAACAAATTCCATAATGTATACATATCAATAGAAATGTGCATATTAACGTCCTGAGAAATATTTCAAAAAATTACATTTGTGTAATTTAAAAAAACAACTAAAGAATACACCAAAATGAACATTACGTCATAGTAAACTGTACAATCAGCACTATCCATTGGAAAAATTGGAAGAAAAAATTTGGAGGCAGTTTTGAGAAAATAGCGTTTCTGAAAATGCGGAATTTTGAGCATCTTTTCCCAGAAAACTGTTGTTTTCGAGAAATATTATTTGACATTTTTTAAAACACAAGTATTCATAAAAAATTATAACGTGAAGAAATTGTCTCGAATGTAAATATTACGACGTGGGAGACAAGTCAAAAAATTAATTTTTGGAATTTTTGCTAAAACAAAACAAAAGACCAATATGGCGCTTATGTCATCGTAAATGGTTCGTTTGGCTTTAACACTACCAAAAATTTAAAGAAAAAATTTGAAGCCGTTTTTGTGAAAATCTTGTCTTTATAATTATTTAAAATTGCAAACATTCCATGCACTATTGTACGAAAACTACAAAAATTCCAAAAAATAGCATGACAAATATGAAAGAACTGATTACGTACACCACATTTTATTTGAAGGAAAAACCTCTGTCTTCAATTTTGTAGTTGTAGGAAGACGCCAAAAAAATTCAACCTTTAGCAATTTTCGAAAATTTAAGAGTTAACCCTGAAAATCGGACCTATGCCGCTATTATAAGTGTATTTTACTCTATTCTCACAAGAATTTTAAGAAAAAAATTTGGAGCCGTTTTTGAGAAAATTTTGATAATGTCCTAGATGCTTCATGTAAATTACTCACAATTTTCAATAAGTGTTTTTCAAAACTTCAAAGCTTCAACTAGAGCCAGAAGAACAGGGGTTTCTTCAATTTGGGAAAATTCCTACGCACAGTTTGGGTGCTAGTAGTGTTCACCGACGGACGGACGGACGGACGGACGGACGGACGGACGGACGGACGGACGGACTGACGATTGACAGACGTTTTGCTTTCAATTGGTTTTTCGGCATCAAGGACCCACAACACAGGGATTGTGGCTACCCATGTGTTAGAAGATTTTTTTTCTTAATTTAGCAACTGGAATTATCCACTTTTTCATTACCAGGAACCGAAAATGAATTGTTTTCTGCCGAAAATCCGCCGATTTTTCGCGCTGCATTACATAACTTTCTCTATACTACGTATATTACTCCGTATATACGTACTATGCGAGAAAGTAAATATGGCGATTTACGTTGAACTCTAAATTCTCGAAAATTGCGACAAATCATTTGAGCAAGCATGTGATGTTGTAGCCCCATTAGCTTTTCATTATTTTGGGGCATTGAAATTCTTATTTTCTCTCCTATTTCTCTTTATGAAGTTTCGTCGAAACGTTATGTATTGGTTTAATACTTATCTGTATTGTAGATATAGAATACTAAGACACTGAGCCGCCTGCGTAATCGAAAGTGAATTTTTCCGTTGATTTTGAGTTCGTTATTAATCTTAACATTTTCAGTTAGAAAGATAAATATTTCTTTAAAATTTAAATATTTCTGAGCATACAAAAATTTATCTTCAGCCATATACCATTTAAATCCAATCTGTACAATAATTGTAAATAAATTATGCTTTAAATTATTTAAAGCTAAAATACTGTTCAATTTTGGAGGAGAATGAAAACTTACTTTTATTTAAATTATATTTTCAAATTATTTAAATTGTATTACTTTTACAATCGTACTACTTTAATAAGGTATTTGTAAGTTCAATGCATCGGTCGTAACGGTAGCTTACTGGTTCAAGCACTCGAGCGTAAAGCAGGAAAACCAAGTTCTGTTTCTGTTATGAACAAGCTAATTCATTTACTTAACAAGATAAAATGATCTATGCATATGCTTTAAAATATATATCAACGGTGATTACGGTTACGATATCCTTCATAATCATTTTCTTGTACGTGGTGCACGCGTTTGTGGTGGATTATTTATTTTTGACTGAAAACTAGCGTTAGATTATGACATTATTTTTTATGTTCCCTGGTGTTTCGTTTGTCGTGCAATATTGGAGCAATGAACATCACATGAAGTCTGATGATGCAGAACATGTGTTAAAGCCATGTGTGTCACGCATAAACTATTTCAAATATTATACCTACATAATATCAGAAGCATCCCAAAGGGCTTACCTGTTCGTTCAAAATAAGCCCTTATTTCTGACAGCATAGAAATATGGTGACAGCTGAAATGACACATTTTCCAACGCTCTTATGGCTTTTAAAGAACATACTACATGAAGATAACGATGTTTTTATAGAATAGAAAAATTACTTTTATTATTGAACGTTCTCGTCCTGGTTAAGCGCGATAACACCAGTATTTCAATTAACTCTACATGAAATATGTTTTAAGATCGTTTTAACTTTTAGCAAATAGAAACCTTGTTCTGCAGAACAAACGAAATCACCGAGGTGCATGCGCTCATGTTCACAATGAGTGTAAACGTCTATTCTGTGCTCGGTGTCTCAGGACCAAAAGGCATATCTCATTCCAATTTGAAACATTTATTCTCTTTTATGTTCACGAAAACTTAAGAAAAAATTTTCGTAACCAAAATTTAATATTCCGAAATTAAAATTTACATACAATATTTTAACAAATCCAGCCTTCTATTTGTATTTCTTGAAGACTTTTTTAACATTCACGCAAATGACTTTTCGTTGTTAGTGATGTAAATCGAGATTTGAAATTATTTTCTTGAGGATGAGTATTTTTTGCTTTTAAAGCTTTGGTCACTGAATTCAATTTTCCAATTCTGTAGGTGACATCTGATCCCCAGTTGTAGGTCCCTGAATACTGTGTTCACCAATTTTACTTTCGTGCCGTAGACAGGAAGCTTAAACACTAAGTTGTAATTCTATTCTATTAATACCGTAAGCAGTTTAACTAGGTATACAGGTCATTTTGCCAGAGAGCATTTCACGGTAATCGCGGAAGCAGTTAGCTCAAACCAGGTGTTACGAAAAATTGTGAGAAGAACTGTAAGTAAAGTGTAAGAAGGCAAATAACTATTGTGAACAATTACAATAGTCGATAATTATTCAGTCATGAACGCATGAATACTTAAAATTGTTTCATTACAAAAGAAGTCATTTTTTGTTCGGAAACTTAATACAAATGGTAGATTTTATTTCAAGGTAAAAATTTAACAAATTATTCTTCCAAAGCAACTAAAAAAGTCTATATGCAAATAAGATTCCTTACCTGTGCTTACATTATTTTTTGCGTTATATATATATATATATATATATATATATATATATATATATATATTATATATTATAATTTATAACTTATACTCTTCCTTATAAGGGTAAAACTATAAGGGTAAAATCATACTATTTGGACGGGGGAAAATCATTATATTTCGATACGAATTGAAATATTAATTTAATATGTTCTACAACCCATGTATCATCTGCAATGGCCACCGTAACATTTTAACAATATTTTTATATTATCTTGGCGACGTAATTTTTTCTCTGCGCTTGAACGTTTGCAGTGCAATTCATCAATCCATATTTCAGATCTAAGCAACATGCTGAGCCAGTCCCGAACTGTGAAAGAGGGGTGGGGGCGCCTAAGGTGAGTAGCAGCTTAGACTAATTCTTTATTCTATGGTAACAGGAATCGGAGTAGCTCACAGTATGAGAATCCGTGAAAGCACGAATATGGTCTTCACTAAAACATGCCAGAATTGATGTGTAATTGCAACAATATCATGACCTAAGTTAGTTTATTTCAGAAGTTAAGTGTGCCGTATGTCAATAGATTTGCGAAAATGTTAAAGGAAGAATAGCGGACCACTCTTCAGAGTAAACGAAAGGGGATTATAACCAATGTTTTCGTGTGTCTTTTGCTAAGAAATGCATCCATAAATAGGCATTTAAGATCTTATCAACCCCAAAGTGTTGTCCAAGAGGATGGAGTACAAATTTCCTCAACAACTTGAAGGAGGGCGCATGAAGGTGGCTTGAAGTCTTGGTGGTCCCGCAATAAACAAAAATTTACTGCTTCTACGATGAAAAAACGATTTTAATGGGCAAAGTTGCACCAAGGATGGTCAACACAATAATGGTAGAAGGTATAAGTACAATGGAAGTTACTTTTATACATTTTTTAAACATATAAATACGTTTCGTTAACAACTTTCTCTCTTAATTTCGAAATGGAAGGATATGAAGGAATAAAAGAAGTCATCTCCGTCAACTTAATCATTTTTAAGTTGACGGAGATAACTTCTTTTATTTCATCATGTAATTACGGCAACAACCCTGCTTCAGAATTCCCTCAATATGGAGAACAGAGTGAAGTTTAACATGCCGGAGTTCTCGCACGGGTACGCTATTATTATTATTATTATTATTATTATTATTATTATTATTATTATTATTATTATTATTATTATATTATTAGGTAACCATTACAAATAATGCGAGAAAGTATGTGGTGTAGGTACCATTAGTTTTGTTTCAGTATGGAAGGCTCATGGCCTCCCTCCGCAGCTTTGAAGGTAAATTGTATAATTTATTACAGCTGTGGGAGGAGTTGGTTGCCTCCTACTCAAGAATTGCGGTCGCTACGCGGTCCTCTCTGTGCATTGTAGAGTTCTCTATGTACATCACACTCAGATATCCTTTGCGCTTATGATGAATTGCAAAATGAGCTACAAAAATATATTCAATGGACAGAGAAATGGAAAATACGTATCAATACAAGCCAAAATATTCACCCTAAGAACAATTCACTTTCCACCTCTATTACAGATTCAAAATGCCTCTACAGAATGGTTACCCAGAAATGTACCAGTTAAACACATAGGAATCTCTTTTGATACTAAATTAACGTGGAAAGACCATATAAAAACAGTTACAGATAAAACATATATTAAGATGTCCCGTTCGAGCTCGGCATCGATCGGGGTAAGACCTCAGCGAGAGTCGCTCCTCGCGATAAGCTTTCTACTACTACCAGTGAGGTTACTGTGTTATCGACGCTGATAGTATTGGTGAAAGTGTTTCACTAGTAAAACCAAGTATAGGTGGTATTCCTTGTTCTTTTATAAAAAAAAGTTCTAAATGTCATTATCTATTAACACTAGGTCAGTGTAATGTGTGAAAACGGCGTATAAAAATGACAATGAATACTACAAATGGTGATGAAGTAATCTTTGAAGGTACTTCCCACTCGAGGTCAATGGAAAGTAACATTATGTTTGGATATCAAAATGGTCAATTGTTGCTGCAATATCATGCTGGGTACGTACCATTCCAGTCGCATTTGAGTGCTAACTTGCCACAGCAGGGTATATTGCAAAATATTATGCAAAGTAAACAGCAAGGTTTAAGGCAACAAGAAGCAGATCAACCGCAGCAAATACATCAGAGTACTGCCGGGGATCTTCTACCCCGCCTGGAACTTCGAAACCCAGACGAGGAGCAACAAAACGCCACAAATAATTTGAAGCAGCCCGGATAAGGCGCAATTCAACGTACTTTCAAATCCTCAACCAAAAAAGGTAGATATATCTTAAAAAGAAACAATGATTCTAGTGAAGTGTTAAGTGATAAAAGGCAAAAACCTTCACAAACGAAGGTAAATCAAACACTTTATAATGTACCTGTAGGAAACAGATTTTAATCCTTACATAACGTAGAGGAGACTAATGATAGTGAATTCAAGGTAGTAACAGTTCCCTCAATTATTATTCAAAATTATAATAAAAGAGATGATGAATTGTCAAATTATAAACTGCTTCAAGAGGATATTGTGAAAATGAAATTGAAAATTTTGAAGCCAAATACAGCAACAATAAATTCAAATGCAATATGGTAACATCGAAGATTTCAGGAAATTTAGACATTTTTGCGAAAATAACGAGATAGAGTTCTACTCCTTTAAAGACCCAACTGTAAAAACACTTGAAGTTATAATAAAAGATGTACCGAAGTGTCTATAAGGTAATGATATTAAAAAAGTATTAAATGATAAATCACCTATATTAAAAGTGACGCTGTAGACGTAGAGAATAATGTAGCTAGCAGATCAATCCTAAAACTAAATAAGTTAGACTACTGTACTGTTATAGTCTTGGTTAGAACACAAAACTAAGCTTCCTATTCAATGTAAGACCTGCCAACGCTTTGGGCATACCCAAGCTGTTTTATGAATCCTCGTTGCGTTAAATGCCTTAAGGACCTTCATTACTCTAAATGTGCATTCCTTAAATCGGGGGTTAAACCTTCCTATACTAACTGCAAACAAAATCACACTGTAAATTATCATGGCTGCTCTGACTATAAACAAGAAACTTTATAAAGCTGCAAATGGTTCGAGATATAACGCAGGACAGGGCAAGGCATTGAATGGTGCGCAGGGTGTAGATCAAGGGATAAGATATGAAAGCAGGCAAGCCAGGTACCGCCAACCTGCAGTCTGGGGCAATGTCCAATTCCCTTCCCTACCCGAAAGACAAGGCCCTTGAACAAGAAAACGTTAGAAATACGACGAAGAACATAAATAAAAGTATTGATATGAATAGATTAATCGAAACAATCGCAAGTACCGTGATTACTCAAGTAATAAATTTTCTGTTACCACAAATCCAAAATATGTTTCATATTGCGTTATGATAATGAAGCATAACCAGCTCACTGATTTAAAATTATTAAACTGGAACGCAACTTGTTTAAATAAACAAGAGAGTACATTTAGGAATTTTATGTTCTTTCACGAAGTACAAATAGCTTGCATTACGTAAACGCTGCAAGCCAAATGATAAATTCAAGATACCCGGTTTTAATATATAGAGAAATGATAGATATTCTCGTAAAGCTGCGGGTGGGGTAGCGATTATTATTCGTAAAGAACTTAGTCACTCTCAAATTCAATGCCCCACTTCAGACAGCCTGGAGACGATAGCAATAAATCTAAAAACAGCAAATTCACAAATAATAATAATAATAATAATAATAATAATAATAATAACCGCCCACAAACCACCTAAGAAGAAATTCCTTGAATACAATATTTAGCTTCAACAATAACAATGCGTATTATAATAAAACAATCATTGTTATAGGCGACCTAAATAGTACAAATAAGTAATAGAACTGTAGAATTACGACCGAAGCAGGTCGTAAACTTTTACAGTTCGCTCAGAGACATTATTTTAATCTATGCCCTTCTTGCGCCCATATCCATTTAATAATAAAAGTGCCACAGACATTCTTGACATAAGTCTAACCACAAACATAAACGGTTCCTTTTTTCACTCGGTAATACCTGATCTCGATTCGCATAACTCCATATAACATCAGAGCATCGCTTAAGTAAACAATATAAAGAAACTAATAATTGGTAAAGTAAACTGGGATCTCTTAGCCACTCAATTTCCATTAATTTTCTTAGCCCCTCAAATAGCCACTCAATTTTCCCTCCCAAAAGATATTAAAAACAATATAGATGTTCATTTACAAATTAATAATATAATATAAGCAATAAGCTTCGCGATTAAAGAATTATATCAACCAGCGCAATCGAACAAACATTCGTCTTACTGGCTATCGAAACACATCGTGGACTTAATAAAAGATAAACACAGAATTAGAAGAATCCGGCAGTTGTATAGACGACCGCACTTAAAAAATGTGGAACTCTTTATGCAAAAAAAGGAAAATTCCTAATCGATGAATACAGATATAGTTCGTTCAAGCAATTTTTAGCGCAAATTATCCGGTTCACCTTCATTATGAATTACCATCAAAAAGGTTACCAGAGAACAATATTGATTCAGTAGTGAGTTGTAGTTGACATTTTCATAATTGAAATGATTGAAGGCGTTGTCATTGTCAACAATAGTATTTATTTCAATAATAACAGCTTTCGATGGCTGAGCCATCATCATCAGTTTTGCTGTCTGGGAGCCACAAAAACGACTACTAATACTATTGTTGACAATGGCAACGCCTTCAATCATTTCAATTACCAGAGAACAAACTAGAATACCACTATTGAAATCGGGCACCAACACCCTCTGTACAGATGAAGAAAAAGCGGAGGATTTTGCTGTTCACTTCTTAAATACCTTTAAACCCACTCCAGTAGTTAACCATTATTTTAATGAGGAAATTGTAGACAGCGTGAAGCAACATATATACTCCGCTGATGTAAGAACAAAATTCATATCCTCCGCAGAACTTAAACGCACAATAAACAGACTCAAAAACAGAAAAGCAGCTGCTCACGACCAAATAACTAGTCAAATATTAAAAGAATTATCAAAATCCACAATTGCAGCAATAGCAGCGATATTAAATGCAGCGTTAAGACTAGGTTATTACCCCACTAATTGGAAAAATGTAATAATTATTCCAATAACCAAACCTAATAAATGTCCACAACAACTAAACAATTACAGGCCAATTAGACTATTACCTTCATTAGCTGAAATGTTTGATAGATTAATTTTAGTTTAATTTAAATAAATTCTTATATGACACAAAAGCCATACCTGATGCCCACTTCGGCTTTAGAGCAAAAGACTCGATTGAACACCAAATTTTAAGAGTAACGGATTTGATTGCAAAGGGTTTTCATGAGAAAAAGTACACTTACTAAAAATAGATGTTCGACCGTGTCTGGCACACGGGACTGAAATACAAACTCCGACATCTAGGCATTCCCAAATATCTTTAAGATCTAATTGAAAGTTTCTTGCTAAATAGATCATTCAATATTAAACTACACATCATATCAGATAAATACAGAATTTCAGCTGGAGTTCCACAAGGTTCCCCATTGTCACCGACTTTATTCAAAATGTACCTTGCCGATTTTCCAGAATTAATGGATACCGAAACAGCCCTTTTTTCAGATGACGCTGCCATCCTTGCACAACATGAATTGCCCTGGAATACCTACATGATTTAAATACCTCAATTAAAGGACTGATTAACCCTAATAAATCACAAGCTTGTTTATTCCTAACGTACAAATCCAAAGGGAATTAAATATTAGTGGCATTTAAGTGTACGTAAATAAACTATCGAAAAACTTTTATTTAAGGCTTGAAGCGTGTCCTAGGAAAAGAACTTCCAACCTTGGCCGTAGAGCTTACGGACGATCAAGAATATAGTCATGCCTTCCAAAAGATCGCTTAAAGCCGCCATGAATTTCTGGTGATATGGTTATAAACATTATATGTAATTGTAAAAGCTGTTCATAGGTATTACTCACAAGTGTGATTCTTTTATAATTTTTTCTTAATGTTATATTCTTGTATTAAATGTAAATAGGAACTTGTATATAGATTAAAACATAAGCTCAAGTAAGTCCACGTGTGCCCTGATGTACGTAAGGAGACTGTCATGTTCTGCATGTAATGCATATTTTGTAAATAATAACCTCCTAAAGGCCTGGGGGGCCGAACGGGTAGGAAATAAATTTTAAAAAATGTCGAAACTATATTCCCTTCTGAGTTCAAAATCTTCCTTAAGTATAGAATGCGGAACATTACTATACAAGACAATCTCAAGACCATCACTAACCTATGCCTGCTCTATATGGTCCAATAAAGAGACTGCAAGTAATACAAGACAAATGCTTACGTAAAATAACGAGTAAGGAAAAACGTACCAAAACCCAAAAGAATCAAATCACGGTATCAAAAAAAAAATTAAAACCCTAATAATCAAGTAAATCTAAATCATTTCAAAAAAAGTTCCAAAAATTTGCTTAAATAAAAAAGAAAAAACTAGCAATTATGTTTTTTTTTAATTTGTTGCATCGTTGTTAACGCAACGCGTCTCTTTACCCTTTGTTGGGCGTTGAGCGCATTCTTTGGAGTAATCCTCCGTTACTCAGTAATTACTATACTAGTCAAGTCTCGTCACGTCGCAGTCAGTCAGTGTCTTTTATCCCTTCGGCCAGGGACTCAACGCCGTGGGTTCATAGCCGGTCACCCAACCAGGAACCCACGAGTCTCGAATTCGCTTAACCTCCATGACTTCACGGAGCGTAATGAACGAATTCGGCTAGCGGCGCAGGCTTCAATTATGAATATGCAGAAGTAGTCGCATGGAACAATAATTAGGAATCGTCAAGCTTAACGGGAACCAATAGTATTTATTAATACTTCTGAAAGGCAGCGATGCCGAACAGAGTAATAAAATTCATTTTAAAAAAAGAGTTCTCGGCGCCGTCTGATTGGCAGGCGCGCGGTGAAGCACGTGCCTCGTGAAGGGCGATGGAGTGCCGTAGGCGTCACTGATAGAATTACTTTGAACGATGTCGTGTACTTTCAACTCGCCGTGTATCAGCGTTCGATTCTGGAAACTGAGTGGTTGAGCTACGTGGACGGATGGATAAATTTGATATTATTATTATTATTATTATTATTATGACTTATGCACTTCTCCCACGCGGGGGGGGGGAACATTCACCTGCCACAGATGTCATTGTGGCTAGGCTCACTCGTTTGGCTCAGAGCAAGTAACGAGCAAGATATTCATTTACTTCCAGGACCTCAAATACTACACATCAGACACATCAGTGACAGTTTTTCTGACAATGTGACTAGAATGATTGCTTTTTGTACTGTTCCTAGTATATGCTTTATATTCAATTCTTGCAGATGTTTGATGAGGGATTTTGGTATTATTACGGTTGTAGTAATTGTCAGGGGACGGATCTGAACCTTTTTTACTTTCCAAATCTTCTTTATCTCATCTGCTAGCTCTTGATATTTTGTGACTTTGTTCGCGTATGCGGAGTGGAGATTATGTGACAGAGGTACCGTAATATCGATGATGGTGACGCCCTTCTTGGTTTTATTTACCACTATAATGTCTGATGTATTTGCAGTGATGGTCTTATCTGTTCTAATCTCCCTATCCCAATACATCTTCATGGAATTTTTTTCCATATTATTATTATTATTATTATTATTATTATTATTATTATTATTATTTTGAAGTTGTGTTAAACTAAGCGTTTGAATGAAAACAACTACAAATTTTCGACCCCAAAAGTCGTCGGAAAACGAATTGCATAATTATTAGGGACTCAATAACACAGCTTAGACTTATATTAGTAGTTCTTATGAATATGGGGCGTGGTAAAATTGCCGTTACCTGTAAAAGCAAGTGCTTTTGTGCTTTTTACAGTTATCAGCTTTTTATGTTGTTCAGCGAAAATCGACGCAGATTATTTTTTACGATAGTACGTCGTTTAAAATACATTAGTAATTCAGGGGATCAGTGAGAGTTGATCGTAATTCACACGCGCTGTTTTAAGATTAGCTCTTTTAATGTTTTTAAATATTTTAATTTATTTTTCAATAAAAAAAAGCAAAAGCGTGCAGGACATAAGAGTGATAAATACAATGCGCACGATTATTTGGCGAACACATGCTAATCAATAAATGACCACAACAAGTTATGTGAATATCCTGCCACGTGGCAAAAAAATGGAAGCCTATAATACTAAAATTGAGAAGACGATTCTTCAGAGAGAATCGTTGTATAACATTTTCAAACACTGAAAATGATGACTACCTCTCACTTTCCCATTAAAATTGTCCCGTCAATTTCTTTATTTATTTTTTATTTATTTATTTATTTATTTATTTATTAATTAATTAATTAATTTATTTATTTATTTATTTATTTATTTATTTATTTATTTATTTATTTATTTATTTATTTATTTATTTATTTATTTATTTATTTATTTATTTATTTATTTATTTATTTATTTTTTTATATTATTTATTTATTTATTTATTTATTTTTTATTTATTTATTATTTATTTATTATTTATTTATTTTACGTCAAAAACAGTTTAAACTGCGTATGACGTGTTTTTTTATTACAATAATTTAATTACAATTAAAAATATATTCCATTGGCATTTAGATATTACAACAAGGGAAGGGAGTTATGTTCATTCTCCAGGAAGCGAGTATGCAAGGTATGCTTTTCTGCAACGGAAAGAAGGAAGAAAGAAGAGATCTTATTTGACTTTTTATACCTCAAGGGAACAGCTTATTAGTTAACTGGTACTGTTTGACCTTCATTGAAAAGTACGTTTGGCAAAAACATTTGAAGTTCAGCAACAAAAACAAATATTGCTAGACACTCCAAACATTAAAAAATTGACAAAATAATTTCCTACATATACAATCATTTTCTCTTGATGCAAATATGTAAAAGAAAAAAACATATCCTTTGAATTTTAAGCAGAATTTTGAACAGAAGTACAGGAGAACTCTTAATTTTTTTAGGAGTACCCCTTTACGTCCAATTATCACTGTAATTCTTTAACAAGTATAATATTAATAACTAAACATTTTCTCTTTTCTTTCTCAACTGTCGTTTCTCTAAAATCATCATCATGTTGAAAAACAAATGCTTTGGTCGCACTCACGGTAGTTTTATGTTAATCGTTAGGTCGAATATCCGAGCCTTGTCATGAACATGGACACTTGTAGCAATGCGTCCTAAGTGTTTGGCAAAAACGTGACTTGGAATGAAATGCTTTGGTAATTATGCGTTGGACAGACTCAAGGATGTTTTATATTAACCCTTCGGCGGGCGCGCGTAAAATTTTCTCACCAGCAGGCGCTTATCGTAATTTTTTTCGTTATTCAATGATTCGTGAATAAAACAAAGAAATTGTAGAACAATGCAATTTTATGTACATTTTAATGCATTTTAATGTCTAAGAATACATAAAGAGTGATATAATGATATATTCATAATTATGAAGGGCAAACCTAGAAATATCACAATTTACAATCACAAAGTATATTTGCAATATCGGTATCGTCTCAAATCGGGTAGTACTTTTGCTATATAACGAGCTTATGTTTTTGAAACTGCTCTATACGCCCTGACACGCTATTCTAAACATTAGTATTTACCAACAAAAACACATCCGCTGATAAAACATTCCTATTTAGTAACAGAATTATCTTGTTCCGATACAGTATCGTGCTGATTCTCGTCTATATTTACAACACTCAGGTCACTATCCACTTTATGAACTTCCTCACGATCTGACAGTTATTGAAGAATATGCTGAACTTCATTCACATGAATTCTTTCTGTGGACATTTTACACAAAATTTCGAATTCGACCAGGTTAAACACAATTTTAGAAATCGGCAGCGTAAAGTTTATGACACTATACACTTATCTCAAATAGAGCTTTATAGAAACTGAATATTGAGTAGAAAGTCAATAGTGGCTGCAGGAAATCACCACTAAAGATATTGACAAGGAATAACAAGAACGCAGAAGTATTTGCCAACAATGAGATCACAGCAAATCCCAAAAATCTGCTATTGTAAAATTTACGCAAGCGCGCTCGATGGGACCGGGAGCGGTGGCTCAGGGCATCAACTGATGTCACTGCAGTGCCTCTGGCTGGGAGGTCCTAGGTTCAAGTCCCGACGGCAGTAGTATTTTCGACACTAGCTTGTCAGCTAGGTGGAAGTCTGTCGCTGTCTGCAGGAAAATTCTAGCGGCCTGCTGCTCTGATTGGTAGTTTTCCATGGTTTCTTCGATCAATACCAGGCGAATACCGGTGCAGTACCCTAACAAACGGGTCACGGACCGCGCGCGATCTTTCCTTCCTCTTCCTTGTCCTATCCTTACCCCTTATATACACACATACACTACCACACATACCAGGAGACCGGTCGGGAACTTACGAGAGCTTGTCCCAACTGGAGCGGTGCCCCGCTGGTGGGAGATACCTGGTTAGGGGAAAAACCCGCTAGTCGACGGCAGGTTGGCGCCGGATCTCGCCATCCAGTGGGGGGGGAGATCACAGCCACCTCCCGATAATAAAACATGATTTACACATACGGGACTAATGACCTCAGTAGTTGACGCGCCCGGAATCAATAACAATGAAATCAATAAAATGAACCAAACCAATAACAATGAATGAATGAATCAATCAATCAGCACCGGATGGAAGGTTAAGCGCTTTGACCGAAGGATGAAGCCTCATCATGAAATTGGACACGCGTAACGAAGAATCAGGTGCCTTGGGTGAGGAGTTAGCTTTCTGGCCTCTGAACCCCAGTGCGGGAGTGCCCCGGCGAAGGCGCCCGGATTTTGGAAGGGCAGAAAATCCACACTAGCCATTTCACACCTGTGGCATGTAAAAGAACCCTGGTGGTATGTCTGGCAAAATTAAATCCCCTCGACAACATTCGCCCTAACGAGATCTCACTCCCTCCCCGCCTCTCCAGTTCGTGTACAGTAACTGAATCCGATTGATTGATTTTTTCGTGTGTCCGGGCGCGTCAACTACTTTGGTCATTAATCCCGTTAGTGTAGTGAATTTTTTCTAGGGAGATGGCGGTGATCTCCCACTGGATGGCGAGATCCGGCGCCGACCTACCGTCGGCTAGTGGGGTTTCCCCCTAACCAGGGCTCTCCCACCAGCGGGGCACCACCCCTGGCGGGACAATCTCTAAGCTCCCGACCGGTCTCCCGGAATGTGTGATAGTGTAGTGCATGTTAGTGTAAGTGTGTGTGAAAAGGGAGAGGATAGGACAAGGAAGAGGAAGGACAGATCGCGCGCGGTCCGTGGCCCGTTTGGTAGGGTACTGCTCCGGCATTCGCCTGGTGTTGATCGGAGAAACCGCGAACTGAGACCGACAACTGGTGGAGAAAGTGAGTCATATCCCAGGCGTATTAGGGGACCGCCCGCGATGCGCGCCTGCTCGATAAGGTCACCAGACCCGTTTCAGAGGTAGACGTCTCAAGAAGCCTGGGTCGAAAACTCAAGGGGAGAAACCACCCTGAGTATTTCCTCCCAAGAAAACCCATTAAGGGTCACCTAACTTTCGTATATGGAAGATAGGACCCAAGGAGAAAATCGAAGAATCAACTCGCCTTAAAAGTTTCAGGTCATAAAATACGTGGCCGTTCCGAATGCGCAACCGTTCGCCATGTTCTCGCGGAGGAGAGTCGATTCCTTCGCATTCTGTTTGTTCCGTTCGCGGCTAAACCTACCCTTTTCCTCCCTATTGCTATTCCATATCGCCCGCCTCTCCGATTGATTCTTCAACAAGCTTCATAATCTCCATTTCCAACCGATATTATCGCTAGGAAAAAACAATAACCCTCATCTGAACCGCATCCCGTCCAGGTTCCCCAAAGATAAATCCCGTCTCTCATAACTCTTTTTATACCTCCCCCACATCTTGTATATTTAACATTTTGCGTCGACTATTCGATTAGCTTTTTATTTCGATTCGCTATCTAACGGTGTCCTCCATATCTGGGCCTAGATTAATTCCCACGGTTGAAGGGTAGGAGAGACATGTGGCGAACATAACGTATTCCCTTCACCATAACTAGCAAATTCCGCCGGCCTGACTCTTCTTCGTGACACAGCTATAAAAACTGAGACTTTAAAAGAAAGTTACAACTCTATTTTTTGCCTCGACCGGAAACCCCTCCACATCTTAAGCCCCACTAATCACCAGCTGCAACTCCCAAGCGTTTCGCCTATCGAGGAGCTCAATGAGAACATACTCCCTCTTATTTTTACTTTTTTAAGAAGGTGCTTCTTAAGAAGAGAAAATTATATAATGCTGCGGAGGAAAATCGCGAATTTTTGGCAGAAAAACTCTTATTGTCGGCCCCTGGTAACGAAAAAGTTGATAAATCCAGTAGCTAAATAAAAATTCTCTAACACGAGGTATAGCCAGAATTCATGTTTTTTGGGGTTTTGGATACCGAAAAATCGAATGAAAGCGAAACATCTGTCAGTCAGTCCGTCTGTCTGTGAACAATACTAGCGGTTAAACTGTTCAGCCGATTTTCTCTCCGAAATTGATATATCCAAATTGGCCTGGCTGTCGCGGTCTCTTGAATTTGAAACCGATATTTTAATTTTGGGGGTATACACATGAAGCCCCTGAGACATTTTCGAAATGTTCAAAAAAATGGCTCCATCGTTTTTTATTAACTTTTGTTATTGGATAGTGTAAAAGACGTTTGAGGGAATGGTATAGGTCTCATTTAGTTGAAAACCCTGATTTTTCGAAAATTGCAAAAATTCAAAATTTGTTCTGCGGCTTCCTTTATCTACAATTTTGAAGATAAAATATTTTTTCTTAATGAAATGTGTTCATCAAAAAAAAGTTCTTAAAAAGAGGTCAGGTTCTATAAGAATAGAGTAAATTGCTCATAAAGGCGCCATAGGTCCAATTTTCACTGTTAACTCTGAATTTTCCATTATTATAAAAGTTTGAATTTTTCCGGCGACTTCCTACAACTACAAAAGTGAAAATAGAAATTTTCCTTCAAATTAAATTTGTTGTCTATAATTAGTTGTTTATTTAAGGTCATGTACATTTTGTTGAAAATTTTAGTAGTTTTCGCGTATATTTCGCGTGCATAATGTGCAATTTTAAAAAATAACAAAACCAATATTTTCCCAAAAGCGGATCCAATTTTTTCTTTAAATTTTTGGTAGGGAGAGTGCTAAATGTACTCGATGAGATGACATAAACGTCATGTTGCTCTAATTCTTCTGTTTTATTTTCCAAAAATTAAAAAACAAATTTGACATGTTTCTCACGTAGATACTATTTGTACTAGCGGCGATTTATTCTCGCTATTGCATTTATAAGTAAATATGCATTAAATGATGTCATATAAGAAAGAAACGCTCGAATGCCATTTTCTCAAAAACCTTTCAAATTTTTTCTTCAAACATTTTTCTTACGGATAATAGTGCTAATTTTCCTCTTTAAGATGACATAAATGTCATTTTGCTTTATTCTTTTGTTTTTTTAACTACACATTTTTTTAATATTACTCACGCCTTTAATATGCATATTTATAGCGTTTTGTATATATTATTGCATTTATGAGTGGAAGTGCTTTAAATGACTTTAAATGAAGCTTTCCGAAAACTCAAAAAATTTCTATTAAAAATAGTTTCAAATTTCGCTTTTACAGTAACTCTTAATCGCCATTTTCTTAAATGGCTTTCTTAAGGCTCCAAAGCTTTCAACAAAAAAATTCTTATAGGACAGGATTTTACTTTTCTTTAATATTCTTAAAGTAATATTTCGGTCCTGCCATTAGGAAACCGAAAACTTGAGTAAATTTTGAAAAAAATGTACTTTGGCGGCGATAGATGCTAGCGGGGAAGAAGATGGGGCAAGATTGTAACGCTGGCCCAGATGAAAGAAATTAGAAAACTAACTAGCACGAGAAAGGCTGTCATTATGTAGCACCACCAGTTTAAATTTGCAAATGTTCTACTTTTCGCGAATTTGTCCTACACTTTCATTACTAAAACTGGAGATTTATTTTTCACTGTAATGTGTTATTGTATATAATTCAGAAAATCATTTCAGGTAAATCTTATTCAAATTATTAGTAGTTTTCGAGTAATTTCCAGACAAACAGCAAACGTTTTCAAAAATACATAAACTTGATATCTCGAAAATAGCTCATTTTGTCAACGAGTTGGTGCTGGTGATCCTACCGCCATCTATGTTTTTGTAAATAATGCGCGTATGCCAAAATAAATAAATGGGAGAATTAATTAATAATTTTTGTGATTTAATGTGCGTGCAAATAGTCCATTCATCAAACTAGCAGAGCAAATTATTTTCACGTGTATCTGATTTTGCTACGGTGTGGTGTGAAAGATAAATATTTCTCATCCGTATCGTTTTGGTGTGGTGAAAAATATTTGTTTGGGTATTGGATTGGGATTCTATTTAAGCACGTTAATTTTATGAATCATCAATAAAAAAACATGCAAATTGTACAACGAACCGCCTCTGGTGGTCGCAGGTTTGATGAAAAGTGTTACTTAAGATGTAGTGACACGGCATGACTTATGTGTTCTTAGATTTAAGTTCTAGTATGCTGTCACTGTAGCAGTGCAGTGAGAGTTTTGCAAGCGATAGCGGAAATAATAGTAATATGAATTGCAACATGCCATATAATTATAAAACCTACAAGAATATCGAAAATGTTAATGAACCACTAGTTACTGTGTTTTGTTTCTTTTTCTATTTACTTAATTTCAACAATTAAATGTATGGGAATGGTAAATGAGTCACGTATTAAGGATTATTTGTGTCTCTTACTGAGTGATTTAATTATGATTATATCTTTGACCCTGATGAATAAGCTGATAATTCAAAAAACTTAATTTTACAGGGGAACAAAAAATTGCTTTGAACTAATGCTATAAATATAGGATAAATGATATTCAAACAAAACTTACACAAAAATAGTTTTGTAATAATATAACGTTCGTTCGAATACCATTAATCTCTGATTTCATTCATTTACACGTTGTTTTTTGTTCTCCTGTAAAGTTAAGAGTTTATGACTTATCTGCTTATTCACTGGGGTCAAAGATATATGATGAACTTGGTGATTTAATTATGTGTGATAATGAGGCTGCGTGTTTTGCATACTTGCATTTTTTTTCCTTAAACGTAATGATATGCAAAATAACACAAATTCATTTCTTGTTGTTTTGGATCAATACACAAATTCGTGTTGTGCATATTCATGATGCGCATATTTTCATTTTAAGAGAGTTTATTTGCATATTTCACTTTTTTTGTTTTTTAATTTTTTCCCTCGTAAAATGCAAACGTTGAGACGGTTTTCGAGCTTTTGTCATCTCTGGATGAATCGAGCGGTATAGTTCATCCGGAAGCCGATATCCAGACGTGTCCGCGCGTCTGTGGGAAAGAAGCAGCTCCACGTCGTGTCCTGCCCCATCCCCTGCCCCCTCCCTGATTGCGCTGAACTGTTGTATCGTTGGTATCACAACCTCATGCGAAGGCCAAGACAGCACGAGTACCAGCAATGAAAGAAGCGGGGATTGGAGAGAGAAATTTAGATCTCATTGGCTCTGAAATTACGATACCTCCTATTACCAGTTCGAAATCTGCTTTAACTCAAACCGGTTGTCTGTTTTGGAGTGTTGGTTCAGTTTCTTTGCCGATCTCGGTAACTTGTGTAGTGTGAGAATTAAAACCAAGTTAGTGTGCCAAAAGACAAGAGTTCGTGTGCTTCTCTTTTGCAAAGTTGGAATGCAGGTGAGAAAACGTTTACTTTAGATGGGAAAATTAAGTTTGTCATGTTTGTTCAAAGCAGGTGAAATGTACCAAAAAAATCAACTGCATCTATATTTGCAAACTGCATCTCACATTAAAAAAGTGCATCGAAAAATACAATTCAACCTCTTCTGGATTTGAAGGCAAAGAAAAACGAAAATGATACATTCACTGAGGAGTTAGTTAAGCCCTTGTTGCCTCTAATATACCATGGAGAAAAGTAGAAAATAATGTTTTTAGCGGTTTTTTTTTTTTAAGAAATACACGAACAGAAAAATTCCCCACGAGTCCACATTAAAACAGATGCGAAAAATATAACTGTTTTGCCACCGAGAGCCAGTCAGTCTTCCGCATCAAAATGCGATAGTGAGAAGTTTTAAACAGTTCATAATGCTGCCCACAGAATTCCATAATTCAATAGCGCAGGGGAAGGCACAGCATGCCAGCCGCGATAACCTAGGGCTCCTCAAGTTTCAAGGGCGGGGAGAGGGGAGGGTGCGCGTCTGAACGGTCGGTAGGCACCGCAAAATATTGCGGTGAACAATCCTTCTCTGGTTGTTCGTAAATTACGCTACTCAAGTTTTTGTGAAAATGGAGTGTGTTAATGATTCAGAAGTTAGTGGTTTGTCTAATTGTCTTATTGAACAATTATTAAGGACGGAATTTCGTAGTATTGGGATTCTGGAAAAGCTCAAAATAAAAGACAACGGTAAGGGTAGCTTCCACAAAGTGCGGTATACTTAAAATAATGTTCAGGATTCGCCTCTGGTATGTAGCTAATGTAGTTGTGGGTAAATTGAATTCCAAAGATGCAGAATTTCATTGCAAGGACTGTGAGAGACGCACAGCGTATATTGTGGCCAGCTGAAGAGTTCAAAGAGAGATTCTTGGCATTTCTGACGAATAATGCAGAATACATGCTGAAAACAGTCTTCACATGTTCTACCCCAAAATGCTTCACATTAATTGCATTGTTCATGGCCTACATCGTGCTGCCCAAAAGATTTGTTCGTAGCATCCTAAAGTCAATAATTTGATTTCTTCCGTTAATAGTTCACAAATTGTGTAACAAGTCCTCTAAATTAGTTTTTAAGTTCTTAAAGACTAATAGAGCATAAGATACATAAAATGTTTTTTTGTTATTTCTAGTAATTCAAGTTATTCAAAATTAACATTAAACACTTTCATGATTTAAGAGTTGTCCTTAGTCTCGAAAGTCTATAAGGTTTTTTTTGTAACAGGGTTTTTGTAGCGGCTTTAAATAACAATCGCAGTGCGCGGAAGGACCAAAAGAACAAAGGGGGACAAGTAGAATAAGTGGGGAGATGAGGACGAAGAGGGCAAGGGGACAAAATGGGACAATATGGACAAAATGAACAAAATTGGAAAAGGGGAGAAAAAAAAGAACAAAATGAGCTCAGGGGACAAAGGAAACAATGGAACAAAATAGAACAAGGATGAACGGGGTAATGGGACAAAATGGCGAAATGGGGCAAAAAGGATAAGTGGGACAAGGGGTATCCAATGGGACATATTTATCCAAAGATTTATAATCACTGGTAAAAATCTAAAACCGAGAGTCCGCTAGAATATTTTAGTGGACTCTTGAGCATTTTAACTGCTGTTGCTATGGATGCGCTCTTAAAGCGTTGTTTAGATGGTTGGTTGCTAAGGAGCTAAGCGCTCGTTTACCGACGTAAATAACAAAAATATAGTTTTTATGAAAGCTCCATCCAGAACACAGGTATTCAAAGAGGAACTACTATAAATTTCACTTCCGCCAGAGCCTGTTATTTACTAGTTGGGGAACATGGCTCAATGCTGCACTTTATTACTGGTGGCACATTGAAGCTACAGAAGTTACTTCCTTTATTGAATGCAAATGCGACGAATTCAGTAATAATAGCTGCAAGTGATGAAGTAATCAAAAGCAAACTAACATGTATTGGTGCACACTACATAACTTAGCCCAAAATCCCTACCAAGCTTAAAGAACGTGATCTAGAACTACTGCAGTTAACTTATAGATCTGTGTAGTATTGTCATTCAACAATTTGCTATGATTAGTAGGACGAGTCTTAGCGAAAAGAAAAAAAGAAATTGAAGAAAGATATCCCGATCTGAGAGCAGTAAAAAAGTGGTATTTTACAGGGTGAACCGCAGTGTTGAAAGTAAACAGCTAAAGAAATTGCAGCTTTTAACTATTGTCATGGTTTCTAAATACATTCATAACCCCTTTACTCCCTTCCTTATAAATAGATATAAAAATAACTTTTATAATATTTGAATGTTACAACAGTTCGGTGGACCTCATCTCCTTGGAAGAATTTAAGTTAGCATTGAAAACAATGAAAAACAGGAAGGCATGTGGCCCTGATGGTATTAACATGGAACTTTTAAAATACGCAGGACCTATCTGTGATTTTAGGTTGCTTCATCTGTACAATGAATGTTGGAAAAGTTATAAAACACCTAATAGCTGGAAAACGACGGAGGTTATCTTTAAAAAGGGTCAAAGAAATGAGTGCGGGAACTATAGAGGTATTAGTCTCATGAATGTCGCTTATAAAATATTTGCAAAAATAATTAATGCTCAATTAAAAATCATTACAGTTAAATTACAAGAAGAACAATCGGGATTTCGGAAAGGACGCTCATGCAGTAACAACATTTTTAGTATCAAAAGGATTTTAGAAAAACGACGAGAAGTCAATATGGAGACCCATTTAGCTTTTATTGACTTCGAGAAAGCCTTCGACAGTGTGGATCGAGTCAAATTGTGGAATGTAATGAGTGAAAGTGGCTATCCTGAACACCTAATAAATACCATAAAAAGTTTATGTACTGGCACAAAAATTATAAGAAACACTGGTACGAAGAAAACTGAAGAAATTTTGACAAATGGAGGACTCAAACAATGATGTAGTTTATCTCCAACGCTATTTAATATATATATATATATATATATATATATATATATATATATATATATATATATATATATATATACGCTGTGAATGTCCGTTGATCTTGCGCCCTGCGGTCGAATGGCGCGCAATGGCGATAGGAGCGGAGGCTGAGGGTTTCGCTCTGGTGGCGGAAGATTCAGCGGTGACGTGTGTGACGGTGGAGAAAGCGGAGACCGCGGAGACGACAGCGGCGGCGGCGGCGACGACGGCGGTGACGGCGGCGACGGCGGCGACGACGGCGGCGACGACGGCGGCGAGGCCGTGGCAGCGGCGGAGACGGCGGCGACGACGGCGGCGACCAGATATGTTCAGGTGAGGAAGGGCTTTCTAAGATTATTGCAGGTAAACTGTCGAAGTATAATTAATAAAACCATTGAGTTTTGGAACTTAGTTGATACATGTGATCCAGACATAGTGATAGGGACAGAATCGTGGTTAACAGATGAGGTAGCTAATTCTGAAATTTTACATTACGGTTATAAATTATATCGAAGAGATAGAAAAACAAGAGGCGGGGCGTTTTCTCTGCGTCAAGACCTCGTTAATAGTTGGGAATAGTTGGTTTAGTAACAACTTTGAAATGTTAGGAATGGTAATTGACGTACTAGATAATTCCGTGGAAATTATTGCTTGTTACAGGCCGCCAAACGACGGTTATGAAATTTTAGATGAAATCGGTGATAGGGTGGAAAACAGAAACGGTCGTTCTATTCTTGTCGCTGGCGACCTAAACTTTCCCGACGCTAACTGGAAAGGAGAGGTATGCGACAGGAAAATTCAAAAGCGCGTCAATCGACTAGTATGGGAGCAGGGTTTAACGCAGGTAGTCGACCAACCCACGCGGCAGAGCGCAATTTTGACATTTTCCTTGTTCACCCTGCAGAAATGTTCCTTTCTTGCGACGTCTTTCAGGGATTAGCGACCACAAAGCAGTGATGGTAGAAGTACAAACAAATGTAATTACGCGACCTAAGGTGAAAGGAACGATAGTCAGGCAATATAGAAAAGCAAACGTCGAAGGTTTACGTAGTTTCTAAGGGAAAAATACGACTACTTTCTAAGAACAGAAGGGGTATGGAGGAACAATGGGGGCTTTAAAACAATCGTAGAAACAGCTTTAGATATTCCCCCGCAAAATACTGAAAAGTAATCCTGATCCTGAATATTATAACCCGGGGTTTTGTTTGGGAGAAAAAGAGACTACATTTAATGGGGAGACATCGAGCATTGCTGACATGATAACTTTTAAAAAATTCTACAGGGAATTAAAAAAAGAAAAAAAAAATTGCGCATGAATTTTTTTTAAGAAATTTTTTGAGACAGGAAGAAATAATTGGTCAGATTTTTACAAATTTTCCGCAGACCCGGGGAAAAAGGAAGAAATTCAGGAAATTTAGACGAGAAAACGCGCCATTGCAGGGCGACCAAGCGAAAGCAAATGGTTCAAGGGTTTTTTGTATCAAATTAAACCAAAACGGGCGCAGGAGCGTTCTTTTTTTCCAATAGAAACCATTTCGTTCGCATAACCCGCAAACGTATAAAATCACTAAAAACGGTAAATCACGGGACCAGACGGCATCTCGACAGATTTTATTAAACCCCGGTGGGGAGGCAGTATTGCCGTATTTGTTAAGTTTACAATTTTTTCAACAAAATGCAAGTCTACCAGACGATTGAAGACACCCCATAGTGGTCCCTATTTTAAAAAAAAGGTGAAAAAACGAAAGTTTGTAATTATACCCCCTGCCACACGTAGTATAAAATAATGGAGTAATAGCGGGACATTCCCCGCGAATGGGAAAAAGGAACGGGTTTTTTCACGGACAGCATGGGTTTAGAAAAATATTCGGAAAGCCAAATCGTTTCTTTGCAAGATCTAGCTGACGAAGTTGGGGGTGGGGGGGTGGATGAACTAATCGATTTGCAAAAGCTTTCGACGGTACCGCATAACCTACTTATCGGGAAATTATTAATTCGGGAATTGATGCTAGAGTCGAAGTGGGTGGAATTTTTTAAAACAGGAAAAAATTTCGAATTGGACTCAGTTTTCGACTACGGTTTTTTTATTTCGGGGGTTCCAAGGAAGGTCATGGGGCCATTACTTTTCTTAGTACGTAAAGATCTCCACTTAAATACAATCAAAGGTGCGTTTATTTGCAGACGATTGGTTTTTAACCGAAAAATCAAAAGTAGCGCTGACGAACAAATATTACAGCAGGATTTAGAAATTTCGTGATTGGGCTAAAAAAATGACATGGGAATTAAGGATCAAAAAAGCAAAAAAACGTTCGGGGGGGGAGAAATTATGAGGAACCAGACTATGTTTAGGTGAGGTCATCATCCCAAGAGTCTCATCATGCAAGTATTTAGCATTCAAAAGATGTAAATTAGGGGGAGAAAATAAATCAGGGAAACGTGGAAGTTTTTTGCTTTTTGTAATGCGAATTTAAAGAAAAGCTCTGAAAACCCAAAGAATTAATATTTTTCGCTGGTTCGCCCTCTGGAATAGGAATTTTGGGGATCATACAAAAGTCGCACCGGAAAATCTAGATAGAATACAGAGAAAAGGAATAAGTTTACCTACAGAACTAAGGATAAAAAAGGGAACTTAGAAAAGAAGAAAAAAAGGGGGCTTTGCCCCTTTTTTATAAATCATACGTGGGTCAAACAGCTTGGAAGGAAATCTGGTTGACTAGAAACCAAATTATTTCGGCCGAAGGATCACACTCAAAAATTCGAACAAGGAAACAAAATTCAGATTTTAAATTTTTTTTTGAACAGAACAATTAAAGATTGAACAGTTTACCCGCAGCAATTTTCAAAGCCTTTCCTCAAATGTCCTTTTTAAAAATGTTAGAAAATATGATAGTAATAACTTTAAAAATGAGGGGTGGGCGGGGTGCGGTGAAGTGCTGGGGGGTGAAGGGATGTAGTGCTGGTCATAACTCAAAGAAAAAACAGGGGGGTGTAGTGAGTGTAGTGTAGTGTAGTGTGTCAGTGCAGTGTCGTGCAGTTAATTGTGGGAACGCGATCAATAAATTTAAAAAAACAAAAAATTTAGCCAATATTTTTTATTTGTTTTAAAATTTTTAGATACCGACATATAATTATAATTATTATATATCATAGAGTTGAAATATTTTTTTAAATACTTAATATTAGTGATAGTATGATTATTGATTTTCGGTTAAAATTATTTTTTATTATTATTTTATTATTATTAATATTTTTAAAATTTTTAATTTTTTGGTTATTATTAATTTTAAATGTTATTATTATTGTAATTATTGTTAATTAACGCCACCGGGTCATACCCATGCAGTTCAAAAAAAAATGTAATGTAGTATATATATATATATATATATATATATATATATATATATATTTTTTGACATCCGTTTCCCGAGGTCTAAAAAGGAGCACATCAATATTCAAGAATAAGATGATTGTTTGAACGCGCGCCAACGCGCATGAATACAATCCGAAAATGAAAACTACGAACTATATCCGTAAGGGAGCGTCTCGGTAGAGTATGCGACCCCGAGAGTCGGGAAAAAAGGTTTTTTTTCTGAAGTAACAGCGGAGAGTGAGGACCAGATCACGAGAAGGCGGCCCCCGTACGCTACGGACTTCAGGACTGCATCTACGATAAAAATTTCAAGACATTCGAGGAGGTAATTATCATATTACAAGGCATTAAAAAAACATCGGGGAAAAGGATAAAAGTATATGACGCATTTAAAATCTTGTAAGAGAGAGGAGGGAATAGCATGAAACTAACGGGGCCCATTCTTTTTTTTCTTTGCAGTTTTTTTTATTTTTATATTTATTCTTTTTATACGATAGACTCATTTTCGTTGTGATTCTTTTATGGAATTAAAACCCAGTTACTTTATAAAAAAATACGAAAAGAGTATCAAGGGAAAACGAGACGGAGGCCACATGGGAGTTGCAACGGTATGGAAAGGCGACCGTGCGGTTCTGCAGAGGGGCGGCTTTGCCCCCGACCGAGCTGCAAGGACAAGGACATCGAGCGACGGGAAGAGCGACGCCGTAGATTTCTACGCCGTGAAAAGAACAAAAAAGGTGGGCCAACTTGAACAATTTGTAGATATTAAAAGGGAAATAATTTTTTGGAAAGAAAGTTTAGCAGGTTTTTTTATACCGATATTCGGAAAAATAGAATAAATTTTTTTTTTCAAGAAAACTTAGCTAATTGTAAAGTTGCCAGGAATTTAGACTGTGATTAGGAAATTTTTAAGTATTCTTTAAATTGATTTAAGAGAGAAAGGAAAAATTTAATTATTGAGAGTGTAAGTTTTTTTTTTTCAGCAAGAAAAAATTTTTGTATATGTAAAGTGTTTTATGTTATTGATGTACAGAATTTAATTAGAATATACTTAAGTAAGGGGGAAAGGATTGACTTGAGTTTCTGTGTTTTGCATTCAATCCACAACGGCCCACATGACCCCGATCCCGCTATTCTAATTGTATTTTTTTTTTTCCCCCCCTTGAAAACCATTTGAGCTAGCCGGCGGGGGGGTGGGTCAAAATATATATATATATATATATATATATATATATATATATATATATATATATATATGTAGATGATCTTATTAAAAATGGAAATGTATGGTGGGTCCTGCAATCCAGTTAAAGAAGAACAAACATCTAAAATTTTTTCTTTATGCAGAATAAAATATCAAAAAAAAGTGAAGAGAATTAAAAACCAATAAAACTACATCTACTGGGAGGGCCCGAATATAATCTCCGATATCAAAAAGAAAACAAAAGGGTTTTGGCTCATTATGGTAAACACCTGTTCGCTCAAAAAATAATTGACGAAAAGTAATCGAACAGATTTAATTTAATTTTCTCGGTTAGACGTTTTGACAGAGATAAAGACACAGAGAATAAGACAAATAAATTTAACCTATGTGGCAAAATAAACCAACACTTCAGAACAAAAAAAGGGAAAAAACCAAATAAAAATTTTATAAAAAAATGGGGCTATTTTTGTAGAGGGTGCCCAGAAGATCCTCCGACCCAGAGATCGCGGTTTTTCAAAAAATAAATATTAGAAAGTAGACAACTATGAAACATAGGGGTTTCAAGTTTGAAAGCCAGTTGTTTAGTGTTTGTTTAAAAACAAAGTGAACGTTGTGAGTGAATTTGTAAAAAAGGAGAAAATTTTCATTGTTATTTATCCAAATTTAATTTGAAAGGCCTACCCCAAACCCGTAAAACGAAAAGATTCTACCTGGGTGAGCCTGCGCCCTTTGTTTATCAGAAAATAGAGAGAGTTTAAATGAGGCCGACGACGTCAAGACAGACGGTGGTCGACCAAAGAGGTGACACCCCGAAAGGTAAAGAAAATCCCAAAGCGGTACTGACCCTCGACTGAAAGTGCGCGAGCTAGCAGACATGGTAGGCTTTTGAAAAGTGCGGTACATCGAATTTTCTGAAAATTTAGACATGGGAAAATTTGGGCCCGATGGTGCCGCGTTTGCTACCGAGCAAAAAAAGTGTCGAAAAATGGGGCCACCACCACCCCAAAAGAAACAACAATCAAAAAAATGGACTGAAAAGGAAAACGCGCACCAAAGAAGGCAAGACCGATCGGGCAAGGCTGGCGTGGTTTTGGATGCGCGGGGATAATTTCATTGACATTTTGAAAAAGGAAAACACAAAGCGAGTATTATGCGAACTTATTGCAACGTTTGAGTGAAAAAGAAAACGGTCAATTGGCAAAAGAAAAGTTGTTTCATCAGGGCAATGCACCAGCTCACAAATTGTTATTGCAATGGCCCAAAAATTTAAAGAATTAAAATTTGAATTGGGACCTCATGCACCCTATTCGCCAGATTTAGCCCTCTGATTATTTTCTGTTCCCCCAAATTTTAAAATGGTCAGTGGTCAAAGATTTTCCAACAATGAAGAAGGGGGGTAGTTAATTATTTTGAGGAGCAAGACAGTTCTTTTTATAAAATCGAACTTATTGAAATCGCTGGGAAAAGTGGAGCTAAAAAAGGGGATTATGTTTAAAAAAAAACGTTTTTTCCAAACTTTTGTTTTTTCTTTTTTGGGGGGGTACTTCTGAGACCACCTCCGTATGGGAAATGAATCGGAAGCAAAAGAGAGAGAAAAAAAAATCCAAGAGCGGAAATGAGATTTCAGAAAATTGTGCAAAAGATGCGCAATACCGACCGAAGGGGAGGAGAGATGTCAAGCCCAGGAAGAGAAGGATGAAGGAGGAAAACGGAACAGGACATGCCTGTTCCGTCCCCCGAAAGGGAAGAAGAAGAAGAAGAAGAAGAAAAAAAAGAAAAAAAGGAAGAAAAAAAAGAAGAAGAAAAAAAAAAGAAGAAAAAAGAAGAAGAAAAAGAAGAAGAAGAAGAAGAAGAAGAAGAAAAGAAAAGAAGAAGAAGAAAAAGAAGAAGAAGAAAAGAAGAAGAAGAAAAGAAGAAGAAAAAAAGAAGAAAAAGAAGAAGAAAAAAGAAGAAGAAGAAAAAAAAGAAGAAGAAAAAAAAGAAGAAGAAAAAAAAGAAGATGAAAAAGAAGAAGATGAAAAAAAAGAAGATGAAAAAGAAGAAGAAGAAAAAGAAGAAGAAAAGAAGAAAAAGAAGAAGAAGAAAAAGAAGAAGAAGAAGAAAATAATATTTGAATCCTTGTCTTCCCAATATGGGTTATGATACACCATTCCAACGAATGTATACATCGTGAGTTCTTGAAATCGATCCTGTACAGGAAATCGACAATAATATTACTATTTCTTTAGGGAAAATGTATATATTTTAATTATTCCATTATTCAGATTGTTGTATCTAATAATAAACTCCATGAAATTGTTATAAAACCGTATAAAAAAACCGGGTTTTTTTTATTCCATATTATTTGACAAAATATTCAGCGAATTCTACCCCGTTTTGACATCATGCCCCATGTGCAAATAAAACAAAAAACATAAAATACCTTTGAAAATGATTTAAATCGAATGTTTACGATGATATTTTTTTCCCAAAATTCACACGAGTACATTTACCAGTTGAAAATTTAAAAAAAAATGAAATATGTTTTTTTCTGGGGCTTAAAACAAAAATCTTAGCCTTGTATAAATTTTGATGATAGAAAAACAAAATATAATGTTTTTAAACTTCCCATTTTGCTGCACGACGATTAGCTGCCACTGCTATCCATATCCTAACATTTAAAAAAAAACAACAGATCATTACATCTTCAAAATTAACTTTATAAAATTTAGAAACTTCGAAAAAAACAGGGTGCGTTCACTGCCCAAACCCAGATTATTTTCCGAAGTAATCGTCCATACAACCACAACCACACGATGCGTTCACCACGGAATCTCCGTTACATCTCTCTTTTTTATATTTTATTGTCTTCAATAGCCTTTGAACGTTACCATAAATTCCTAGATGTATTCCAAACTATTTATAATGTTCATAACCCCTTTTCCAATCACTTGTTTTCTTGTTTTAACATTTATCAGTAATCGTTCGTCATGTTTGTGAGAACATTCGACCGTCTCATTCCTAATATGGAAAATTAATTTATTATCACGGAAATTCTTTTATTTATGAAAAATTACATGGTTGCGACATTTCATTACTTATAAATGACTTGTTTTTATTTATTTATATTATCACAGTCTATTTTCGACACAGTTCTTTAGAATATCAACCAATTAAAAAAAACATCTTCCACTAGTGCACCTTCACATGTTTTTGTTCTTAATAACATACAAAATTAAAGTGTTTTTTAGTTCTAATCCAATATTTTGTATTTATTTTGGATGCATCTGATTGGACCATCACAGTATTGTCCCCTAAACTCAAGTTAAAAGAACTTTTTCTGTGTTTGAGAAGAATCTTGTAAAGAACAGAATAAGATACACACCAGAAAATTTGGAAAAATATAATATTTTGCAATAGAAATTAAATTCATTGTGTATCATTCAACATGTAAATCAATCTATTTTGTACAGAATATAATAGACACTTTTGTCTGTGCCTTTTTTTTTCTTCTTAAGTCCATGTTTTTCTATTTTTAAAGCATGTTTGCATGCATATTATGAGGACTTTTAGCATACATGAATCCACACCCTATTTATCACATCCAATCTAGAAATCCCATTAGAATATACTCTGACATTTTTTATTGCATTTTAAGAAAAGAAAATCAAAAATATGTTCTGAACTGAAAGTGGCTCCTCTGGAATAGTTTCTGGAACCAACACTGATTTTGTGGAAACCAAACACGGAAAAGCAAGGAGGGGCTTATGGCATAATGACTAGAGTAGATGCATTCTATTGTTGTGAATTCAATACCTAGGGAATTTGTGGACAAATTGATCTCTCAACTGATTTTCTCTGGGTTCTCTCTTTTTCCCTGTGTGCTAGTTTATGAAGGTTTTGTGCAAAAGTAGTTGGAGTACTTTGACCTATTTAGTTAGAAAAATGCACTGGGTTCAATGTATCAAAATTATTATATTTATTTTAAACATAACAGACATAAATGCCAACTTATATAATAATAAAATTGGCGTAAGTAGTAAACTGTCATACAATAATCTTTTAAAAATTTAAATCTACATAGTAATATAACTTTGAGAACACTACCATTATATTTTATTAAATTAACTCATTAACACATGTTCATTAATTGAATATTTCAGTTAAAGAGTTTGTTCATTTTACACATTCTTGTTAATGGATTGTCGCTTACACACAGAGTTTTATGGAACACAATTGCAAATGAAGGATTCTGCCTAGATTGCAATGATAGGATTTGTATGTCTTAAGCAATTACATTTAGTCCCAATTATAATCCAAGAACAGATCAGGAAGATTCATATATAGCACAACAATTCTAAAAAATTTGTGTTGTACTGTTTCTGAGCTATTTATATGTACTTGTGGTAATGGAGACAGATTACTGAAGCATATATTTACATTGGTCCTACAAGGTATAAGTATAAAACTTTAAATGAAATTACTGATTTAAAAATTATGCCACGTTCTTCTAATGTGACATAACTGTTGAGTAACTTTATTGTTTATATATTCTTGAGGTTTATTGAAGCTAATTTTCTCATCAAAAATGACACCCAGATCTCTAATTTTTTCAACATATTCAAGAGTATTCAAGAATCTATAATCATTAATTTTTGGGTGTTTACTTCTCGAAAGTGACATCAATTTACATTTATTAGAATTAAATGAAATGTTATTCATCTCACTTCAGTGATAAATCTTATTCAAGCAATCTTGTAGCTTAACAACATTGTGATCAGATATTATACATTTAAACACTTTCAGGTCATCTGCAAAAAGAAAGCATTTGACATTTCCTGTTACCTCTGTATCATCTGTTTGTAAAGATATTAAACAGTATTTCACCAAGGTGGTGGGTACCCATGTGGTAATATTTTTATCTCCTCAGAGATATAGTTTTTGTACTTATTTAACATATTGTACACGTTTCTGGAAGTAACTGTCAAACAACAGTAGCACGTTAACAACCACATCACATGATTTCAATTTAGAAAGTAAAATACTGTGGTTAATGGAATTAAATGCTTTGTTAAAATCAGAATACACACTACTGACTTGATGTTTATTATCTAATGATTTTAATATGCTGTATTCAAGATAACAAACCAAATTAGCTTCAATATTTTTTTTCATGAAAAATCCAAATTACCTAATTGATAGAAAAGGCCAGATTAGCCTTCACAAATAATGAGTATTTGTTGATCCAAAAGTCTTGGAAATGATATTCAAGATTGAAACTGATCTAGAATTAGATATTATACTTTTAACTCCTGATTTCAAAATTGATTTATTATATGCTGACTTCCAAATATTTCGTAAATATCCTTCACAAAAAGATTTATTAAATAATATCTTAAAATAAAATGAAAAGACATAGCTACAATTCTTAACAATAATAAAACATTAATAAAAATTTTACCAAGAATTTTACCAAAAAAAAAATGGATTATGAATATTTTTAGTAAAGTTTAAATAACTAAATTTGTTTAAAGAATTGTCACCTCGATCAGCATTCGAAACCCGGGTCTCCTGGTTTAGAATTTGAACCTGGAGATGAGGGTTCGAATCGTGGTTGGGTTGACGCCATGTTAAGCTGCCATGTTAAGATGAAAAAATGTTGAAAATTAAATCTTACATAATCTGCATTTTTAATCAAGTAATGTTTTCTCATCATTATTTAAAATTGTAAATGTAGGAAATGAAGAAAATAAGTTTTGTAAATAAGAGGAATAAATTATTACCGTTGATATGCCAAATTAATTTCCGTAACATGAGAATTTGCTATACATAATCTTTGACAATTAGTTAATATTTCATTATTCATGAAGATTGAAAAGTAATGTGATGGAAAATGTGATTGAAAAGAAAAGTTTAAAATTTATTTTTTATATTTTTCCCCATTACTGTTCACACACAGTAATAAAAAGTATTGTAAATATACAAAAACCAAAAATACTCAAATATAAGACATATAAACAAAATAATTATTTCCTGCAAAATAATCTTATCTATTACAAGGATTTTACATCACCTAGTACTTAATTATGAAGCGCATTCAAGGAGTATGTGTAAATAAGTTTGAATTGATTTGGCCTAGATAAGATATCCTATTTATTTGTTAGGTCTTCCAATATGTTATCAGAAAAATGAATAACTAGAGTACTTTTTCCATTAGATTATAAACTATACAATGGTTTACACATGTAATAATAACATGTTGTTTTGTTTTTTTTGTTCACCAATAAGATGTGAAAAATATACATCAAATTGTTCACAGTCTCATAGTTTATGTGAAGCTTATCCTTGAGCCCCCAGAAATTCTCCACAAAAATAACAAAAATGAATCGAAAGTTCTCTGTGGTAAATAACAAAATAAACTATAGCAGCAAGCACAAGAATAATATACAGATATTTGGCTTATAGGTAGAAGATATTTTTGAGGGGGTATAAAATATACTGGTGATCTCTTGTTACATTGGTTTGGTAGTCAAATCAAAAGGGATGTTCCTGCACATTGTCAGCTTGCAAATTACCCTTTCTCACAGTGTGTTTTAAAGAGTGTGAACATGACTTGCTACTCTTTTAGGAGATGGACATGCTCTGAGTGTGAATGTATGTGAGACTTCTTATTAACTTTTTTAGAGAGAGTAATATACATGACTTATTAGTATCACTTCCTAATTTAGGGTTATTTAAACACTCAACGATAATTTTTAAAAGGAAAATTTTGCTCAAGTATCCTGAATAAGCTATGTTGAGTAAATTAATCTTCCAAGACAGTAGAGATTATTCATTGCAAACAAATATATGTAACATTTTATTTTATAAAACAAATATCATATGGTGAAGATTATAATATTTTTAACAATGATATTGCTATCACTGATCTGAACTTCTAATTTATCTTATTTTGAAGAGACTGTTTGCCTCCTCCTTACTTTCTTGAAAGTATTCCTAAAATTTCTTGGAATTGCTTGTAGTATATAGTCACCTACCAGGTCAAAGCAACCCCAGAGGCCAAAATCTGCCCCTTCAGAACAGAACATCTTATATTTTTTATATAATTTCAATTTCATAAATTTTCTAATTTTTTGCGAACTTTTCTGGATAGCAAGATTTTCCCGATTCTTTAATAAAATTATTGTTCGCAAAATTATTACTAAATTTCTTCTCAAAATACAGAAAAAGTAAATCTTTTATAATATAAGTTTGAAGATCAGTGAAATGAAATGTCTCAATGTATATTTTTTAAATGTGTCCCAACATTAGTAGGGCAGTTGCCCCCTCTTGGCCACCCTGAATCTTACCTCTTGTCTCTCTATATCCCGATCATTGTGCTAATCATTTTTTCCACATTGTCGTTACCTTCAATGGACACAATAATGATAGGCTACTACACAAAGATAGGTAAACTAAAACATTCCATATCGTTGAAGAATACAAGTTCAGTGATATGAACTCTAAAAATATTGCATCAGAAAATTCCTAAACCCTGAATTAAGTCCAAATGAAATTCTTGAGTAAATTGGGAATTACAAGAGCAAATATCATTTACAAATGGTGATATGAGAAAGAAAATTGGTAACGCTGAAAATCTCATTAAACTGAGGTAATAACATACATTAATAAATTGGTGAACTATATTTCTGTATTAAAAAATGTCTGGGATAATGTTCAACGTTGCATTGAATATAGCATATCAATAAATCATAAATCATCTTTGAATTATATTTCTCTTGTAAATGTTATGTACTTAGAAATTGAACACTTTTATGCCTAAATTAATGAGTCATAACACTGAAATGAACTCTCAAAAAGAAAGAGTATTTCCCATTTATTATACACATACGATACATGGTACTCAAATTTCAAAATACCATTTCTATATTGTGAGCAATATAGATTATTAATATTGCTCACAATATAGTTAATATTGCTATATTTAATATTGCATACTGCTTTTTGTACATTTTTATTAAAATTAATATAATTTAAAAAAAGAGAATTTAAATTATTTTTTTTACAAATCTGTAACTTTATATATTTAAAAAAAAAATACTAACTCCCCAAATTTGTCCAACTCCCTCATAAAGGATTCGAAATCCTACCTCTGATATCTTAATAGTATAGTGTCCGATCTTAATAGTATAGTATCCTTTCTTAATAGTATAGTATCCGATATTGTAATAGTATTCTTTCTTCTATTAAATATGTTATTATTAGGGAACAGATTTTCATGTAAACACATCTTTTAACAGTGACAAGACACCCACATTCAACAAAATTTTTTAGAGTTTACGAGACATTTTGAATGAATTGGAACCATTTTTATTTCACATATTTTGGTATTATTCATATTTTTACAATTTTATCTAAAACTACATTTTTTTTTAGTTACATTTTAATATGTTTAAACTTTTGAAACAGAACATTTCACTTTGCAACATATGTTACTAGAATTATCTTTCTTAAAAAGCAATGTAATAGTACCGCGCTTCTATGACCTGTGGAACTTTGCCATGAATTGTCAAACTTCCCCTCTTCCTCCCTGCTTCTTGGAATCAAGGAGGAGGGAGTGTTTGTGAAGCAGAAGTAATTTCAACCACGACCTTGCTCATGTTTCTCAGAGCCAATGAGTAACTCTCTCAAAAACTATCAAATACTTTTTAAAGATCATTGTCTTATGGTGTTCGAGGATTTGGGGGAGGGGGGTCTCCTTTAACCCTCCCGGAGCCATCATTTGCTTCGCGATACTAATTTTCACTTGAGCACTGGCTACTCATAAACATTGTACATACAGCGAATGCTTTTTATTTCAAATAAAACTCTTATGTGTAGTGGAAACAATTACGACTACAATTACGTTTGTAGAGGTCGAGCTTTCTTTCAGCCACTCTAAATCCATGGTAAAATCTTATTGAACGTTAGTTATTTACTCGGAAAATTCATGTATGTACCCATTTTAAGTACTATAATTGATTTTTATTTTACATATTTTATAGTTTTTCTTGTATATATTTGAAAAAATAAATACATATGTATGTACATATTTTGCTTTTTATATTACAATAAATTCTGTTCCCTTAGAGGTTCCAAATGACTTACAATTAGCAATGCTTCTGGAGAAGTACTCATTTCCTAGTATTTTTATTAATTATGACTTTTAATAAATTTCAGGTTTCCAAAGCTTGTATTATAGCATTAGGTACATATTCCCGTTTTTCAGTGGGTTGATTGTCTGCCATTTTTATCTTCAATAAAATGGTGACAATTTATAATTTTTTTTTTTTTTTGATATCTGTTGGGGATTCTTTGCAATCTTTTTCACATTAATTATTTTCTCTCTACAATGTTTTATTCACAGTATCAAATGTAAAGAATGAAATGTGAAAATCCATACTTTTCAGGAGCTTGACATGAATAATTATGTGCTACCAGTTCAAATGAAACATTTTTCTCCCTTTCAGATTATATTATTCCTTGTAATAAATTTCTTTGTATGAAGCATATTATACCTGCTTAACATGTAATACATTAACAATGGTTGGGCCTACTTTGACCATTTATACTAATCTGTCAGGATAACAACTGTTCCAAGTCTGCATTACTGACAACTTATTCTTGATATTTTCTAAATTTTCTTAGAACAATCTAGTATTATTTCTAAAACCTTTAAAACTAATCAGTTTCAATAAAAAAGCACAGGACTTACTTTTTGTCAATTTTGTTTCTATTGCAGTGATTGGCCTTTCTAATTAACGTTGCTAGTGCTTGTAAAGAATGGACAAAAATAAACATTTGTAACATTCCATAACAGCTCCTTGCAATTCAGTTCAACCCCTTCCTTATTGTGGCAGGGAAACAAATGATGATCTGGAATAGTTATGAAGAAGGTACTGATATGTGAAATTTTAACTTGACAAAAGAAAATGCAGAATAACAACAATAAAAGTAATCAGAACTAAGTCAAAGATGAGGGAAATTTAGAAATTATACAAAAATTATTATTAGTAAATTACTGGTCATATTTTCATATGTATTATCAATACTCATCGGTAAATTTATTTATGAAATGCATGTGAGAAAACAAAACTGACATGAAATGGGTAAAATATTTTCATTCATTTCAATTTTTTGCTAACAAATAAAAACCTGGTTTGAAAATATTTTTCTGATCTGTCTTAACAACAGAAATTCGATTTAGTAATTTCTCCCTGATGTTAGATATAAAAAAGAATAAATAGACTTAAGCAATTTTTGTTTAATTTCTTTTACTATGAGTTTCCACTAGCAAGGATCTAAGTTGGAACTAAAGAATGCATAGAAAGGAAAAAAAACAAAAAACTATATTTGTGCTTATTTACGCAGTTTATCTTGAATCTTCTTCTGTTTCGTGAAGGGATTGCACTCTGTGGGATGAACAATGAAAAATAGATCTGCCAGTTCAGTCAAAATTGTAGTAAAGAGTCACAAAAGTCATCAATGTTGCAATAATTTACATAGTGATAGTTTCTTGAACAATTTTTTCATATTACAATGAATTATCTTCAGAAATAGATTTTGGGTGTTCAATTTATAATGTATGTGGAGAGATTCCAGTGAAAGGAGGTGAAAACCAGAATAGTGGCAAGTGATTGCCCATTAATTAGCCATAGTGCCTCCCTATTAATTCTTTGGTTCAAAATAAGCAATAACAAGTTCCACAGTAATTATTTTCTTTTTAGTATATTGTTATTTTTCTATCTGCTAACAAGAAAATCTGCAATAAAAGTAATCAACTGTCTTTTGAAAAACTTTATTCTTTATTTTACTATTATCAAGCTGAAAGTAATTTCATGATAAATCAAATATATCAAGTTTGTTTATTGAGAAAATCACAGTAATCATTTTTTATTTATTCTTTGCAATGAACCCAGAAGACGTAAGTGATATACAGGTGTGAGAGGATTGGGGACCACTGGTTTAGGCCATGAGAACCAAATAAACTTTTCCTTAGAGGTTCCAGTGGATATTGCTCTTTCTATTTCCGCTTCATAATAACAGAACTAAACATTAAATATGCTGGTTCTTTTCTATTTCTATCTAATGTTCCAAATACTGTATTGAATTTCTAATACCTTTATTCTTTATTTAAAACAATGTGACAATTTATTACTTCTAATGAATATGCATGAGGAATGATTGTTAAAAAAGAATAATTTTGCAGAATGGGAGAAAACAAACACAACCTCAACAGAGGGATTTTAAATTGTTTGCAAAGGGCACACATAATAGTGAATATACATAGCATGTGAAACACTTACTATACCTTTCAGTACAGTCCTCCAGATCAGTAAACCCTTGAATCAAACTTTAGAGATAGTATTGTAGCTGTATGAATTGTAACATAGAGCCTGGTCAACAATTTTTTGAGAGCTTTAATTTGTCTTGGACTACATCATTTGAGGTCATTTACATTTTACCATTCTTGGCTGTGTCTTGTAGAAATTATGACAATAAATGGATTCTGTTAAATAAGAACAGTAGATCATTGTTCTCTCTTAAAATTGGAAAAGACGGTCTGTACTGCAAATATGTAACACAAGATTTTTACAGGCATTTACTTAATGAATGTAGTTTCAGAAGATATTGAAATGGATAGCACATTTGCAAAAGTCTGCAAATAGATATAGGATTGTTGTGTTCTGTTCATAAAATGTTTTTATCTATCTACAGTCAAATAATTTTTTTAAATTATACAAAAACGAGGTAATAAAACTTGGACTCTGGATAAAACATGTTTTTGTGATATTTTATTTTATATAACATACATGGTATACAACACACTCAAGTCACCCAACTAGAATTTTTGGATGACAGTTCTATGCCAATAATCGGCTTCACACACTTCTACAATTACAACCTAATTGCCTTCCCATATACACAGTACAGAGTTGGCTCACATCGTAACTAAAGAAATTAAAAAAGTTCACTAGTGACATAGGCGTGCACAGCCTAAAACAGATGTGATACATTATTTCTTGCCCTCTTTACCATTGCAATTTTTTAGTTACATATTACATATTTTACTAGTAAATAAATAGAGCATGGTATAAGGAGATTAAAATAATAACTTTCATGTTAAAATTTATAAATACATTTGATTTTACTTTGAACCATTTACAAGGTTCCTAGTTGACTTGGAGTCTCTTCCCCATGTTGTATAACAATTTCCCGAATTATCAAGTTAAAAAAGGGGAAATCACTAACTGAACATATATAAGGAAATAAAACGTTTTATTGGGTAAAGCCACGGGAATCCTTTCAAAATTTTCAAGGGGGGTGGGGTACGGCCCGCTGGTTCCCCCTATGCGCACGCCTATGACAGTTGCCAATTCGCCTAAGACGACACGTTGCACGCACACATGGATCCGCAGAGGGTATAAAAAAACAGCAGACAGTCCATGTGGAGTTGGCGCAGTGTAAAATGCCATCTATGGTCAACGACTGATACTCCAGTCGTTGGCTAATACTCTTGATGTTTACGAACACACGGTTCTTGTTTCTCTAGGTTAAAAGATGACGCCCACCAGGTAGAAGAAGGGCAGAAGCAGCCTTTCGAACGACAGCAACTGCAACATGAAACACTATGTCAGTCTTGGAGCTCAGAACAAGACAGGATTAAGAGCGCCAGCAAGCGGGCTTCAGAAATTGCAAAGCGGGCTTCAGAAATTATTTAGGGTGTCATTTGTAACAATTAAAGACAGTTTTAAATATGTTGTACTAAGTGTTCTTTGTAGTATATGCTGTGGCATGGTTAATGCCCGAATTCCATATCCGGTTTTGAGAGTAACAGGTTGTATTTTTGGACATTTTCGTCAAACGTCGCGCCCTCTCGGTCTTGCGTCGCGACCTTTCGTGTCGTCGCCAATCCCGACCCGTCTGCACGCCGCTTTGCCCACATCTACTGCCATATCTGTTGTTCTTGCCCGCCATTTGCGTTAGTACCGCTCTTGATGTTATAGATCGTTCGTTTAGCCGCTACAAATACATCTTAAGGCCTATTCAAAGCAGTTGTGTCTTCAAACATTTGAAAATTCTTGTTAGGAAACAGTTTTTAACACTATCTTCACTAACACGATCTTCTTCCAAGATGGCGGCGGTGTGATCGTACACGTAAATTTCGCTCCGTATATTTTAAGTATTTTTAAACTCGTTTCATTATTTCTTTGTGTTCAAACCAGTTCAGAAGCTTTATTAATACATAATTAATCAGTGAAAATAAAAGTAGTGTTTAACTCTGAGTATTTTAGTAATTATTACATTGTATATTCCGAGTGCACAGCCGCCACACGTGGACGCCTCCTTAACCTAAATCTTGCTTGCGTGCGTGTGTTATTACTATATTGGCTAAGTTAAGTGTGTGAAGTGTAGTCTTTAGTACATAAGTATTTAATTGAAGTAGGTGATTTAATTAAAGTAGGTGATTGTTCAAAAGTTACAGTCTGTGTCTGTAAGAGAAAGAAACAAAATAATGAAAAAATAATTATTAACACTTTATTACAAATCTCAAGTTCCTTTATAGTAACTAGTTGGTACAAGGTGTGGTAAGTTAACCGTGCATGCTATTTTTTTAGTGAAGTGTGTAACTTGTGAATATTGTACGGTACACGAAATCACATTGTGTTTCAAAACTAAAACTTTATAAACTACACTCCCTAAAACTTTAAACTTACAATCTTAGACATATTAAAAAAAAACTCGTTAAATCAAGACTAATTTAAAACTTGTATTACTCGAAACATGGACATGAACATGGACTTTGCACTTGCTAAACTCAACGCCGACCTGAAGAAAGCCTATGAACACATAAATTGCATTAAAAATGAGATCAATAGACTGGAACAGGTCGTTCAAAACTCTGGTGGCTGGACTCGTGTAACTAGAAAGAACAGACACTCACACATTCCTAGCCACCCACCAACATCTCAGGCACCACACTGCACCCCCACATTCAACAGGTTCTCAATCCTGTCTGACCTTGTCTCCTTTCCACCTCTTCCCACTAAACCACAACCACCAGTAAAAAATAGGCACGCATTTACCAATAGTCTGCCCTCAAAATCTCAACAAAAACACAATTCAGAGGGCAAGACTAAAACAACAAATGACACTCTATCTCACTCACGTATAATTTTGACCTTAGCTGACAGCCATGGTAGGAACCTTTCCTCCATTGTGAGAGAGAAACTCCCGTCAAAGTTCTCAGTTACAGGTATTTTCACGCCTAGTGCCACGATGGCACATGTAATTGAGGACTTAAACACTCATACCAAATCTTTTACACAACAGGACACAGTAATAATTGTAGGTGGGCAGAATGACAAACTCTGGCAGTCACTTTGATGTAGAGAAAAATTTGACAAAAATCGAGAGACTGCCAAACACACTAAAGTAATCATGAGCACTCTGCCCTCCTGGCACAACAACATTCCTATTAACAACAAAATTAAAATCACAAACCATCACATAAAGCAGCATTTGAGAGGAACACCCATTACACTTATTGATCTTGACAACCTCTCTAGAAAACATTTTACTCCATGCATGGTCTCCACATGAACCAGATAGGTAAACACAAACTAGGAGCCATGTTCATTTCACACTTACTGCTCCCTGCCCCCCCTCTTCCCCCACTACCTCCTCCACACCTCTCTTAGCCTCTCCGTTCCTCCTCTGCCTCCATACCTCGTTTACCCACTCCTTCGCCAACTCCTACACATCCTACTCCCCATCCCATCCGTAAGTACAACTTCCGCTGCAACCGTAAACCCACTCCTGTTTATAACCTGTAACAGCAAACATCAGTAGGAAAGCAAAAAATACACAAAAATAAAAACTATCTTTACATTCTTCATCAAAACGTACAGTCACTAAAAAACAAACTCACTGACATAGAAGTATTACTAGAGGAGAAGTTCAACCACATTTCAATACTATGCTTTTTAGAACACTGGCTGACCAAGGAACAACTAGACAACACACATATACCAAGCTTCTCTTTAGCTAGCAGCTCATGTCGAAATATTAACAACACACATCATGCATATCGTGGGAAATGCATTTTTATTAAAGATAAAATTAGTTTTGCACCCTACACCAATTACACTCACCTCATAAAAGAAAAAGACATTGAAATATCTATCACAGACTTAATTGGAATAAAAACATGGATCCTATGCACGTATCGTAGCCCAACTGGAAATCTGAAAATCTTCTTAAAAAACCTCGAAATTATTCTAACAAAACTTAAAAAACGCACAGTCTAAAATTATTCTTTGCGGTGACTTCAACATAAATTGCCTCACTCAATCCAGGAACGAAAATCTATTTAAAGACTTACTAAAATCATACAATCTACAAACAACCATAAATACACCAACCAGAATATCCAAAAATAGTAGCACTGCAATAGATCAAATAATAATAGATGCAAATAATAATAGTTTTTCTGTTGCTACATTTATTACCGGCTTCAGTGACCACACTGCTCAGATTCTAACACTTCAAATAGAAACAAAAATTACAGAACAGACAACTTACCAAGAAACTCGAAACTATTCCCAAGGAAACATAATAAAATTCCAAAACTTACTCAGATTACAAAATTGGAATGAAGTATATAAGGCAACTGATACAAACGATAAGTTTAACTCATTCATAAATATATACTTAAGACATTTTAATGACACGTTTCCTCAAAAACTCAGAAATATTCAAAATAATAAAAACAAAACGTGGATTACTATTTACTATATACGTGGAAAGGAATCAAAGTGTCTTATCACAAGAGCTGTAAAATCTTGTGATCAATTATTCCGTAAGTATAGTGTGTGTGTGTGTGTGTGTGTGTGTGTGTGTGTGTGTGTGTGTGACGGGAGGTGGTAGTGTTCTTCTCCTCTTACAAGGGAGATTCGGCGCCGACTTACACATGGGCTTGCGAGGTTTCCCAAACCAGGTATCTCCCACTAGCGGTGCCCCTCCTCAATCGGGATAAGCTGTAAGCTCCCCACAACTTCTTGCTTTTGAAAACGTGTACAGTATTTTAAGTAACGTATTATTCAGGTGATAGCTTAAGATAAAAAAAACAACAGAATAATAATTCAAGAACCAAACTTGATGAATGAAAATGCATACCCTTAGGATAAATTATTTGTAAGTTTTGTATTTGCTTCATTTAAACTAAGCATTTGCCCTTCTGGCAATGTCAATTTTATAGTCAATTGTTTATGTGTTTTTGTGTATTACTGGGCTTTCACTCTTTCTCACATTTTCTCAAACCCAAAAGATTTTCTAAAACTTTCTATGAAAAAGAACTCTAAATTGCCCATTTTCAGAAACCCTGGAACGTCATTTACTCATAAGTAGCTCCGATTTTTTCTTAAAACTTTGATAAGAATAGCGCTAAATGCAAATAACATACAATAAACGCCATTGTGACGTATTCTCGTAATTAAATATTTTTGAATTTAAAAAATTTTTTTTTTTTTTATACATGATTGCATTTGTGAGTACTGAGCTTTATGAAGTTTTCCGAAAATTCAAAAGTTTTCTATGAAAATTAGCTTAAATTGTCTGAAAAATTCCTCAAATTTTCAATAAAATATTTATGTTGAACCGGGTTTTACACTTTCATTTATTTATATCATTATATTTCAATTCTACTTAACCGTAGAATTGAAATATGACTCAAGAATACCAGAAATCGAAAAATTGAGAAAATGTGTAAATATGTAATTTAGGCGCCAGTTGATGGCAGCTCGGAAAAGGATAGGGGAAAAAACAAAAAGCTAGACCAGTCACAAGAGAATAGGTAGCTAGTACGATAAATTCTGCCATTCTGTAAGATCTGTAGTTTAATTACACATTTTGTACCATGATATAAAACTACGAATACTTTTTGCAGAAGGAAAGGTCGCTCAGCTTTTGTCATTTAATGCGGGAAATATGATTAGTGTTTTGGCTAGTTGCATCATCACGGCGCGCTGAATACGGTTGTGGGCTGCGTTCCATGTAGTACATTGAAGGTAGACATGTGTTTCTTGTCCTCATAAAATGTACCAGTATTATAGTACTTCGTGGATAGGATGGTTTCCGTGAAATCACTCTATCTCGGAAGATAATTGAGTGAGCGGGGTATGTAAATGTTGTGAGAAGTTTGACGTTTAGAATATGATTCAGTATTAGAGTAACTCATTTTCAGAAGTAAAACTAGTTTCACAAACAATGTTTATTGCCATATTTATTAAGCAAATACAATATAAAAGCGTAAGCATGTGTCACAAATATTTAATTCAAAGCTACAGAAATGCAATTATAAGTAAATCATCACAACATACACTGATTTAAAAATAAACATTCTTCTTTGTGACTTAATTCGTTTATCTCTAATTAACAGACATTTAAGTGAATTTATCTCGCATGAAACATCCTATGAATAAAATTGAAACTATTTGTTACTATAATTATCTTTGAAAAAATTAATTTTTTACTATTGCACACAAAATATTCATGAATTTTCGACTAAGTACAAAATACTTAGTCGAAACAATGTCGTAGGCTGCAATTCCTAAAAGCTATATAAATGTTTATTTAGTTCATTATGGGAGACGCTAACTTCAAGCATCGATACAAAGGTTCATCAATAAAGGCTTCGTCATCATAAGCATGGCCTTAATTTGTCTAGTTTGCGATTGGTGAACTTGAAGTCAGGTATTCGATAAATGGCTTCTGATTTTGATTATTTCATATTTTCAACACATTCCGGTCACAAAATACATTTAAATTCAGTAATATTTAATCTGGCTGAAGAATGTTACTAATATGAGTGAAGTTGCGCATTGGTCAACTTTTAAAACCTATCATGGCTGCAACAGTTTATTGATTTATATGTACTTTTTACACGAAATAATGCACGCAAACGAAATCATAAGGTTTTTAATTTGTTATGGTGTATTTATTTTAAATGAAAATTAAGATATATTCATTACACTTTGTTTCTTTTCTCTTGTGATCTGATTTCTCCGAAAATGCTCGTGATAATAGTGGTTATCTTAAATTTCATTCATGCTGGTCGATGAAAATAAAATATGGTTAACAAGACCCCGAGTATTGCCAGTGCCGTTGTGAGAGAGCAGTTAGTTGTGTACAAGGAGGCAGTACTATTGTGGGGCAAAGTGTCTGTATACGTGAAAGTAGGCTTCTCTGCTACGACCTGGACTGATAAAGGGAGCCATCGCAGATATGTGGGAGTCAAGCTGGCGTGCCATAATGATTGATATTTCCGAACACGTCAACTTCTATTGTCATTGGTTCCGTTAGTGTGGTGAATGCTTTCAAACCTTAAGGTGGTAGTGTTCCTCCCCCCGCTGGATAGTGAAAGAAGAGGCAATTTGAAGGAGGGGAAAAAGACACATTTCAGTCTTACGATTGACAGGTTATTTAGGGTTTCCGGGTTTCAACAACTGAGATCATTATTCCCATAAGTGTGGTGCAAGTTATACCTAGGGAGGAAGTGGTGTTCTCCCCAGTAAGAGAGATCCGTCGCCGATCTACACGTCGGATTGCGGGGATTTCCCCCTCCAAGTGTCTCCTCCAAGCAGGCTTCCGCCCCAACCGGACCACTGCCTAGGCCCCGACTGCTCTCCCGACATGTGTGGTAATGTATGCATGTAAGCGTAACTCTGTTTCATAGGGCAGAGGATAAGATAAGGAAGAAGAAGGAAAGATAGAGCGCGGTCCGTGGCCGTCTGTGAGGGTACTACTTCGGCATTCACCTGGTATTGGTTGATGAAACCAACGAAAGGAAACCTATCTATTGATCGGTATTAGTATTATGCAATCGGAAACCTAGCTATTTAGTCAGTGTCTAAAATCTGCCACCGTTGGGAGTCGAACCATAAGACCTGCCGTTCAGAGTCGCTGCAGAGCCAGCGGCAATGCTTGCTCTGAGCTAAACTCATCCGATAGCATCAAGCTTGCGCACCGCATTCCTGTGCGAATCGCTTTATAATAAGGATTCCTAAAAGAAACCCACGCATTGCATGCTTTAACTCCCGCGTGGATACACATGCACCTTATATCCTATATACTTAACAAATATTATACAATTTAAAATAAACATGTGATGTTTTCTGAAAAGATGAGCAAAACGTTAGAGAAATCCCCATCATCCCAGCCCGTCATGCTTCAATCCCGCCCCAACAGTCTGACCCATGATTCAACAGCGCGCTGTTCCCGAGGCACGTGCATCACAGAGCCGTTCTCGTCGCTGGACAGCGAGTTCTAGGGTGGGAGGTAAGCCCGTGAACATGCACATCCAAGTTGTTTTCATATACTCATACTTTTCTTTTCATATACTCAACAAATAATTCATAAATGATAATAAAAATACACAATTGGTTTTTAAAAGAAGAAAAAATATGGAAAAAGTGCAGTCTTAAAATGTAGGTCGGGCTGCACATCTTGAGCGTTGTTGCCAGTTCAGAGTTAAGGGCTTTCCTCTGGCACAAAGGCATTTCGCCAAAGAAGACAGCGCAGTAACGCCGCAGCACAAGCTCGCGTGACAAGGCTTGCTGCCGCGGCCTGAACTCTGCAACTGTCACAATTGCTTTTGATCGTTGATCGTATTAGTCCTTCACTCCCACCCGTGCCAGAGTTTTGGCCGATGCTGCAACACCGCACCGACCCCGCGGTCCGCTCAGCGCCACAGGCCTATCTCGTTAACGAGCAGCGAGCTGCAGAGATCCCACCGTCGCTTGTGCATGCTCAGCAAAGTCATTTTTTTGTATTCCAGCATTATAAACGACCTTTTCTATTGCAAGAAATCGTTCATAATTGGGCATTTTACGGCACAAACGATGACGTATTTGATTTTACTGCACTATGATTGCGTCATCACACATTCAGCCAATCGTAGCGAGAGACTCTTGGGGTGGTAGCGGTAAACGGAACAGCCGACCACCGTTTTCTCGTACAGATGTCAAATATCAGAGGTCACAAGGAAGTTGTTTCGCAGAATTAAGTGTGATTCTCTTATAAATTTATAATGCTGTTATACAAAAAAGTGACGTATGCAACTCGTTTATAATGTTTTATTGCATTCGTACAAATTTGAAAACTCGCTCCTAACGTCGCTCGTTTTCAAAACATGTACTCATGCAATAAAGCTTAACATTATAAACTACTATCACGTACATTTATGTCTAACGAATAATCTCTAATTTTTTAATAAAAACATTTGATTTTTTTCTTTAAAGTCTATTTTACACGGTCATTTTTTCATCATTTTTCTGTACAGAAAGTTGATGGAAAAAATAATTTCGGTTTTACTTGTTATGTTTCGGTACCCAAATTAGATGAAATGATTCCAGCGTTTTACACGGTCATTTCTGATCTGTACGAAATCGTGATGAAAATACTTCCTCCGGACGCCGCAAAAAGCGCTGAAGATCAAACATTTAAACATCGCATCTATGCATGATATGCTATGGACGAAGCATGCGTCATTTTTTCGTACACCAGTCTAGGTCTGCCTCTTTTATGTACATCCAGTCTGGTCTGTCTCTTTTCTGTACCGGGGAAAAATGATGAAAATATGATCGTGTAAACCAGGCTTAAGGAAGAGGAGAGTAAGGGAAGGCTCAGGCTCATCCCAGAAGGAAGCGTTGCCCAATTTTAGTGCTTCCTCTGCGCTACTCAAACGCAAGCGCGGCAGAACCGTCGCGCCGGAGCGCAAGCTGGCGCCACGTGCCTCGCCATCGCGCCGAGAGCGCTGCCCGTAATCACTCCCAGTCCATGCTTGTTGCATCCCACCCCAACGTGCCCTAGTGTGGCCCATGCTTCAATAGCGCGCCGTCCCCGTGGCCCGTGCAGCACCACTCGCCTTGTTCTCGCTGATGGGCAGCGTTCCGGGGGCCGCCGGCCGTCCGTTGGCGCCTGCGGGCGTGGCGGCAGGCGTCGCGGTCTGCGCCGGGGCACCGGACCCCGCCGAGGTCCCCTCGATGTGGAGGAAGCGCAGCTGACCGTCGTCCGCGCGTGCTGAGGGCTGGTAGGGCTCCCACTTCGCCTCCGCCGCGCTGGACCAGCACCGCTCCTCCTCGCCCTGGCCCGCGGCCTCGCCCCGGGCCTTGTGGTGGCGGGGCGACGGCGGCGAGGGGGATTGGCGGGGCTGCGGCGTGGGGTCACTGCGGAAGAAGCACATTGCATGGAATAAGCACCAGTGGATGCGAAATGGTCACCAATCAGACCATCCAAGTACGAGAATGTGGATAAGTAAAATAAGAAGTTTATACTATGTATTGGTTGGTCTTGCTTGGTCTCAGTTTAAATGTACTTCGTCTTTATTTAAATGTGTTCGGTCTCGACTTAAATGTTCTTGGTTTCAATTTCAGTGTGCTTGATTTCAGTTTGAAAGTGCTTGGTCTCAGTTCGAAAGTACCTAGTCTCAATGAAATAATTTGAATGTGCTTTGACTCAATTAGAGTTTGCTTGGTCTCGGTTTAAATGAGCTTGGTGTCAATTTGAATGTGTCTGATCGCAATTCATATGCGCTGTATATCAGTTCAAGGGCTTGGTCTCAGTTTGAAACAATTTGAGTGTTTTGGTCAATTTGAATGTGCTTGGTCTCAGTTTGAGTGTGCTTGGTCCCAATTTGAATGGAATTGGTCTCAATTTGAACGAGCTTTGTCGAAATCTGCGGTTATAAACGTATAGAAAACAAGTTGCTTCGGTCTTTCGAGCACATGACCCGCTGATGTAGCCACAGCCTGCCTCTGGACGTACCCGTATTTGGCGAAGTTGGCCCAGAGCTCCGTGAGGGTCTTTACGGCGTCCTCGTCGGCGCTACCTGGAGGAGGCATCTCCGGGAAGATAGCAGGCTCGAACAGCAGATATAGCAGGTCATCACAGTGCGCCACACCTGCCACACAACCGGAGTATGTAAATTGGGAACCAGCATTAAAATGAAAGTTTAACCCCCATTGGGGACCGACACAGAGAAGGGCACACGTAAATTGGGGACCGATTGCCTTCTCCCCTTCCAGGTGAAAGTGGAAAGTGACACTACAGAAGAACATTTTCACAGTCATTGTTTTTAAATCAAAACTCCCTTCTCAATCTTCCAGACTTCCAGACTTTTATCTAAGAAACATTTTTTATGCAAATATGTTCAAAGGAAAGTTCTTTCTGGAATGTACTCAGAGCTTCACAAACATGTCATTTTAAGAACATCTTTTGGTGTGCTGAATCAGACTTTGCTAGTATATGTCATGAAAGAGATTTATAAAGAGCTTGTAAATGTTGAGCTGTGGCCAACATGTCTTTTTCACATTCCTTTATAATATAATTAAAGTATTTACATTTTTTTGTAATATTTATGAAGTCTAAAGAGTTTTCTTGTTCATAAGAATTACTAGGTAGACTTTTGTTTACAAAATTTTTATCATTAAAACAAGAGACTGCCATTATTTAAATGGCATTTCTACCAACCATTGTAACAAAAAATTGTGTTTTACTATGTAAATGGCCGTACCTACTGTCGGCAAAGGTAATAGGTAAAGCCTATTATACAGTTTCAAAATAAATAAACAAAAAAAATAAATAAATAAAATAAATCTTCCAGACTTAGGACTGGCATTTTTCTTTCGAAATGTGGTTTGGTGTAATTTGGTTTTCATTCAATTAAATCATTCGTTGATTGAATGAATTCTGCTTATCTTGCCATTTCTTCCTGTTTATCAGCTAATATTCTATAAGGGTGAACATGAAATTTGAACCCTCTTCTAATGCTTTCTTTGCTTTTTATTTTGATATAGGAGCGAATTTGGAATATTTTCAATAAGACGCAAGGAAAATCTAAACAGTAGCGTGGCGGCGGCGGCTCCTTAACGGGCTTACTCGCATAATTAGTCCGTTTTACCAGGGCTGATTTGACCCTCAGTTTACATGTAGAATCAGAAAGTAAGTTTCGCAAGACAAGATGAAGGGACTATTCGGTCCCCAAATTTACTTACGCTGCACACAACACAGACGGTTAGCAGAGTTGATGTGCCATGCCATCAAATCGTTCAACTATGTGCTGTGCCAGGGTATACAACTACACGTCAAGTATGTTTGAAACATTGATATACTCAGTTGTCTCCTAGAGGGAACTTAATTGCTTGAAGGAGGTTTCTTTTGTAGGAGAATAGGATATTTATGTTATAGCTGGCTCGTAGCAAATAGAGAGCACCATTAACTCTTAAACAAGCTTGCCCTCGAGTTGTGTGACCTGGTAATATTTGTACCGTTTGACGGTACTAAAGAACCCATTTCACAAAAAGGTATTTTGCACGTTGTGCACATTTGAAAACATATATTGCAAGGAATTCCCATTTTCAAAATGGCATTGCCAAATGTGAAAAGCGCAAAAGGTATTAAATAATGTCCATTTGAAGTGCCTTAAATTGTCAATAATTTTATATGGAAAAAGAAAGCAGAGTATTAATCTAATTAAGTTAACAAGCCATTATTTTTACGATCTGGATGTCCGAATAACTTTTAAATGCATTGAAATTGATTTTTAATACAAAATTATGATAATAAAAATGTATTTTAAAGTTCTTTATCACTTTGCCGAGGTCTATAAAATTTCAAATGATAAGAGATTACTCCCGGCCCTTAATGGTACTTGAAATGTATACTTAAGCTCAATTCTTCAAAATCTATTGCAAAATTCTGTTCCCTTAGACCAATTTAACCTCCCTCCATATCAGTAACGCATTAATTCGCTAGACCATTCTCCATCAAAACATCAAATATTTAGGACTCAGTCTTGATTTAAAATTATGAAGGAAAGACCATGTAAATGTAAAATAGCACTACGTTAAAGTAAAGATTCACAAACTAAGATCGCAAATTAATTTCAAAACAATTTTTTTCTGAATAATGCGTTAACTCTTTATAAACATAGTATCCGACCGATTGCGATTTATGTGTGCCCTACCTGGTTAAATGTTTCAAGAACTAACTTAAAAAATTCAAACCATTCAAAATAAACACCTCAAAATACAAATAAAAGCTTCACGTTTTGCTTCGAATTTACAGTTGCACAAAGAATTAAATATCCCGTACATAATACCATTCATTATTAAGATCTCTTAAAAATTCTATTAATTCATTGACCAAATCGAACATATCTCAATATAACCACGCTCAAATCACAAATTCCCGAACAAGAATTAAAAACAGGATCCCCATTTACGCATTTTTGAGCATCCAGTCCGAGCTGGAGAACAAACATAAGGTGTTCTAAGAGCTTCCTAATGCTTGAGTAGTTAGATTTAGTATTAAGTTAGAAAATACTGTTAATCTAAACCGTCTAAAATTACATATTTTAAGTTTTTGTGTCTGTTCGTTTCTATTATTATGTTCAGTTAACAAATGACTCATTATAGATAATATTCTAGTCTGAAGGTGAGAAAACAAAAATAACCCTCGAAACTGTGGCAAGAAAATAATAAAAAAGTGTGAAAAAAATCATCTCCAATAATTCTGTTCGAGGTCTGTTCAAAAATAAAAGGACCAAAACTGAAAAATGTCGAAGTACGCAGTTCTGATATATGTACCCCTTTTAAAAAGAATAAATAAACTCGCCCTCGAAACTGTAGCAAGAAAATAATAAAAAAGTGTGAAAAAAAATCATCTCCAATAATTCTGTTCGAGGTCTGTTCAAAAATAAAAGGACCAAAACTGAACAAATGTCGAAGTACAGCAGTTCTGATATATGTTATTACCCCATTATTCCAAAAAGAATAAATAGACTCACCGTAGTCGTTGAGCCCGCCGCCGAAGAGCGTGCTGAAGGAGAAGCGGCCGCGGTAGGCCATCTCGTAGACGAAGAGGCGCTTGTGACCCGCGCGAGCGTGCATCTCGATGGCGCGCCGGAAGCCGTGCAGGAACCCGCGGTCCGAGTACAGCTGCAACGCACCCGCACCATCACGTTAACTACAGCTCATGGCCGCATTCAAACACAACGAGTCGTTAGAACAGCACGCACTTTCTCGCCTTTAGTGACGGATATGTAATACTATTTATATCACAAATTCTCTCCAAATTAACACATCTAAGTCATATTCTTTTGTAAAACTCATTACAAATCGGAGAACATTTGGTGCGAAAAATATATATTTTCCAACAAATAACAACACAAATTTGACAATTATAACTGATTTTTGTTATAACTGATAACGTGAAAATTATAACTGATCAATATTTCTTTTACATTTGAAATGTGGTCTTTTCGATCCAATTAGAGGTAGTGATAGTAGAATGAGATAATGGGCGGGAATCGGAAGAGAGGGCGAGAAGGAGAAGGGGCAGGGAAAGAAAATAAGGGAAAGAGCGCCGCGGATGGTTGGCGTGATGATTCGGAACTAAAGCTGGGGTGGCGCTGGGTAGATTGAGGTATGAGAAGGCCGTGCAGGGTGCAAGTATTTTTTGACAAAAGGTTTGAATAAGTGGAACACATTTTGATTCACTAGGGTATTTACGGTTGCATCAAGTGCTAAAGCTATTAGTCCCTAAATGTAGTGTATGTTTTTATCGCGGAAGGTGGCTGAGATCTTCCTCGCTCGATGGCGAGATCCGGAGTGGACCTACACGTCGGATTGCGGGTTCCCTTCAACCCAGTATCTCCCTCCAGCGAGGCGCCGCCCCAGTCGGGACAAGCTCTCAGCTCTCAACTGGTTTCCCGGAATGTGTGGTAATGTAGTGCATGTTCGTGTAAGAGTGTGTGTAAGGGGAGAGGATAGGACAAGGAAGATAAGGAAAGATCGCGCACGGTCCGAGACCCTTTTGTGACGGTACTCCTACGGGATTCTCTTGGTGTTGACCGAGGAAACCACGGAAAACTACCGATCAGAGGAGCCGGCCGCTAGAATTGCCCTCCAGTGGCTGAATTCGACCTAAACATCAAGCTAGTGTAACGCTTTTGGGATACACTCTATAGGTGGTGGCTAGATCGTTTCCCAGTCCACGTGCGTCATCGGTCTTGGTACTTCAGGATTAACACTCAGATTTAATGATATTAATTTGATTTCAACCAACGCAAACTTTCACACGTATTTTACGCCAAAATACAGATGTAGCTTAACATGATTCGCTTTTCACGCCGTAATAATACTATTTCTCCTTAATTAAACAAAACAGAAACTCCATCTTTATACATCAGTTGGATTACAAATAATTTTTTGAACGATCACCTACAGTTGTATTTTGTGGACTTACATTTTCAAGAGCTTTTGGCGGAGATTTTTACTAAATTAAGTAACTAGTTAAGCATGAATCGTCGTTGACATATTTTTAAATGTTTTGTTGTCTACACAGTGTTCGTGTTCCATGTACCTATTTGCTTTTGCTTTATTAAAAATGTACTCGCGTACGGAGCGGAGAGGGGAAAGTCAGCTTCAACTGATGCAGTGTGTGGAGGGGCAAAGGGCTTGACAAAGCTGACAGTCATGCAGGGTAAGAGAAAGTGAGTCAAGGGAGGGTGGGGCAGGAAAGTGGGGCACAGAGCGGTCTGAGAGGGGAGGAGAGGATCGGAGCGGTGTGACTTGTGATGGCAAATTTTACCAAAACATCGATATTTCGTTACATTGCTAAAGGGTTTCCGATGTCGATAATAACATCGACAAGAAAACATCGATGTTTTAATTATAGACTAATAAACATGCTATATTCCAATCCATTTTTAATTACAGTACGTAAAAGGGATATATTTTATTGTTTGGTTACCAGCATGTTAGTAAGTAAAAATTATTATCGAATGTAAAGAATAAAATTAACAATAAAGAACATCTTGATTTGCTATCGATTTCGTGTTTCACTGTGGATTCAAGCAATAACACGCCTGGTGATAACATATACGAACAGCTCCCAAACTTCCTCAGATTGCACAAGCGAAATGTGCAGCGTGATAACGAGGATGACGCAAAACAAAGATATTGCTTTGGATTGCTGCTACGCTACAACGTACTTAAACTCCTTTATTAAAAAAATAAAAATAAAAACATCGACGTTTTTACAAACAAAATATCGATGTGAAGAAAACATAGAAAGCAAAATATCAATGTCAGTATATCGATGTTTCTAGTGGAAAACATCCATGTTTTAAAAACATCTATATTTTTGCCATCCCTAGGTGCGACACAGAGAGATATGGAGCGGAGCGAAGGGAAGGGTACGGCGAGACAGAGCAGGGCAAGGAAAGGAGGTGTAAGTAGGGAAGGGGGCTGGGTGACGAACGGGATGCAGGGAGTGTGTCTGGGTGGTGCAGGGTGAGTAGGGTGGGACAGGCTATGCAGGGCGGGACGTAAGTGAATGAGGAGAGCTTACTTTAGCAGGAGGGGCGCGATAGGTGACGCAATGGGATGGGACCTGTCGGGGCGAAGGTCTAGGTGAGAGGCGGAGGGTAAGGCATGATAGGTCTCGGTGAGGTGGGTATGGCATAGTAGAACAGGGAAGAGAGGGTTAGAGCGGGCCGGAGGGACAAGTGAGCGGGCGGGGGCAGTCCAGTGTACAGGCGGGGAAGGGCGGGCTGGGTAGGGCGGTTAGGGCAGTGAGGAGCGGAGCGGGGCAAGGAAATGAGATCGGTGGGACTGGATGGGATCGGTAATAAAGGGATGGGTGGGGACATTCAAGCGAAAGGGAAAGGGTTCAAGCGAAAGGGTTGGACCTGGAGCGGTGGCTCAGTGCATCAACTGATCTCACTGCAGTGCCTCTGACAGGGAGGTCCTAGGTTCGAGTCCCGACAGCGGCAGGATTTTCGACACTAGCTTTTCAGCTATCTCGAATTCAGTCGCTGTCTGGAAGAGAATTCTAGCGGCCGGCTGCACTGATCGGTAGTTTGCCGCGGTTTCTCCGATCACCACCAGATGAATGCCGGAGCAGTACCCTAAGAAACGGGCCACGGACCGCGCGCAATCTTTCCTTCCTTTTCCTTGTCCTATCCTCACCTGTTACACACACACACACACACACACACACACACACACACACACACACACACACACACACATATATATATATATATATATATATATATATATACACTAACATGCACTACACTACCACACATACCCGCTGGTGCGAGATACCTGGTTGAGGAAAACCCCGTTAGGCCGGCGCCGAATCTGGCCATCTAGCGGGGGGAAGACCACCGTCACCTCTCGAGCAAAACACGCACTACACTTACGGGACTAACGACCATAGTAGTTGACGCGCCCGGAATCACTAAGAAGCAATCAAGTGAAAGGGCTGGATGGAGCGTGGCGAAGGACTGTGCTGAGCGAATGGAAAGGCGTGGCTTAGAGAGGTAGGTGTGGCGTAGTAGGGCAGAGATGAGAAGAATAGGGAGTATCAGGAGAAGTGAATTGAATGGGTTGGGGCGGATAGTGACGAGGTGTGGTAGGAGAGGGCAGTTCAGGCCAGAACAGTCCTGAGCAGGACAATTCTTAACTGGACAGGGCAGGTGGAAAAGGGTTGGGTAGGGATGGGCAGGGTAAAGGGATCGGTGGGGTGGGGCAGGACGAAAAGATGGGCGTGGCCGGTGTGCGAGGACACTCACGTCGATGAGCGGCTGCGGGTTCTCGATGGAGACGTGCGGCTGCGCGTTGCCGAAGTAGAAGTCTGAGATTTGCCGCCAGAGCGCGGGGATGGCTTTGGCGGCGCCGACAACTCCAGCTCCATGAGGCGCGGCATGAGCTCGTCCCAGCGCTGGTTCAGGTCGGCCGCCAGCGACGCGTTGCTCAGGATCGCTGCCACCAACACACAGCACATCCGACATTTAGTCAAAATCCCTTATTTTAGGTGCTTTTTAAAGGCTTGGGTAATTTTTTTAAATACATAACACCCGAACTTTGATGCATTAATTTCATTTTACAACAAACCTCTTCATTAAAAAACATAGGTTTCATACATAAAAAATTACAAATAGACACATTTCTAAAATTCATTTTTTACGTGCAGAAAATTATATTTGTATATCAATACTTGAGACAATCATATTTTAATGTTAGTATAAAATACAGTACATTAAGTCTCGTTCATTTTCTGATGCATTATCTGGGATAATCAGAATTTTTATTGAATATAGATTTCAGCTGTTGTTATTGTGATTTAGGTAACCACTATTTTTTTTTAATTTATGTCTGGGACAGAAATAGTTTTCGTTTTAATGCAACCCGCAATGCATTTAGGTATTACGGATTGAGAGGCAGTGGTCACGGTAGGACAGGCGGTCGGGGCACAGTAGTAGCGTGGTCGGGGTAGGCGAAATGGTACTGGGCGACGACGAGGATGGGTAGGGCGGGATCAGATCGGAAGAGTGGATAGAATGAAGAGGAGCGAACAGGATATGTTGGTCCTGAAGATTCGAAGTGGAGCGGGGAGATTTGGGGCGGAGTGATACACAACGGTCCATGACGGAGCGAAGCGGGTCTTTATGTTTTTTGTATCATCCATTACAGAACAGTAAAATCTATGTATACTATATGAACCATGTGTAAGAGTATCATTGAAGATAGACCAATATCATAACATACTAAAACTACTCCACCAAATTGGAATTATCTCAGCAATACGATCTCGCATTTTTGACGTTAAATCCGTGTTCCAAGTTCTTTTGAACTGTAATTTTGTACTCACGGAAGGATTGAGATTTATTAGAATTGTTTCAAAAATTATCAAGGCGTGGCGAGGAGACACATGCAGTTTTGAGTCCTCAAATCCGGATGGATACATGTATGTCGAATGTGTGTCACGGGTAACTGTCAGATACGTTTCTTTAATCTGAAACTTGGTAAACACTGCAGAAGTAATTTCTAGTCGGGCCGTTCCGCGATCATTATGATATTTTAATTTTTGTTGGTACTTTACATAAAGTCCCGCCGACCAATTCAATCTTTTCTAAAAAATTACTACATTTTTTTTATTTAAATCTTTTGCACAACAATGAAAGTGTATTTATAAATATGGTATAGTTCCGATTCATTAAAACCTCTGAAACGTTAAAAATTGCAAATATTCAAAGATTTTTCGAACTTGTTCTCCACCTCCAATATTAAAGCTTTCAAATGATGTCATGTTTTTTTTTAAAAAAAAGAGTAATTGTTGAGTAATAAAACTAAGAGGAGAAAATGTGTCGGAAAGGCGCATATTCCCAGAATTGCCATTACTGCACCCGACATGAATCCTGCATTAATGACAAGAGGTTTTCCGTGGGTACCTGATTCAAAAAGCGTGCCGCAAGTTCTGTCTCGTAGCATTTCGTGCTTCCCCACCATTACCTCGCAATGTTATCGGATAAGTGCAACGACAAGTGTGCGAACCCGGCCAACCCACACCTGTGTGTGTTCCTACGCGGCGATTTTGGGAGTTTATTGCACAGGATGTCCGGTCCCTATGACCTCGAGCTCGAACGTGGGAGGAGGGGAGTTTGGCACGTGGAGGCAATTGCGGCGGTGACCTCTACCACACACGTTCTTTCAAAGCTCGCGCGGAATTCTGGCTCTCAGGCTTGTGGACGGGCTGGTTGTTTCTCGTTCTCGGATTTCGAAACTTCGCGAGATACCGTCAAGGGCTTTGGAATCTTACACCGTTGCACACTCCGCAGAAGAAACAACGTTGTGAGGAAGATTCTGCGAGCAAATTCGCATTTGGAAATTCTTGTCGTGAAGAACAAAATTATGGTTTGGCGTCTCGACTCGGCTCCACGGTCCAAAGGCTTCCGGATTTGAGGTGTGGCTTGAGCATGTGTGTTTTTTCCATGTTCTTTGGTGTGCTTGTTGATGCTGACGGCTTTGCTTTCTGCTGATCCTAGATCCTAGGAGCTCGAAAGTACGGTGAAGTATAGTGAACTATACATTAAAATTGTCAGTAAAGATGTAGAATATATCCAGTTTCGACTGGAAAAGTTCAGAAAAAATATAAAAACGTATTACAAACACGAGTAAAATTTGGCAGTGTTGATTCGATTTGCATGCTAGTGAACAGTAAAGACACGGAAAAATAAGATTACTATTAAAGAACTTTGCCAACGCAAAGATTGCATGATTCTGTTGCGCATCATGCCTAATTTAATTAGCAGATGCATTTCAAATAATATTCATTCCTTACTAATTGCTAAGATAAACAGAGATTGTGCGATCAATTTGAAAATATAACGTGGTTGTAACTAAATTTCCAAATTAAATACTCTAAGCACTTTCCGATGAAAATAACAATGGTCTGTCTCATGCCTGTTCCATGGGAGAGGCATGCTAACTTGGAATGAGAAGAATTACATTGTTCGATGTCCATTGTTAACAAACTGCTCTTATATTTTTGTGGAAATGTTCGAATGAAAGTAAGCAAACAGCCTAAATGTATCACGAACTTAATACTCCTTCACACGGTCGGCGTTGGCTCCTGCTCCTTAATATCAACCCTCACCTGAATTCACATACTGGAAACATCTGCGACACTCAGAAACGTCAGTTGAAGACAGCGTCCTGAACTAAGGAAGCTATAAGTACTTTCAAAATGTTCAGTTTGGTTTGGTTTGTTTTTTCGTGTTTCCGGGCGCGTCAACTGCTTTGGTCATTAGTCCCGTTAGTGTAGTGCATGTTTGTTTCTCGGGAGATGGCGGTGGTCTTCCCCAGCTGGATGGCGAGATCCGGCGCTGACCTACCGTCGCCTAGTGGGGTTTCCCTCAACCAGGACTCTCCCACCAACGGGGCACCGCCCCAGCCGGGACAAGCTCTAAGCTCCCGACCGGTCTTCCGGAATATGTGGTAGTGTAGTGCATGCTAGTGTAAGTGTGTGTGTAAGGTGAGAGGATAGGACAAGGAAGAGGAAGGACAGATCGCGCGCGATCCGTGGCCCGTTTCGTAGGGTACTGCTCCGGAATTCGCCTGGTGTTGATCGGAGAAACCACGGAAAACTACCGATCAGAGAAGCCGGCCGTTAGAATTCTCCTCCAAGCAGCGACTGAATTCGTCGTAGCTGAATAGCTAGTGTCGAAAATGCTGCCGACATCAGGACTCGAACCTAGGACCTCCCGGTCAGAGGCGCTGCATTGACACCAGTTGATGCACTGAGCTACCGCTCCCGGTCAAAATGTTCAGATTTTGCAATATTTAGCTTTAATATAAGTTACACTAAACAAGAATCTCTGGATCCCAGATACTCTGTTTCGCAATCCTTGACCTATAGTAATAACCTTGACCCTGAAAAAACGTACGTGCTAGTTCCCAGTATGTTCAAGCAATAATTGAATATTTATGTATTTTCTTTAAGATAAATTCATCTGAAATATCTTAGAACGGTCAGAGTTTTCTAAAAAAAATTGAAACCTAAAGAAATGATTGTCCTTAACTAATTCAATCATATTCTAATCCAATGAGATCTTAACATTCCATTTGAATGGATTGCATTGAGCTGACACTTGAGTTGTAAGATGCAGAGAAATATTACAGGAGAAGTTTTTCATTGCATTTTACATGAATTTATATTTAAAGATTTGCTTTATTCAAATAAAATAGAGCTTGTGATAGTGATGCGTATTTTATCTAGTGTTGTTTTTAATAAATTCGTGAGTAGGCGGATGAGCGGGCCTGATGGCCCGAGTCTCACCACATAAATAAAGTCATTATTATTATTATTATTATTATTATTATTATTATTATTATTATTATTATTATTATTATTACTATTATTATAAATTAACATTTTATGTAAAATTTCCGTATGTGAACTGAAGACGAACAAATTATCTTATTATACTTTTTGACTCGATTGATTTAATCAAAATACAAATGTTTTACACAGTGCCGAAGTTCTTCATATTAGATATTCGTTGTTTGTAACAAGACTTAAGAAACACACTGAAAGGAATGTGGTAGATGACGGGAATCCACCAACTGTTCAAAATGAAGTTATGATAGCGTGGAATCTACGTGCGTGTAATGTGAAAAGGTTTTGTTTTGTCGGTTATTAATAAACCGGTATCTATATAGATGTTTATGTTAGATTATAGTGGAATATTTAATTTAGCTAACAGGAAGCAGCGATGTAACTTTAAATCTTAATAGCTTGCGGTTTGAAATTTAGGAAGTCGTTGACCTTCACTCCCGTGAGACCTGCTAAGGCCTTTGCCAACTCTGACCAAACTTGAGGCCTGAGAATCTAAAGTTGCCAAATATTTTGTGCCCTTGTATGAGAAGGAAGTAATGCGGCCTCTAGTAATTCCCAGCAATTAAATCTTGGAAAGTTCAGTATTCACGGTAGTAAAGTGGCAGGCCTGAAGTAGGTCCCTACATATTGGACAAGACGCGGTTACATCGCTCAGGGCTTTCGTTCGGACTAGTTTTTGTGAATGCCACGAAAAGTTCGAATTCACTTCAAGAAAATTTATTTTCTGATTAAACTGAAGTACGTAGTAGGAATAGGACGTCGGTGTAGATGTTTGCATCTACATGATCTTTAAAATCTCTAAAAACATCTATAAAAATCTATAAAATCTTGTGGTTTAGAAGGCCCTGAGGTCGGAACCCTGGCAGCGTATTTTCAACAGCAGCTAAATAGTTTGCTCGAAACTGACCGCAGCAAAGATAGGAATTATTGAGGTGTCTATTAATTCCTGGACAATGTTGGAGTTCACCCTAAACAACCTACCTTGAACTATAAACTCTAACGAACCTTAAACAACGAGACAAGAACCACGAACGGAATTTCCATCCTGTCCTCTGTCATCCTCAGGGCTGAGCGATGGTCTTATTCTCCACCCTCGAAAGGTGCATCTCCCATTGATCAAAAGATTAAGGGGCATAGGTTAAGGTTGCAGCAACCAGTTGCCAGGTCTCAGAGGTAACAAATGTGTCTTACGTCGAGGTAAACAAAGTAGTAATGACAATAATAATAATAATAAAAAATTATAATAATAATGTCTCTTATTATTTTTAATTGGTCACTCTAAAATGTATTTTCTTTAAAAAAATAAGATATCCTATAAACATCATCACTATATGCCAACCCTTTGACCATTCTTTTCTGATTTCACTAAATTACCATCTATCTCCTTCACAGACCCGCCTGAATGGCATTGTAGGACGAAAATAAAGGAATTGAATTCACCATAACTCATACCTACATATTCATTTCCAAGATTTATTTTATAGTAAACGGAACAACTAAACCAATATATAAACTAAAACAATATGTAAACACTTTTAATGCTCTGAATAACTAAAAAGTGCGGAAGTAGATTTCTGTCTTCTTTTACGTTCACAAGCGGCTATACTTTTTTAAGGACCACTGAATATCCTCGGCGACGGAGGGGACGAGATGGGGTGAGATGAAGCAGGGAGAGTGCATCGTCACGACGTTTGCGGAGGGTGGTGGTGGATGAGGTGAGGGGCAGAGGGGGAGATGGGGGGGGCGAAATGGAGACGGGTGGCGTGGGGAGGCGGAGATAAAAATAAAATTATTTCCATATTGTTATAGTTACACTATAGATATAATTCATGTCTTATGGTGTGTATTTCAGAGACGTGTTGTGAATGGCGTCGAAGTGTGTTGAACCATAGATCAGTGAAATGCAACGGTATGCTGTGTTGTGTATCGCCGTGTGCAGTGGTGAATCATGGACATTATTGTAAGTATACCACACTTTATGGACGCTACCTCTACCGTTGTGTTTTATTTTAAGGCTTCCTAGAATATCAGTACTATGAAATTCCGTCCTTAATAATTGTTCTATAAGACAATTACACAAACCACTAAGTTCTGGATCATTATCAAACTCCATTTTCACAAAAAGTTTAGTAGCGTAACTTACGAATAACCAGAGAAGGACTGTTCACCGCAATATTTTGCGGTGCCTACCGACCGTCCAGACGCACATCCACCCCTCTCCCCGCCCTTGAAACATGAGGAACCATAGATTATTGCGGCTGGTATGCGGTGTCTTCGCCTGCGCTAGCAAATTCTCTGGACAGCTAAATGCTGTCCAGAGAATTCTGTTTGAAACTTCTCACTCTACCGCACTTCATAGCACTTGCGGATGCGAAGTCTGACTGGCTCTCGGTAACAAAATAGTTATTTTTTCGCGTATGTTTTAAAGCTTTCAAATTCTCAATTACTTTTTAGAGGACTACCAAACGTATGAAATATTTCTTATACACTTTGAATTAGTAGGTATACCGGCGGTATACGCGGTGTATCTGAGAATTCGCCTCTAGCCGTGTGGTATAGCGCTGTCACGAGTATTACCAAGATTATCTTTATTATTATTATTATTATTATTATTATTATTATTATTATTATTATTATTATTATTATTATTATTATTTTGATATTAATTTATTTTGTAAATTACTGTCACCGAATTGTACTCAATTACAGTGAGATCTATCTAATCAATAGGTGATTGTGTCAAATAAATGCAGTTAGAATCAAAAGCGCTGCTAGCAGTACCGAAGCTACACAATTTTGGGCCCGGAAGAATGCTGAATCGTAGCCTCCCTCCGAAAAATTAAGAATCTGAAAGTTGTATTCAGAAACTATATGAGTTATTTTATTCAACAAATAACAAAAATTACAAGTTTAAGCCAAAAGTGTTTGAAAATATATTTTAAATAATAGTTTTAAGTAAAAGTATTTAAGATCAAATAATACAATTTACACGGTGAGCTAATAACGCTAAAAAATTGTGTTTAGTTAGTGCTGAATAAAATCACTTGTTAATTACACGACATAATAAATAAGAATTTCAGTGGAATCTATTTTATTGTTAGCGTCATTTCATTCATTTCGTAGAGTCCTATCTTATACGTAATTACTATAATTAACTATTTAAGGTAATAAATTTATTTGTAAATTTTACGAAATATAAGACTACTCTACAGCGACTTATAAAATTATGATAACAATTTTCTCGAGTTCTAATTTATTTTTCAAATTTTTTACTAATTTTTCCTCATCATCGGGCCCCTTGACATGCGGGGACCCGGGCCATCGCCGGGTTTGCTTATCCCTAGCGCCGACACTGGCTGCCAGAGTTGCAAGGCCAGCGCGGCAGCCGATTAGGACACTCACGGATGGCGCGGATGACGCCCTCTTGCGGCACGGAGCCCAGCAGCCAGGGCACGTGCGCGAAGTCGCCCATCTGCATGCTCACGGTCGGCTGGTCCACCAGGAATGCCCCCGGCGCCTCCACCACCGGCCGAAACACCGTCAGCGGGTCAATGTCCCAGAACTGCACATGGCACACGACACCCGCTTCGTTATTCGGGGGTTGCAAAGACTGATGAGCTTTTCAATAAAATAAACATGTTCGTTGGCAAATAGTTGATATAACACTGTAGAGTAAAGGCACTAGTAGTGGCCTCTACCTCAGTAGAGGTCTCTGCCTCAGTAGTGGCATCTGCCTCAATAGTGGCGTAGTGGTCTCTGCCTCAGTAGTGGCCTCTAAAAGTACAAAATTTGAAAAAAAAAGAAAAATATCAATGAAAAAACTATTAATGAATTCTTAAGTTAAAAAATGAAAACTTATGACAGCACCTTAACTGCATTGCAATTACCTCCAAAAGAAAATTAATTTCTTCACATGTTCCTCTGTGTGTGTTTCATTAACTTCTAGGCAAGTGCCAATAGAACACACAGACATTCTCCTAACTACTAACTACAGTGACTTTTAAAATCATCGATTTTAATATCATTCTAATGGTACTTCCTTGAAATCATATTGACGAGATGCAACAAATGTGCTTTACAGAATTCCTCAGTAGTCTTTTCGATTTCTTCGCTTATAAAGTGTAATGACAGTCGTTGTGATTATGTAATCTAAGGTGTCTGTGACACCTATCAATCACTCCCATTGCCGGTTCGGCCGATTTCGGGAAAACTACAAACAGAGATTTCCTCGTAAAGAACAGTATTCACCAAAAGTTTGCTTGAATGTCATTATCATGAAATCATGAGTTCAATTGAATAAATGGAAGAAGCCTCGATTACATCACTATCAAATCCAACAGCTTGAGATGTCCATCAGAATTGATTTTGATCACATTTTTTACGTCATTTGTCTTCGTTTTAAAAACCTTTTAAGAGCATTTTATTGATCATTTTTGGCGCCGCCCCCTAATGATTGCCAACAGTGTTTGCCTTGAGGACGTAACGGAATGGAGTGTTTGTGCGCTCACGTGGAAGCGGTGGCCGGCCTCGGTGAGGACGTCGGCGTCGACACGGCGCAGGCAGGCGAGCGCGTCGTCCATACAGGTGGCGTTGCACCCCAGGTACTCCGCCTGCTGCATCGCGATGGGCGCCGGGTCCAGCGTCGTCGCCCACGACGACAGCGCGGAGCCGCTCTGCGAGATGGCGCGGTGGAACAGACCTGCACACGCCCTCGCACGCTCAGCCACACGGCCGCCACGCCCCCCAACGCTCAGCGGCACAGCGCGCGCACGCCGAGGAACAGACGTGCTTGTGCCCACGCACTGGCCTCGCTTGGTTAGGTAGTGATCCCGGGCGCATCAACAGCTTGGGTCGTTAGTCCCGTAAGTATAGTGTATGTTTTCCCTCGGGATGTGGCGGTGATTTTCCCTGTGCTGAATGGCGAGATCCGGTGCCGATCTACCGTCGGCTAGCGAGGTTTCCCCCAAACCAGAACTCTCCCATTAGCGGGGCACCGCCCCAGCCAGGACAAGCTCTAAGATCCCGACCGGTCTCCCGGAATCTTCATGTATTCTTTGTAATCACTATTTCTTATTCGTTTATATTTCTGTTTGTGCTAGTTTTATTGGTCCTTTTCCTTGTGAGGGGGTTTATTAATTGTTAATGTAAGGTCTTTGTGTTATTTGATCCATTTTGACGTTCCCATTTTATTATGCATAGGAAATCAAATAAATAAATCAAACTCGAATACCCAGTCTCAGAGACGAGCCACACGGTTCCTGTCCGTTTATTTCGACACACTTATGCAGTGTTAAAGAGGAAATACCTTTTGAGAGCGGCGACAGCAGGTGGAAGTGCACGCAGGCCCCGCCGGCGCTCTGGCCCATGATGGTGACGAGTCCCGGGTCGCCGCCGAACGCCGCGATGTTCTTCTTCACCCAGCGCAGCGCCTCCGTCTGGTCCTTGAGGCCCGCGTTGCCCGGCGCACGCACGTCCCCGGAGCTCAGGAAGCCTGCGCACGTCACGCCTTCACATGCACATGTGCACGTCATGCCTGCACGTCACGCTTGCACGTCACCCCTTCACGTGCACATGTGCACGTCATGCCTGCACGTCACGCTTGCACGTCACGCCTTCACGTGCACATGTGCACGACATGCCTGCACGTCACGCTTGCACGCCACGCCTTCACGTTATGCCTGCACGTTATGCCTGCTCGTCACGTTTGCACGTCACGCCTTCACGTGCACATGTGGACGACATGCCTGCACGTCACGCCTTCACATGCATATGAGCACGTCGTGCCTGCACGTCACTCTTTCACATGCACATGTGTACGACATGCCTGCACGTCACGCATGCACGTGCACATGTGCCCGTCATGCCTGTACGTCACGCCTTTACATGCGCATGGCACATATGTGAAGTAATAGTCTTTCGCAGCCAGAGTTATGTAAACGATCTTCTCTGTCCGGGTAACGCCACGTTTAAGGATGTGTTGCCGACGTTTCGACTACCTTGTTGTGGTCTTCCTCAGGGCTGGTCTGTCGCCGAAGTTTTTGGTGGATTTATAAATTTCCTCCCCGTAGATGCGGGCAATAAACGCGTAGATGCGGGCAAAGTGAAATCGGAGGCTTCCGCGGCCAGAGTCATGAAAAGTGATCTTCACTTTTGTTTAATAAACTCCTTCGATATTTCGAATGGCTGAGCCGCAATGCGCATTCAAAAGTTAGTTTCAAAAAAACATTCTATACAAAAATTTGCATTTCAAAAACATAAAAATTCCAGAAACATAAATTGTTTATTATTTACAAGAGAAATTAATTCATGAGTTCAGCAAGAAAAATTAACACAGAATTAACTTGTGGTGCTATAAAATGGCACAGACTTTCTCATAGTAAAGTTTTCTAATTTCCTTAGTGTAGAGTGACTTTAAGGCCTTACCCCATTCTATTGTCAACTGCTATCTATTGTCGCCCAAATTATACTTTTTTTAATATTTTCTCAATTTTTCGGTTTCCTAATAGTATAACATACGTTACGAATATTAAAGAAGAGTAAACCCTCGTCCTAAATAGCAATTTTCATTTAAAGCTTTTGGAGCCGTTTCTAAGAAAATGGAAAAAGCGACATTTCAAGCTATTTTTTACAGTACTACTTTGTGTTTTCGCAAAAATGATTTTCAAGTCATTTTAAGCACTTTAACTCCCAAAAGCAATAGAGTTTTCAAATTGCTAAAAATATGCATATTAACGTCGTGAGAGATATTAAAAAAATATACATTTGTGTAATTTTTGATAAAACAAAGGAATACACCAAAATGAATTTTAAGTCGTATTACACACTGCAATTAGCACTATCAGTTGGAAAAGTTTTAAGATAAAATTTGGAGCCATTTTTGAGAAAATTTTGATTGAGCGTTTATGAAAATGCGGAATATTGAGTTAGTTTTAAAAGAAAACTTTTGAATTTTCGAGAAACTTTAACTGACATTATTTAGAGCACATGTACTCATAAGTACAATAACGTGAAGAAATCGCCTCTAATGTAAATATTACCGACGTGGGAGACAAGAAAAAAAACATTTCTGTCATGCTGTACTGCTACCGTCGGGACTCGAACTCGTTGGACTGAAAGCTCAAGGTCTTTTGCTTTTGGGTTTGGTCAAGAACTCGCTGGACCACTTCGATGGCTTTTCTGTGTCACGGCCTTCGGATAACAAGCGACCTCGGAGAAAGTTCAACTAATTTGAGTTCTCCCACCACTCCTGTACCCGAATTTGTAGACCTCGATTTGCATATTCTCGCTCTATGTCCAATTGCACTTTCGTAGGTATTCATACCTGACATGTCTTCGTTTGCAAACCGAAGAGTTAAAGAAGGGAAATATTTTGAAAAATTGGAGAGTTTTGTGGGAGATCTATTTTCTTTAAAAATATAAATTGGTTGCGGGGTCCACGATTAAAAAGATGTCTCATGTATGAAGAAGTAGAGTCTCTCTCAGTAAAGACACTGCACTAGCTGGAAATCCTAACAGACTGCAAAATAGTCCATCAACGTTGAAAGTGTGGTATTGCACAAGCCAAAGGGTTTTTAAACTAATTATGTTCGATAACGGGCAACCTCTTTGCGGATAGGAATCAAAGTCTCCAAATTACAAACATGCAACTTTGCATTTCTGGACTCGTGCTGTGACTACTCTAATATGTTGTTATTGAGAGGAATTCACCTCAAAGCTTAGACGTTGAGGTTTCATACAGCCTGTCTTACTAGGGGCTTTCTCAGCCGCTGAAGTCTGTGTGTTTTATTGTTCACATGATTTCAGGTTGTTTGTGTTCGCGGATTGAATTCTCTCGCGTGAACTTGGTTTGGCCATACCTAATACCGACGAGTTCTCGGTATCAGCTACGGACGTCACAGAGTACAAAACCTATAACTTTAAATCTCAAAAAATAATGACATATCATTTAAGATAATTACATTTGAACATTAACAATCATAACTTCGTTCGTATTAATACGAAATGAACCTTTTTAATACAATTTAATTATAACAAAATATTAAAGTCACACTTCACCACAACAAAATCTTTAATTATTTTTGAGTGTATTATTCTTGAGTGTATCAAAAGAATTAACTTTTGTTCAATTACTACAAATCATTAAATTTTAGTATTACATTTTCGTATGATATTAATCCATGTGAATATGTTTATGGAGTTTGGGCTTCATTATTTGAAAAATGCAATTAAAGCCCAGATATTTCTGTAGATCAGGATTCTCCCTGCCCCCGGCTCAGACCAACATCCATGCCCCCTGCCCCCAGAAGATAAGAAAATTGAGAGGTGGAACCTATGAATATAAGAGTAGCTCTTTTCAAAAGGCGGCTCGACCTCCTTTCCTCTCATAGCACTTCTACTGGTTGTTATGTTTGATTTCTTGATCTTTTCGGACACTTCAACTGCTGCATTGTAGACATTAGTCCATTTAGTGTAATGAATGTTTTATTCAAAGAGGCAGTGGTTTTCCTCCCCCAGTTGATAGTGAGGTTCGGCGACGACCTACACGTCAACTTGCTGGGGATTCTCCCCAAGGTATCTCCCCATGTGCGTCCTGCCCCACATGAGATAAGCTCGAAACCCCGACTCGCTCCCGACATATGTGGTAGTGTAGTACATATACGTGTAAGTGTATGTGTTAGGAAAGAGGTTGGAACAATGAAGAGGAAGGAAAAATAGCGAGCGGTGCGTGGCCCGTTTATTAGAGTACCGTCATTCGCCTGAGATTTGTTCGGAGAAACAATTGAAAACTACCGATCAGAGCAGCCTGCCGCTTGAATTCTTCTCCAGGCAGCGTCTGAATTCGACATAGCTTATGTAGCTAGCATTGAAAATCCCCTAATGTCAAAAGCCGAACCCAAGGACCTCCCAGTCAGAGGCGCTAAATAATCAGCATCGACACTGGTTTTGAGCTTAACTCTCCCAGTGCCACTAGATCTAGATACTCCTTCTTACTTCAAAGTATTGACTACGGTTAAATGTGATTTTAATTTTTTTGGTTTACTAGTTCATTGCTGTATGTTTACGGACTCTAACAAAACACGTAACGATATTGTTAATACCCTTGAGAGCAAGCTGATTCTTTATGCACTCGGGCCTTTTGAATACTTTAAGGCGCGCTCGAATACCAACACAACACATACATTTTTATGAATTCGAATTATTAAAGTTACGATGGAAGCAAATGCAAGAAATAATTGGCATTATGTTCAAATAAGTAAAATAACTCGTTATAATCCTTATTTTGCTTAATTGATATGAAATTGCAATTTTGAAATGTTCCCGTGAATATACAATTGCCACCAGTCCCTCGTATTTCACTGTTATGTATCACTTTTTTTTAAACATAGTATGTGGTTCTTGAGTAGCAGTACTATTCGTAGTAATAATATGTATAAGGCATATCGGCTAACATTATCGAAATGTTATTTTTTTGGTGATATAACATATTCTAAATTCCTTTAGTCAATAGAGGCAAATAACCTAAAAGTATCGTTCCATCAACGCAATTTACACTGTTTTTCACACTAGTATATAACTCTCAAATACACCATAAATATTTTCAAATATTTTTCAAACTTTTACAGGAAACCACTGTCCGTAGTTTTGTTAGCTTTTGCGATAATTTCTGCAGGAACAATATTCTTTCATTTTGTACGAACAAATCAGTACAATAACGATTATGCAATAGTAATTAGTTACACAGTCTGTTTTGTTTATCTGATGTCATATTGACGAATAATGCATCTTTTCACTCTAGACGCAACAATAATTATAAAATGTTTCTATTTCTCGTATAATTCAGCAACGAACTAGTAAACCATAAAGTTTTGTAAGCACCACGGGCGTTACTAGATGTTTGTGTCCTTCGGGCGATTTCCAACCCCTCGGGCCAGAGGCCCTCGGATTTGGAAATCGCCCTCGGAACCAAAACATCTACTTAACGCCCTTGATCCATAAATAACTATTATAGTATTAACATGAGAATCCTACCTAAGCTTGCGTTATGTAAATACAGGCCCGCGAAAATCTTTTTTGAAGAGTGGTTGCACTCAATCTGTCAAGCATAAGCTTTCTTCGCTGCCTCACTTTTTGGCTGCAGGGCCGTTGCCTCGGTCATGGTGAGCATCGAATTCGAACGGAATAATTATTCGCCAGGGTGATCTCGAGACTAGCACAAGTTCCCTACTCGTTAGGTGCCTGAGGTCACGAGTATTATTAATTAGGTAATAAGTTATCAAAAAAAGATAACACGTTCTGGACCCCATTCTATGAGAGGAAGAAATCGGACTACTGTATTTCTGATATTGTAAACATCTTCTAGAAAAAATCTCATTTTAAATTACCAATATTGCCATCGATATAGGAACAAGAAATACAATTATATTTTACAAACATTCCTGGATATTATGAGATGGAAAACGAATTCTCGTCAGATTCACTGCGGATTGAATCGAATATAATAATTTTCACAAATTCGATGAGAATAGTAAGAAATTCAATATAAGAATTAAAGAATTTCTATTTTTTGTACCTTTTGAACCTGAATTTAAAATGTTGCCATTAGTTTCAATATCGTACAATATTGTTCACGGTTTGCTGCCGTCACGGGGAGTTCTTTCTGTGGAAGTTTCGTGTTCTTCGCACAGCTTATTTCTGTTGCGTGTGTCAGATAAACGACCCTACAGAGCATTGTGTTTTTACAGCTTCACAGGTTGGGAGCCCTCCTGATGGTTTCAAAACGCCGAACCGCTGTTTACTGCCCTGCAGCAATCCGTGCATCAGGTAGATTTCATCCGAATTCAGCCTTTGTCTAAAAGAGAATTCTAGCGGCCGGCTGCTCTGATCGGTATTTTCCGTGGTTTCTCCGATCAACAACAGAACCTCTCTCACAAAGGGGCTACTGTCTGCGCGCGATCTTTCCTTCCTCTTCCCAGTCCTATCGTCAAGCCTTACTTCCACACACATATGTACTACACTATCACACGTATTATTTATATAGTATTATCACGACGGGAGGCCAGTCAGGAGATTAAAGCTTCTCCCGGCTGGTCGGTGTTCCGCTGGTGGGAGATACCTGGTTGAGGGAAAACCACGCCGGACGACGCGTAGATCGGTGCCGAATCTCACTGGTAGGGGGGGGAAGGTCACCACCACCTACCGCAATAACATTTGCACTACACTTACGGCAGTAACGACCTTCGCAGTTGACGCGGCCGGAAACACTAATCAATCAATCAATTGATTGATTTTTTCGTGTTTCCGGGCACGTCAACTGCTTTGGTCATTAGTCCCGTTAGTGTAGTGCATTCCCCCGCTGGATGGCGAGATCCGGCACCGACCTACCGTCGGTTAGTGGGGTTTCCCCCTGACCAGGACTCTCCCACCAGCGGGGCACCACCCCAGCCGGACAAGCTCTAAGCTCCCGACCGGTCTCCCGGAATACGTGGTAGTGGAGTGCATGTTAGTGTAAGTGTGTGTGTAAAGGGAGAGGTTAGGACAAGGAAGAGGAAGGACAGATCGCGCGCGGTCTGTGGCCCGTTTGATAGGGTACTGCTCCGGCATTCGCCTGGTGTTGATCGGAGAAACCACGGAAAACTACCGATCAGAGCAGCCGGCCGCTAGAATTCTCATCCAGACAGCGATTGAATTCGACCTAGCTTGAAAGCTAGTGTCGAAAATCCTGCCGCCGTGGGGAGTGGGAACCTAGGACCTCCCGGTCAGAGGCGCTGCAGTGACATCAGTTGATGCACTGAGCCACCGCTCTCGGTCCAATCAATCAATCTACCGCTGACGGGCGGACTCACCGAGGGCGCCGAGGCGGTAGTTCATGGTGACGAAGACGAGGTCGTGGTCCAGCAGGTACTGCGGCCCGTTGAAGTAGGACGCGCCCGACCCCGTGAAGAAGCCGCCTCCGTGGATGTACACGAGAACCGGCAGCTTCGCGTTCGGCTCCAGCTGCAACAGCGTTCCTCCTCTGAGCTCTCCCGCGCCACGAACCACACGACCACACACTCGGACCCACTCAAGAATGGATGAGGCATGTACGTGACAATCGTCTCCTGTGTTATTTCAGTTGTATAGATACCTTTTGCGGTTATCACACACAACCAATAAATTATGTCTCTAAAGAAAGAAAAGCTCATGGAGACCTGGACAATTGCACTTTGACGTGAAAAATATGAAGGATTTGTTTTAAAAAAAATGCATCTAAATATTCACATCAAATGCAACCCGTAACACTAGACCGGCTTTTTAAATCTATATCTTTATACATGTCCTAAACGAACTGTTTTATGGCCTTCAAAAGTAAAATTTTGAGGCCTAAAAAAACGTTTCTCACACCGTAATCTATAGGATGAGTTCTTCTTGAACATTCTATTACATATTTGTTGGTTCGACGTTTCTCGATTCTACTCCACTTGTTCAGAGTCTGTAGAATCTGTAACAGTACGTTAAATTAAACTAATTACTTAATATTCTACGCGACTGAATTACACGGGTGTACGTATCTGCTCGGGAAAAATGTTAAATAAGAATAGTTTTTATTGACAAGGGTGAATTGCATTGTTATCAATTACAAGGAGACGTAGAACAAATGACGGAACAGGGTCTTGAAGAAAAATATCTATTACAGGCTTATTATGGAACTGGAAAAATAGGGAAGAGGGTGGGATTTAACATGTGAGCGTTCTCGCACGGGTACGCTAGTATAACATTTATTCTTCAACTAGTGGGTCCGGCATTGCTATTGCAGTGTATTACACATAACACAATTATCATCATGTGATACCTAATTATGTTTTACGCTACGCTGTGCAAAATTTGTAATGAAAGTCTTTTCACAAGTATGGGTTTCTTCTATGTCTTGGTTTCGACATGGTTGTCAAGTATTGTAATGTTAAAACGTTCCCCCTCAAATTTGGGGATGCATTCACTATGACACCATCTTGGAGAAATTTGACTTACTTGTCCGAAATTCAAGTACTAATTCCGACCGATATTTCACAATCGCAGAGACAGAATACGTGTATGCAGTGAAGAGGCGCTTAATGCTTGACTGTGCGGCGGGTTGCGTAGAGTTCCGGGGCGATTCAGTCTTGATAAAGCAATAAATCATCATCGACAATGCCCTCACATGTTCGATTTAATTCAAACCACTCTCTAAACAGTTCCATAACTAATAATAACAAGATGTGAACATTTTAGCAAAATCTCTCGAGTACTTTGTTGCGTCTGTGTGCGACACACATACGCACATTCCCTTTCATTTATATGTAGGCTGACGTGTCTTGACGAAATATGCCTTCAATATTTTTCAGTGATTGCTGGGATTACATTTAGTATATAAACACATGATTGAGTAATATTTGACTGCCATATAAACGAATATGTTTATAATAGTAGTCGCTCATTTATTATTTGCGTGTTATTTTAAATTGATCCAAAATCGAACGTATGAAGTTCGAACAGTTTTGAAGGCGAGTGTGCAGCTAAAGTGAAACAGTTTGGGGAGGAGCTACTTGCTTCCCATATTTCTTGTGCCACTAATATTATCTAAAACGGAGACATTGTGGTTCTTAATCGTCAAATGCATATTACTATCGTTTGAATTTTTCGCGGCATCTAGTGACGTTTATGTGATTTTATTAAGTTATTTACATATCAAAATTTATTCTGGAATTTTAGCTACTGTAGCAAAATGGAAGTTACTGTAAAATATAAATGAAACACACTTTTTTCGTTGGCGCTTGAAACTTGCGTCTGTTCAGCCTTACTCTGCCGCCAGATAAGATAAGCGCAGTTCTTTTACACAGGTAGGATACAGGTACCCTGGGTTTACCTTCTGATGACTGTTCATTTCTTCACTGTACGCGCCACTTGAAATAATTCCATTATTAATGATTTTTCAGAGTAACTTTCAGTTTTGTTTTGGCTGCAGAAATGTTGCATAAGAACCTCATGTGATCCTAACTCTTTCTGAAAACAATCGATTCCGACATGACAGGACAGATCATTCTCTTGCAAGTCTCCTTGGGCAGATATCGGGTAATTCATTAAAATGGTAAATAAAATTATCGCCAGAAATAAGTAATGTGCAAAATAAGTTCGGCATAAAATGTCAATTTTTAGGGGAAATATACCTGTGCTTTTCTCATTAGCTTTCGTCAAATAGTTTGAAGGGTGGTTCCAAAATTGAAATTCGAAATATAACCCCATGCTTTATTGCAGATTGGAATTGTCATGCAAAAAATCGGAAACGTTTGTCTGAAGGAATTTCTCGATTTGTCGAAAATAACGCTGTAAAAAATATAAATATATTGCTGATACATTAAATACACTATTGAATATGCGCCAATCGCTATTTATAGGAAATTTAAACGCACGAGCGATATTTTATTAGACTGTTCCCACGTATAAAATTACGCCCAAGTGATGTTCAAAAAGCGAGAAATATTAATTATTAATAAAACTCGCTTTTTCGGAGGGCATCGCCTCCTATGACTAATATATAGTAGCTGAATGGTTATGAAGAAATAGTAAGCAAGAGCAGTAAGAAAAATTGATATATTTTAATTTACGCCATCGTAAATGCTGCTAATCAAATATATTGACAAACGCTGTTTTTGCTAATTTCATGAATAAATAAGTTCACTTAATTTTACTGTTGTTTTTTGAGAGGAGGACATATCATCCGTTGAAGTACAAATATTTTTGAAGTGCAAATGTACAATTAAATAAAGATTAAGCAGTTCCACTTACACAACACATCTTTTCATATCGACTACACATACAATACAACAACACAGCATGAAAATTATTTCAGATCTGACACCTGAATTTAAATACACACCTAGGCAATATTATCGTGTGAATTCAACAACACCTGCTTGTACATGGAATTGACGAGTCAGGTAGGGAAACAAATAATACAACGGGAACATATGACTCACAAACATACAATAGAGTCTGTTCACATTGATTCACATTGTTACCTTATTGAGATGAAGATCGTTGCAAACATCAGTCCTTTTTGTTGTAAAGTCCACAAATGGATTTACCAGAGTACATAATTAAATTATAAAATAAACAAAAATTTTGCAGCTGCATTCTAGCTACGTCATCTCCCTTCAAAATTAATAATAAGAAGAAAATTAAATCTAAATCTTATTCCTTCGTACAAGGTGTAATTTTAAAAAATTGTCACCATGAAAATTAAATCGGTCGTAGTCATCACTATTATTTCAAATCCCTTAAATTGAAGTTACTCTTTCATTAAAGTTATATTATTTTTGGAAAATGTTCGTAAGGATTTGTTTCTTCATTACTACAAAAATGCAATGCTATTTCATTATGATTAATTTTGTAACTGCACCCATTTCAACTGATGAATGATGTTAAAGAACTTCTCTTACATCTGTCATTCTTTGTGAAAGAACGTTTCTTTTAAAATACTGTAGATTAATATAACAAGAAATTTTTATTGCCCAGCATTACGCTGAAACTCGAAATGAGTTAAGATGGTTAAACCTTACCTTAGGCGTGTACACGTTGAGGTAAAGGCAGTCTTCAGATCCTGACACTGGGTACGGCGGCACCAAGTAGTTCTTCTGCACGCAGAACTTGCCGTCGTTTGTGGCATCCAGGGTTCCCTCCCATGGCCCGGCAGGCACTGGCTCCTGCAAACACATACTCCACATAGAAAAAGCAGTTTTACTTTCTCGCTTCGGAGAAGACAATTTATCAGGTTGATATCGCGGCCCCTGGAATTTGAAACCGATATTTTAATTTTGCAGAATACTTCACATGAAGTTCCTGGGGAATTTTCAAATTAAAAAAAAAAACTCCATCGTCTTTTATTACATTTTGTTATTGGATAGTGTGAAAGACGTTTAAGAGAATGATGCAGATCTCGTTTTCATTAAATACTGATTTTCCGAAAATTCAAAATATCAAACTTTTTTCCGCGTCTTCCTACAACTACAATTATGAAGATAGATATATTTTCCTGTAAAGAAATGTGTTCCTTAAAGGTAGATTTTAAAATAAGGTTATGTACAATTTTTCGAAAATGTGAGTACTTTTGGCATACTTTTGCGTGAAAGTACGGGCGAGAAAGTACGGGCGAGAAAGTACGGGGAGAAAGTACTTACTGTTTTAGCACCACTAGTTTCATGCATATATGTAATTACGTTAATGGATTGAAATTGTACGATACCTAGATCACCAAAACTGCAAAATTACTTGTTTTATTAGTTATAAGTTCAAAATCTCAGGAAAAATAATACATTTTACGAAAGTTTGATTTATGTAGTTGAAATAACTAATATAAAGAAGCAAAAATATGACTGAGCACGAGGTTCCCTTCACCTATTCTTAAAAACGTGTGTATGCTAATTTTTATTTAGTATACAAACAATTAGCAAACAAGGCAGTGTAAGTGGTGGTTGCAAAATTGTTGCCTATTAGTGTAATGTTTTTTTTACATACGTGGTTCTTTTAGAAATATAATTCTTCGTATTTAACTCTAAAGAAGCCAAGCTTTTCAAGAAGAGTGGAATTGTCTTTGAAGCACCAACGATCCCAGTCGTAGCACTTGACTGTGGAATGTTAGAAATGTTCACATAGTTACTTTCCGAAATGGTGCATGATAACTCGATCTTTTCATTAAAAAATGTTGCTGAATATTAGTTAATGACATACAATAGTAATTTCAGAATCTATAAATATTCTTGTATATTCCAGCACACTTGAATTAATAGATTTGCAAGGAGTTCTGTAAAAAACACATGGATTGATTTATCTTAATAATAATAATAATAATAATAATAACACTGACTGTATTATTATTATTATAACGTAAATAGTACATTTTATATGGCAGTGGTATCCTCGAATGTATAAAGACAATCAAATCTCAAGTACTTTTTAAAACAAAATTATTTTAATTGGTCTATATTTACAAAAAAACACAACATTACGCTCCACAGTGTTGTCACACCATCAGGTAGACAGAGACAAAGAAAGGAGAAACACACTATTAAAAGTCACAAACCGTAAAAGATAGTCAAGTAAAAAAAAAAAACAAACAGAAAGAACTCAAAACGAGACGTCTCAGATCGACCACCAGCGTCGTAATCAGAAAGACAGAATTCTTCAGATTTGATTGTCTTTAAATATTCGAGAATACCGCTGTCATATAAAAATATATATTATATGGACAATAATTTATTTGTTTTTAAATATAGAATCAGTAATTGTAGGTTCCCGGCATCGTAATGGTTAGGACACACGTTTTGTAACCTGAGAAACCCCAGCATAGCTGAGGATTTTAATCCGGCCATGGCATATTCAGAGCGGTCCTAAGGTCCACTCAGCCTTCATTCGAAATGAAAAAAACAGTATTTACTGGCTTGTCACGAAATCTTTATCCCACTTCAAATCTCATAATAAGACCATCTAGAAATACCAGTTACACAGTACAGAGGACCATGGAAGTGGGTAGTTTAGTGGTAGTAACCGGAGAAGGCCAAATGAAAAAATATCCCTAACATCCTTTTAACCATAAGCAGGTAAATTTGCAGTAGTACTCCTAATACAACGAATTACGAAAAAGTAATTGCAGTAACAATGTAGGCATTACAAAAGGGTGTCGCTGCGGGAAGACTGACCATGAAGCGCAGGGCGCCGAGCGGGGGCTGCGCGTAGGGGATGCTGCGGAAGGCGTAGATGCGGCGGCCGAGGCGAGACGTCAGCACCGCCCCGCGCATGCGCCCCTGCGCCACCTGCACCTCGGGCGCCGCCTCCGCCCCCGGCCCCGCCGCCGCTGCCACAGGCGGCAGGGTCGTCTCCGCCGCTGGGGCCTCTGTCGCCTGCGGAATTAGCGAATGATGGTTGTTTATTTACTTGCTAGTTACGCACTTTTTACATCATTGTTTAAAAAGTAAATGTACGTTTACTGGTAGCCAACTTCTAATGGGTTACTGAAGCAGCGAAAATTGGCACTTTAAAAATGAAGATTCTTTCTTCATCTCGTAACGCCAGTTGTGTTGTAAGCAGAAGCTTACTGATCAAGACAAAACAGCCCCAACATCAGGTATCAGGAAATGTGCAGTAATACATCAAATTTTTGCAGTTTTCAGTCAAAATCAAAACTATTTCAGTGTTACTTTCTCATATACGTCTATGTATATACATACGTACGTAAATATATACATATACATACGTAATTTAAGTTATACAGAGAAAGTTATGTAATGCTGCGGAACGTCGATTTCGCAATTTCAACGGAAAAACACAATTTTAGTAGTTTTGGCGCAATATACCTTGTACAATGTGCAATATTACAAAAATTTTAAAAATAGATTTCCTCGGAAACGGTCCCGATTTTTTTTCTCTTTTTTCTATGAGAGAACATAAACACCATATTGCTCCGTACTTTTTTAAAAAACTACAAAAAAATATTTTTACCTGTCTTTTACGTCCATAATATTTACATTAGAGGCTATTTGTTTACATTATTGTATGTATGAATACATGTGCTTTAAATAATGAGATATAAAGTTTCTCGAAAACAACCGTTTTCAGTGACTATTAGCTCCAAATTCCGTATTTTCAGGAACGCTCAAACGCCATTTACTCAAAAATAGCTCCCAATTGTTCTTTCAAACGTTTTCAACGGATAATGCTAATTGCAGTGTTTAATGGATGACTTGAAGTAATGATGTAAAGTTCATTAGGGGGTATTTTTTTTTCAAAAATTACACAAATGTATTTTTTTAATTTCTCTCGGGTCGTTGATATCACATGTCCAGCGATTTGTAAACACTATTGCATTTGTGAGTGACAGTGCTTTGAAAGATTTATAATGATGTTATTCCAAAACTCAAAAATTATTGGTGAAAAAGAGCTTCCAATTTCGGTTTTACAGTAACGGTTAAATGCCATCTTCTTACGGCTCCAAATGTTTCAATGAAATTACCATTTAGGGCGAGGTTTTACTCTTTTCTTTAATATTCTTAAAATAATATTTCGATTATACTATTAGGAAACAGAAAAATGCAGAAATTTTTTAAAAAATGTACTTTGGTCGGTGGCATAAGAAAAGAGTATGTGGCAAGTCCGAATAACTAGCCCAGACCAAAGAAAATTGAACTCTAATACGAGAAAGACTGTGCCAATCTGTAACATTACTAGTTTTTGAATTGTTTTTGAGTACTTACGTACTTAAAGAAACCATTGACACTTTTTACATGGCCAGAGGTTACTTAGTTTTTCCTCAATTTGTGTGTATATTCGAAACTTGTTATCTACTGCAATCCAACTTCGAACGGTAAGGCTCTGAACTAAGCGTTATATCCCTTAGTCTCAGTACCATGGGTTTATTAATTAACAGAAATGTTTACAGTCGTGTGATTGAAGAGCATAAAATATTAATGATTCATTGTAAGTTTACAAAGATTTTGAAAATTGGCACATTTGTGTCCACATATGCTGGGAAAAACTAAACCTCCAAGAACATAACAGAAGGTATAGAAATCATATTGGAGAATATTATTTAAGAAATATAGAACCTAGGGTGCCCCGTTTCCGACTTATAAACAATGAAACTATCAATGAAAAACTTTTAACACAAATTCTTTTTATTCACATTTAACATTTCGTACGTAATTTAATCGTGGTTAAAAACATAACTGATGCGAATGGTAAATACTTACATTGATATTCATTTAAAACGAAATATCGCAAAAATCGTCTTGTCTGATTTTGATGATTTATAAAATCTATTGGAAGCAGTAGCGGCTCATGCATGTTTCTTAAGAAAATAAATAATAAAGTTGTAGGAAATTCTTCAATTGAAACTTACAACAAATTAGATTATATGCGTCGACTTGTGACCGGAAAGAGATTGGTTTAGCTGGTCCCAGGTTTCCGCCTGCCTATATTTTAAGAGTGTGACAGATGCTCTTGCTTTATGTGCAGCCAGGTGTTAATTTGGCGCTCGCGCAAGACGGCGCGCGCTCTATATTGAAGCCTTCAGTTCAGCCTATATATACAATATTCGCTTCACAAAACAGCAAGCCGTGAGAGCGAGTCTGGGCCGGTAGCGGTGACGAGTATATAACGGGTGGCCTGCCGCTCGGAAAAGCATATTAGATTTGGGCTGTGCTTGAGTGCGTTAAAGTTACTGTTGTGGATTCCATTACGCCGACTACAAAAGTGCTCTGTTTATTCTGTGGGAATTTTTAGTGACTAGGCTTAGAACTTGTACCTCATCTGGTAAAACGGCGAACGGCAACGAACGTTTTCTGCATTTTGTCTTCCAGCGAGTGGTCGACCCCGGCATTGGTTACTGTGCGATTTGGATTTGGAATTTTTGCAAAACTGAAAGCTCAATAAACTGTTATTATTGGTACTTCAGTTTTCTACCTTTTTCATACATTTCAGCTCTGCCCACGTCTGCTCTGGCCCTTGTCCACTCTAGTCGCAGAGCCGGAGTGTGATGTCTCATCACACATGAAGCGTTCATCTTACTGACAGAGTTGCCTCTAGATGTCATCTCAAAGTATGAGTTCTGCCTCTCCTGCCGAACAGTTCCATTAAAAATCATTCCCACTTCTGACATCCGCGATTAACACACGAGAGGAGGGTTTGAAAGTTCTTCCTATGATCTGTTTCGATTGATTTCCATCGTTTTCGAGTCGCTTAAGACGGGCGTACTTTTAAACTAAATCAAAATAAAATTCTCGGAGCTGTCATATCACAAATCACACAATTTACTTCAAATATCAAAGAAAATATGTTGGGGGGTAATTACGTCCCTAAGATGCAAACTTTCCTTTCTACCCTGCCCTGAGAAACCGACACTATTAGGTAGATTGTTTATAGGAAATGTAAAACTATTAATAATTGAGCCGACCTAAGAAACCGAGATCTCTGTAGCACGGAGCACCTTATCTGAAAGCAAAAGGGCGCAGGTTGAAGTCGCACGTTGAGCAAGAATCATAGTGCTTGAAATACATTTGTTTCGTAATTTATTTTTCATACAGCTTTATCGTGAATATCTTCTGCCATCTTTACAATTTAAAAAAATACCTGTAGTGGCGAGCGTAAAGACAATACCTTATGGTTTGAACGTACCAGTGATAGAGAGGTCGCGGATCCAATCCCCGGAAGGTGCAAGAAATTCACCTGGAGTTCGTGGTGTGGTTGGAAATTGACCTGGAGGTGGTTGTCGGAATCGAATTCGTAGGTCAACTGCTATGGTTAGTTGGTCAATACAAATCATGATTTATATTACACGGTGTTACTCCGGCTATCTGGTTGGTTCTTCCGTCTGACCACGCAAATTTTCCTACGCTTTCACCATCTAGCGGAGAAAAAAAGGTATTACTCGGGCGACGAAATAGGAAATTTGAACTTAGTTCAGAGACATCGTCTAGGCTTGAGGATCTTTTACGTGCAATAAATCTACAACATGGGACCGCTATTTACCGGGCTTTACTTTCCCTCCAAAGAAAAGCGCACGAAGGATTTCGACCTCAAAAATTTCACGGCTTCTATCGGATTTGAATCCGCAAACTTCGGTACAATAGCTACCGATTGTCCGACGGAAGACGCCAAAAGGGTTTTCGTGGTTTCTGCGATGTCTTTCAAGCGAATGCCGGTGCAACCCTCTAGAATACGAGCCATAGACAATAAACGAGCCTTCCTTCCTTTTCCGACCTCTTTCCCATCCTTAGAGCCAAGCGATGAACCTCCTATAGTCCAGCATACTGATTTAGAATATCTACAACAAACGGAGAATCTGGAAAGCAACAAAAAGTTGTGAGTTCCTACCGATAGTATCAAATGTGTTACGTGATGGGAAGACACAGAATATACTACTACTAATAGTAATAATAATAATAATAACAGTAATAATTACAATAATAACAACAATAATAACAATAATAACAATAATAATAATAACAACAATATTAACAATTTTATGGAGGCATCAATTTGTCTAGATCTGCTCCTTAGGAAGTTGGTTGCAACACAGAGTAAACTTTATGATAATGCAACCCATAACAAAGTTAGTCGCAAATTAGAGGAATAATAATAACAATAATAATAACAACAATAACAATTTAGTTAATTGTCTTAGACTGAAGCTAATCGTTTTATAAAACAGCTTTTCATTGATTAGCTAAGGATGAGCGTTCATGCGCCCTGAGAAGCTCGTATATATCTATGTGAACGAGACCAGATCCGGTTCGTTATTCTTTGGTTATGTGCACGGTATTCATCGTGGTTCCGTGTACACTCGTTTTGTTTGTGTGGTAAGCTGTGTCTTCAAAATCTTAGGATTTTCATAGGTAAGTAAATATAAATTAGAAATCTTCTTTTTCCCAGTTTGTAAGTGTTAAATATCCGTTTTATATTTCTGACTGTGGAAACGTATTGCATTACTAATTTTAAGTAATTCAGTGAAAGCCTTCAACAGTAACAGAAATAACTACCTAAATGTGTTACAATTAAGTATTAAATTCCTCGGATATTATTTAATGCCAAAGTATTCATTGGCCCTGATGACTCCTGTATTTCGAGTAACATCCCAATTTTTAATTATTCAGGGTAATTAAATAACACTTTCAATTAGTAGCACATTCTTTAAACGTTTCTAATATTTTTCTAACCTCCTCTTTTGTATCATATTGTAAAGCTCATCAACAGTTGTTTTATGAGAATTAAGTAGTAAGTGAATCAATTATGTTTTCGATGGGGAATGTCAGTTATGTCAGAGTGAAACAGAAGACAGATATTTGACAAAAAATCGTGTTCCCTCGTGTCTATTACCTTAGCCAACAAGTCATTTGTGCATGTGGGTTAAAATGTATGAGATAATAAATGAACCACCAAGAAAAATATTTAAAGTAGCTAGTGTCAGTAACAATAATACTCGTGCTTACCTTATGACTATCTTGTAGAATCTGTGGACGAATTTTGAATTTATTTTATGTATTTTAATTTGCTCAAAGTAGAAATGTTAAAAAGGTTCTGTGAATTTGAATTAAAGAGCTTCTGCAATTTCTCTATGTAAGATTTCTCTATTTTAATATTTCTTGTGTTTATATTATTCCATTTCATCACTGGATTCTTTAAAATGAAAGGTGCCAGACTTTCTTTTTATCCATTTTAATTTGTATTGGAATAAGAATTTGAATTATTGCTGATATTAAATACTCTAAAAATTTTTAAAATATTTAATGATAATGAAAAACTGTAATAAACGTTTGCAGCTAATAGCTATATACATACATACTTGGTACTTACATACTCTGAATCTAATTTATTGTGCTATTAAATAAAACAAATGTGGGCATAGCTTGGTGAAGATATTGTTCTCAAATTAAGGCGAGAATAGAAATTAAGGACTAAGGCTTTCAGACTTTTTCTTTTTCTGCAAATTATTACAATTGTCATCCGCGAAGACAACTGACAACTATTTTTTTTTCTTTTTTCAGTTATTTTTCACTAAACCCATGAAATATCTAAATACTGCCAAAGCAAATTCTAAGAACGTTGCAGCTGGTAGTAATTATCATCAAATTTCTGGGGCTTGCAATACATGAATGCATTAACTGTTATTGCCCGGATTCGCAGATGATCATTGTGGGTTTTCAAAAAATTACTTTAGAAGTAAATTATAAGATGCATGGTCCAGTGTTTCATTAATTACGCCGAAATTATGTTTCAGATGCTTCTTTTTGGGGGGGAGGGGCACTAGTGCCACAATTTTCACTGAGCGTAAGCTGGTTCTAAATATAATAGAATTCCAAATTAGTTTCCTCTCCGCATTTATTTTGCAAGGAAAGTATTTGTGTTGAGACAAACAAGTCTCAAATTTAGGCTTTTTGATCACTGAATGTGCTGGTGTGTGTCGTTTTTATGACACACTTCACGACCGATTATTAGATATCATTGTACAGGTCATTGGTTAATGCGGTTTCTCATCATTAATACAAACGAGTCATTTCAAAACAATGCTTGAGCGGAAAGAATAAGTTCAAATGGCACAGCTAATCCGAGGAAGTTGGCGGCGTGCCATATTTGCACATTTGAAATATCAGTGGTAAATGCTGCGTCAATGACTCTTTTTAAAGTTATAAATAGATTCTATAATATCGTTTCCAACGTCGTCTCCTCGAACCATCACTCACTATTTACTTCCACAGATGACTTGTAATTTCTTGATAAAGAATGTTACAATTTATGTAAGGAACTGGCACAGTTAACTTCTAGTTTTCGTTCGACTATGAGAAAAAGCCTCGACTGTAATGTGAATTAATTATTTCTCTTCTTAAATTTAATATTAAATTTGGAAAATTATAACACGAAAGAATTTTTTTTGTTATATTACAAATAGTGGTGTACAGACAAATGCTTGTGCAGCAAAATTTCATCTAGACTCTCCAAACTTTGAGACAACCCTTGTATATTGTTCCACAGAAAATCATTAATTGTATTAATTAATTCAATCATTAAAGTTATAATTCCATTCTCCTTGTAATATGTTTTATTTATATCCAGCTAAAACGTTTTATTTGTAAATAAACAAGTTAAATGTAAAAGGGCTCCAGAAATGTAGTTGTCCCTCCCTCCTGGTTTATGCTGGGCCGGACTATGACACCTATGACGATGAGAAAATTATGGATAGCATCATAAGTGTCATCGACTTAGTGTTCACCACAGATACTATTATTCCAAAAAGTTCAATTATATCACGACAAATTGCTTCGTTTAATTGTAGCTAAGAATTCATATTTCTCGAGCATTGTTTTCAATTCTATACTTGCAATTATAATGAGATATCTGTAATGATTTTGACCTATGCAATGACGTTTGCAGTTACATTCAGTAATCGCTTGCGAAGTTGGTCAGCAAAAAGGCTCTCACAGTACATTCAGAGGAACATAATTGTCGGCTACAATTTCAGACAGATTTTTGTCTAAAGACCTTTCCTGTCAGTATTGTCTAAATATACAATCAAGTTCTGTTTTGTTTCATAGTGTAACTGACAAGAACTCAAGTGTACACCCGATTGATCTATCGATTCGTGATTCCGGGCGCGTCAACTCCTAAGATCATAGCTCGCGTAAGTGTAGTGCATGTTTTCATCGCGAGAGGTGACAGTAATCTTCCCCTGCTAGATGGTGAGATCCGCCACCGAACTACGTCGGCTTGGGGGATTTTTCTCTAACCAGATATCTCCCACCAGCGGGACATCACCTCCGCAACCGAGACAAGCCCTTAGCTCCCGGTAAGCCTGATAGTAAAGTGCAGATCGCGCTCCGTGGCCCGTTTGTTAGGGGACGCCTGGTGTTGATTCGAGAAACCACGGAAAACTACAGATCAGTGCTGCTCGCCGCTAGAATTCCTCTCCAGATAGCGGTTGAACTCGACTTAGCTATCTAGCCAGTGACGAAAATCCTGATACTGTCGGCTCATCAATTGATACACCGAGCCACCTTCGCTATTAGTTTACACCGAGTGGTTGAGATGCTTCGACCCATCTCCTCGCTGTGCTCGCCTTAGATTTAATGAAGTTAATAACATCGAAAATCTGGACACTCAAGCGGGAGATCTCAATTTCAGAATTTGAACAACTATATACGTATATCCCGAAGAAAATGAGGTGCTGTTGAGTTTGGTTCTGACAATTTTGCCAGCAGGGTTGTGCAAACCCGGACGTGTCTTGTTTACCCGGACGAATAAAAAGATAGGGTAAAAATAATATGTATCCTCAACGTGAAGACTTCGTCAATCAACCGTGTCGCGATAACTAAAACGATCGAGTGACACTGAACGCACCGCGTAGTAAACAGAGGGACATGGCCGCCATACGTTTTGAAAGTGAAACTTGAAAGTACAGGGACAGAAAATTTATAGAGTAAAATAACGTTTTTGTAGGATAAAAAAATATTTACACGATTTCTTTCCCTTCATTCCCTTCAGTTCTCTTAACATTTCCGTCATCTTCTATATAAATAACAGTGGAGTGTGTGTGTGGTTTCAAAATAACTACATTTTTATCCGTAAGCTCTCTTGCTTATCCAGGTGATATACAAACCAAATCGATTTTACGATTTTTGTCTGTTTGTCCGGGATTATCTCTGGAACCGATTTCGATGCGGTCTTACCGGCATAGGTTGCTCGTGGTATCAACTTATATCACTGCAGTGCTTCTGACCGAAAAGTCGTTGGTTCCTTCCCACCGGGAGCGATAGCTCAGTGCATCAACTGATGTCACTGCAGCGCCTCTGACCGGGAGGTCCTAGGTTCCAGTCCTCACGGCGGCAGGATTTTCGACACTAGCTTTTCAGTTAGATCGAATTCAGTCGCTGTCTGGAGGAGAATTCTAGCGGCCGGCTGCTCTGATCGGTAGTTTCCCGTAGTTTCTCCGATCAACACCAGGCGAATGCCGGAGCAGTACCCTAACAAACGGGCCACGGACCGCGCGCGATCTGTTCTTCCTCTTCCTTGTCCTATCCTCTCCCCTTACATACACACTTACACTAACATGCACAACACTTCCACATATTCCGGGAGACCGGTAGGGAGCATAGAGCTTGTCCCGGCTGGGGCGGTGCCCCGCTGGTGGGAGATACCTGCTTAGGGAAATCCCGCAATCCGACTTGGGGATCGGAGCCGGATCTCGCCATCCAGCGGGGAAACATCACCGCCACCTTCAGCGATAAAGAACATGCACTACACTTCCGGGTCTAACGACCTTATCCGTTGATGAGTCGGGACGCACCACAAAACAAATGAATCAATTGAAGCTGTTTTTACTGAAAGGATGAAAATGTTGTGAGATATAACTTAGGTTACTTTTTTCCAATTATTATAGTTTCTTACCTTTATGTCATTTTTATGTAAATTGTATTTATAGCTATGAATATTTCTTTTATTTTTTAAGTTTTGTTGTAAAGTTAACTTCTGTTAAAGTTCGGATTTTAATGAAAATTTGTACAGGTGCCTTTCAAAACAAGAGAAAAGTTACTGTCTGCGCGAGACTTTGTAAAACTATCCCAGAGTCCCTTTACTACCACTTAAAAATTAATTCCAGGGTACACTCCTTCATTGTTTTCACTCTCAAGTCTTCGCGAAAAACATTTTACTCCGATGGAGCATAAAACGCTTAAAAATTTTGTTTTTTGTTGAAATCTATGAATTTTCTAAAATTGTAAAAGTTATAAATAATGCGAGAAAGTAAATTCTGTAGTTGCAGCACTAGGTTCTGTTATTATAAATTCAGTTGTCGAAAAATACGCCCCAAAGCATTGTTTACAGTAACAAAAGACGACAAAAATAGCAATAGATGGACTCGCATAGTCCAATGTAGTTCTGAAAACTGCAACTCATATAGTCTTCTAGAAGTCAAGATATTAAAATTGTTAACGTCTCTAAGACGATAAAATTCGTGATTTCAATTTTTAAACAGCTTTTATTGTCATCAAACGTGTGACGTAGAGTGCGTTTCATAATTCTACCTTCTTGTAATGAAAACTCAGAATAAATATCTTTGCATTCAATGCGAGTGCTCTTTTGCCATCTTTTTACAAAATATTCATTTGTTTCCATTGTTCTTGACAAAACAGTTTTAATTAGATATCTATCGTTTTTAACATACAGAAATGCCTAACAGAAGTTTTTCATTCCTCTATTTGTGTTACGTCAATATAACAATATAATAGTATGATAAATACTTGACGTTTGTGTGTTATTTTCGACATCGGCATGGAGAGTTATAGTCCCCATTTTTTTTTCTCTTACGAGTATTCACAACTAGAACCATATGTTACCCGGATATTCATTAATCATAGTTCTTGTTAGGTAGTAAAAGAAATGAATTTTTATATATACCTGTCTTGCTGCCCTCAAATTCCTGTATCCTGTTTCCGAATTTCTAATAAATATATGGGCGCCAGGAAATGGTTACGAGATTGAGCTCCCAATATCCCAATATATTATATTTAATCATAACACCGTTGCCGACTCAGTCGGCGGGTTCTTTACCGAAATAATCGTGAATACTTACGATTACTTAATTCGCCCCCCATACGGAGAGGCGTGGAATCTGAAATGTGAAATTTAAATATCCTACCGGATTGCACGTGACGGCAAATGATAATCAGCTTTCATCAATAGAAAATAACAAATTTATTTATAAATTTTAGTATAAGATTCCTTTTGGTCATGACCTTTACTATAGCGCTATAGAACCTGTTATCCATGAGAATCTTGGGCGCTGTTCTGGTAAAGGATGTCTCCCCGTAGACTTCAGCAATGTGCCTCGTCCAATCTTCTTTCTTGCTACCGACCAATTCCGTATCTTGTAGTTTCTTCTCATAAACTACTACGTACACAGTTTATCCATTGACTTTCCATCCCCATTCACCTGCTTGAATTGCTACATGTTCTAATACTCCTTATTGTTCATTACCTAAGCAAAATCTTAAGTGATGTTAAAATATTAGCATATAAGTTCACCAAGTTATCATCGGGTTCCTATCATCGGAGACTAAGTTCGATTATCATTGTCCGTTTAATAAAATTTATAAGTCCCATTTTTGGCAGTCACTGTTCACTTCGTATAAAACAATTTCTGAGTTCTATCTTTTGAATACTAACAACGACAAATCACTACGTCCGAATTCGCGTAAATTTTCTAAGTTCAAGTAAGCTGCTATATATCTGACACCCTGATCCGATCGCTACCGTGTCGAGAGCTCGACAACATGTCAACATTTTTGATTCCTTTACTCTCTTGTTTAAAACAAAATTATGCGATCTACCTCGCGGCGTCATCTACGTCATTATTTTTTACCAATAACTCAAAGATGCTACTTCTCGTCCGCTTTTGAACTAATGGGCATTGTTTATATCTTGCACTCGGGTACCATGACAACCAGCGTCTTTTTGCTAATAACGTGTTATTTTTAATGAAATTCGCTGAATTTCATATTGGTGACAATCTGGTATGTCACAATATATATAAAATTCAGGAATGATATATAATACATGTATCCTTCCTATTATGAATTACACTAACCATTATCCTTGCTACACAAACGAGCTTCTGTGCGGTCATGCGGTCTGTGGTCAGTAGACTCACAAGGTTCTCCGCGACAACACTTACATGAAGGACCAGGGACAAACAACCAAGCCTACGGTGCAAAATACCCGGCGTTGCCCGGACTTTCTTAATATCCAAACCTTGTGAACAAGAAAATAGCACAATATTATATAAATCACGGTGTTTAAGATTATCGTTTTAATGCAGTTGGTTCAAGTTTTTAATAAAATACTATAATTTTGACTCGGAATTTATTAGGAGCTATTTATTAGGTATCAGTTCTGCCACAGTATACGTAGAGTAGCTCAGCCCCATTTCTGTTTTTTATTTTTTATCTTGGCTAATTAGGGATGCGTGGGTGTACAGTTCGAGATTCTGGTGAAGAAAAGTAAAACAGCTGAAAATAGCTGAAGTTAACATGAATTCATGACCACACCCGTGAAGTCATTGCAGCTTTGCTTTCCAGAGCCACAAATAAATGGACGGACGGACGGTCGAACAAACGGACTTACGCCGTCAACCAATTTTTCGAAATCAAGGACCGCAAAACATGGATTCTGACTATTCAACGTGTTAGAGGAAGTACAGCTTTACTACCTCTATTTACTATATAAGTATGTAGTAAAAAGAAGTAGTAAAAATCTATGAGAAGCGGCCAAGCAAAATACAAAGGTCATTAACGTTTTTCCTCTCCGACGCGTAGTTCAGCCAGAAAAGCGCGTTCTTTTCTTTACCCTACACATGTTGAATTGTGCTACCCCAGGAACGGAGTTTCACATTAAAAAGCCTCGAGGGTGAAACTTCCTATCTGTTTTCTCCTCGCTGCACCGCTCGTCGACCAGATGGTGCGTTGGTAGGTGGTGCGAGAGCCACGGATAACTAACGACTCGCTATTGCGCCATATGCATGTAGGAAATTGTACTCCAGGTGTATAAACAGTCAGATACCGAACGAGTGGCGACAGTATACTGAACAACGTAAAAATGCTGGCCAACGACAGAAAGTGAGGGGAAGTGACACAGGCTCGAATCTATATTTTAGCCGTGTGTATATTTGGGGTTCTGTAACCTGGCCGATGACAGTTAATCAGCAACAAATGCGTGTGCAGTAACAATAACATAAGTTTTATCATCACCAATAATATAAACTGGTTGTTCTAATTCTGTTCGAATTGAAATTTATGATGAACTCCGAATTTTCAAAAATTCCAGAAGTTAGAAAATATTGCGATAAATTAAAAAGGTTACAAAATTGGTTGAGTTACAATTTTCGTTGAAATATCTTAATTTTCGAAAATTTCAAAAGTTTAAATTTGATCGGCGTCTTTCCACCACTACAATATTGAAGATATAAATATTGTTACTAATAAAATCTGTTTTTCGAAAATAGGTCCTAAAAATTACAAGTACATAATTTTTTATAATATGAGTAGTTTTCTTATAATTTGGCGTGCAATAAAAACAATTTTTCAAAACAAGCTTTTTTCAAAAACTGCTTTCATTTTTTTCTCGGATAGTGCGAAGTACACTTATAATCGCAGGTCTGATTTCCTTGAAATCTCTGAATTTTCAAAAAGTGCAAAGTTACAAACCATGCGAGAAAAGATGTATTGTAGCACCATTAGTTTTATGGGAAGAGGGTGTAGATCAAGACTTGACATGTACCTTTAGCATCAGTTATTTAAACAATTTAAAGGGAGTATACATGGCTCCGTTTTAAATGTGCAGCATTGAAAACTTTTTCGACGACGGAGCTTGTTTTACGATGCACATCTCATCTTGCTGGAAACACTCCGACCGTAGATTCTGGGCTTGGCAATGGTTAATTGATGCCACGCAATTGGGACCCTATACGTGTGACCCAAATATTCATTTCATGTATTTCTCAAATTGTTCTACGAAATTGGAAAATAAACGGAGGTACCTCAGTAGGTTTCCTCAACACTTGTATTAGTTTTAAGTAATAGTGTTACAAACTTATAAAAACTTAAGCATGTAATGTAAAACTTGTAAGCATGTAATGTAAAGCATGTAAAACTTAAGCATGTAGCTCTAGAAATAAAAAAAGCGTGTGAGGCAATTACTGTGCTCGGAAATAATCAACTTTCAACCCCATTGAATAAAGGAGCGGAAGTTGACGGATGGCAATCAATCGGTATGGTGTGGGCTGTAACATTGTAATACGGTATTTTTTCCAATAGTTACTTCCTCATATGTGAAGTATAGGGAAATTTATGTAACAGTGCAGGAAAATGAACTGATTTTTCGACAGAACAACACGTTTACTAGGTTACTGGTGTAGAATAGTTACGAGAAATTACGTACGTGGTTATGTAACTTCTACTTTTCCTCGTGATTCGCTTCGAGAGTAGTAGTTTTGATGTGAAACATCTTTAAAATCGGCCCAAAGAGGGGTAGTTTTGTAATAACTCGCGTAAGAAAACATTAAATACTAATAACACGTATACCTCTGCGACCGTTATATTGCTTCCATATTATATTGCATCCTTATTTGGGTGTCGATTTTTGATGAAAGAAACTGTATTATGCATGTTTTGAATGCGTAAATGCCGCCATCTCCACACATGTCGGATCAGCTCAATTCGCGGGCGGTCTTCACAGAGGCGTAGAAGAGGCCGGCTGCTCTGATCGGTAGTTTTCCGTGGTTTCTCCGATCAGCACCAGGTGAATGCCGGAGTAGTACCCTACCAAACGGGCCACGGGCCGCGCGCCATCTGTCCTTCCTTTTCCTTGTCCTATCCTCTCCCTTACACACACACTTACACTAACATGCACTACACCATCACATATTCCGGGAGACCGGTCGGGTGCTTAGAGTTTGTCCCGGCTGGGGCGGTGCCCCGTTGGTGGGAGAGTTCTGGTAAGGGGGAAACCCCGCTAGCCGACGGAAGGTCGACGCCGGATCTCGCCATCCTGCGGGAGAATATCACCGCCATCTCCCGCGAAAAAACATGCACTACACTAGCGGGACTAATGGCCAAAGCAGTTGACGCGCCCGGAAACACGAAAAAATCAAATCAAATCAGAGGCGTAGCTTGGCGAACCAGGGACTCGTACTCGGCCTGTGGCTCATTTCAGCCTGCCTCAGGCCTCACTCAGCCTGCTATAGTAGATAGTAGTCAGAGCCTGATATAGTAGTCAGAGGCAATGACATGAATTCATGCAGTGAGCCACCTCTGCCGGTGACTTTAATAAGTGGTTGTGTGGGGGAGATCTAAATATAACTGTCATTGAAAAAGTTGTAGTGAGTGTTTCAAGTTGTTACAAAAGGGGTGAGGGGAGGTGTTAATAAAAGTTAAACTTGCGAACGTATTTTTAATCCCTCCTCACAATCCACAAGAAACAGGCGTCTATGAGGAGTTGCCTTCCTTACAAATGACGGATTTTAATGATCTAAATCATGACCAAAAATGATCAATAAAATGTTCTTAAATTGTTTTTAAAGTACTCTAAAAGGAAAGAAACATTTCGCAAAAAAAAGGTTTGATCAAAACCACTTCAGATGAACAACTCAAGCTGTTGGATATTTTATTGATGTGTTCGAGGTTTCTTTCTTCGTTCAAGTGAACTCATCTTTCAAACTTTGGGTTTGGACTGGACTAGGAAATTTTTGTCTTCAGTTATCGTGAAACCTACCTAATTGACAATGGTACTGAAGGCGTCAACAGAAATCTTAGATTACATACCACACCTGCTGACATTACAATTTCGGAGCGAAGAAATTGAATAGGCTACTCAGGAATTCTGTGAAGAACATTTGTTGCATCTCGTAAATATTATTTGAAGCATGCATCATTGAAATGATATTAACGTCGATGAAATTCGCAAAAATGCTTTAGAAATGACGTATTAGTCGAAATCGGCAAAAATTGCAAACAAAAATGTCAACTAAAAATGGGTCCATTTTTGTTTGCAATTTCCTTTTGTCATAACATAAAATGAATTTTTATACTAAAAGGCGTCGTTCTAAAGTGAAAAGGGAAAAAATGACATTTCATTAAAATCCGCCCCTACAAAAGACTTACCATCTCCGCTGGCGGCTGCGGCGGGGCGATCGCGTCCGGGGAGGCGCGGGCGGCGGCGCGGGGCAGCGCGGCTGCGCACAGGGCGGCCATCAGCAGCGCCGCGGCGGCGGTGGCGGCGGTGGTGGCGGCGACGGGGCCGGCAGCGTCCCGCGATCTCCAGGCGGCACTGGAGCACGCGGCGCGCGGGCGTGGAGCCGTGAGCGGAGAGGGCAGGCGGCGCCGCGCTCGCCGCGCCCTCTTTATACAGGGGCGACGGGAAAAATGCAGAGGCGGTGGAGGAGGCGGAGGCGGTGGAGGCGACGGGGAGGCGGCGACAGTGGTGGAAGAGGCGGAGGTGGAGGAGCCGGTGGAGGTGGCGGCGGAGGCGGCGACAGTGGCGGCGGTTGCGGCGGAGGCGGAGACGGAGGCGGCGGCGGAGGCGGCGGCGGAGGCGGCGCCGGAGGCGGCGGCGGAGGCGGCGGCGGAGGCGGTCCTCGCCCGCAGAGAGCGCCTCGCGGAGGGGACTCGGGGACTCCACGGCCACCTGCGCGTGGCGCCCCTACCCCGCTTCCGCCCCTGCGACGCCGCGGAGGTTGTTTTTGCGAGCGGCGTAGAAAGCGTTGTGAGGGGGCGAGTTTCGTGCGGGAGACCGGTCTTAGCGTGGGATGGAGAGGGTAGGAAATTGGAGACAATTCCATGCTCATCTCCCTGATAAAAGATAATTAGTGCCGGGAAGTTCCGGCCTTAACTTTATCTAAAATAGGTAGACAAAAAGGCATTTATTTTAATCATTTAAATTATGGTTGTTGTAATAATTTATTGTAATTCTAAATGATTGTAATGATTTATGATTAAGAATAAGTGATTACTATTTGTAACAAGATAACTTCTACTATTACTTAAAAGAAAATTACGTTAACGCCATACGAAAAGTGATTGTCTTAAAATTGCAATTGGAACCTTTACCAACAAAAATAATTAAATTTTATTGAAATAGGTGTGGAAAAAAGGCATTTATTTGGACTGAACACACGTCGAGATATGATACTAGTGTGAAGCTTGCGACTTGTCCCACCTGGGGCGGTGCCCCGCTGGTGGGAGATAGAGGAAAATCCCGCAAGTCTTCCAGCGGGGGATGATAACTGCCAGCTCCCGCAATAAAACACGCACTACACTTACGGCACGAATTATTAGAAGCTGACCCGCCCGAAAACATCAATTAATCTAAACTTTCAAAAATCGCAAAACTTCATTTTATTAGTCTGTTTTACTCCTTCAGTACTGAAGATGAGATTTCTTTCTTAGTGCAGTTTATTTTTCAATATAAATTCTTTAATTCATTTTGTATCTTCAAAAAATAATAAAGCTCCTGTAATTTTTAGTTATAATGGGTAAGAATCAACGTAACGTTAAGAATTAATTGCACCATTACATTACATACAAACGTTTGTTCGAGTATAAATGTATTTGCATTTGTAGTATAGGTATGTAAATGCCATCTGCGTGTGCTAGGTAGTAAGAAAGACAATTTGTTGTTTTTTATATATTGTTTTTAATTGTAATTGTATTTGAAATAGTAATTCTACTTTCATGTTTTTTCTTTCTCGCCTTACGAAGTTCTTCGTAAGAAGTAATCGTGCGCCGTAAAACAGCAATTTTTTTCATTTTGCCACTGTACAACAGCTGCCCAACTGTAGAATAATGTCATTCTTAGCGTTTTGATTACAATTCCAGTCTATACAATTATTTTTTCTGTAGTTTTTCTCCAAATGTTTTGTTGCAATGGAGAACATTGAATTCAATGGAAGAATACAATTTTCAAACTTTGCAATTCTCAATAAATTATAGTTTTTTAAAAATATTTCATGCTTTGTTTAGTTAGGACTTTTCAAGTGATAGATTATCTGTCATTAGAGTACACACATGTTGTAATATAATATTATTTAACAGTTTCCCGAAATACGAGAATGTAGGAGCTGTTGAAGGACCACAAGTGTTCGTTCGTCTTAGAGTCTATTAGTTCATCGGTCGAGATTTTATTCGCATGTCTGAAACGTCAACAATGTTTTAAAATGAGTCAATGTCCTTTTGCTTATATTTCTAAGTGCTTGGACGTTCAAAGTTCATGAAATGCAAATGATTCAATACGTAAATACTATTATTTTGAATATTTTCTTTCGGAGGTATAATTCTTATTTTACTATTCAATCAACTCAGTTGTGAGCAAGGTAGATTTCAATAATTTATCCTACAAAATACACTATGGAAAAAAATAACATGTCTAACAATTTTGAGACAGTTCAATATACTAAAGAGTTAAGATACGCAATACTTCCTTTTAATTTTTTTGCCTGTTTTAATTACTTCTTAATTTAGTGCTTATTTGCATCAAAAAGAAGATTCAGTTCCAGGTCGATTCCCTCTCGCATCTACAGACCAGCGTCTGGAAAGTCGGCACGTGTCAGGAATTCGTATCTAGAAAATGCTTTGTCTTTTCCTGATGAGAAAACGCAACACCTTTAAAGTGGAGTACACGAGGATAACTACGCTCTTGACGTGACCTTGTTGAATTCAGGAAGCGCATGTCAAATGTGTTCACAGCTCCTCATCTCCAACAGATAAGTAAATAGTAAGTGAGTGTGTATAACATTCGGAGATGCATGATGTGAGATAACTAGCTGCAAATTAGTGCATATTCATAGAAATGCGAATACAATTGTAACAATATTAATATACAATGTTCGTTATGGTGTTAGTTTCTGCATATCACTACTAGCATATCCAAAAGTAATGATAACCTTTATTTATGAAATATTACACATGAAACGTACCCTCTATAGATTAAGAGAAGTCTATAGAAGTGAACCACTTCAAGGATTTTGTAATTTTAATTAAATGGATACGTATCACGATATTTCTTACACGAATCGCGAGATTTTTCACCTAAAGAACTGTCAGTTTCCGAAACTGTTTAATTTGTTTCATTCCTCCAATCTAGAGAAGTGCAGGTAGCGCAGGTAGTTAAGGTATAAAAATCCCATTGTTATTAAACGTTTAAATATTATTAGAATGTTCTTTAATCTTTGAATTATGACTCCCTACCGAAACTCCGCCGACCCAGATGCCCGCAAACAGTAGAGAGCTCCTACATCTTCAACACCGGGTGGCAATGCATCAACTGAAGTCACTGCGGTGCTTCTGACCGGAAGGTCCTAGGTTCGAGTGCCCCCCGGCAGCTAGATCAAATTCAATCGCTTTCTGGAGAAGAATTCTAGCGGCGGGCTGCTCCGATCAGTAGTTTTTCGTGGTTTCTCCGATCAACACTATGTGAATGCCGGAGCAGTACCCTAACAAACGGGCCACAGACCGCGCGCGATATTTCCTTCCTCTTCCTTGTCCCCTACACACACTTATACCAACATTCACTACAATACCACACATGCCGGGAGACCGGTCGGGAACTTAGATCTTGTCCCGGCGTTGGAGGTGTCCCGATAGTGGGAGACACCTGGTTGGAAAATTCCGCAAGTCGACGGTAGGTCAGCACCGGATCTCGCCATTCAGCGGGGGAAGAACACCGCCACCTCCCGATGAGAAAACATGTACTGCACGGACGGAACTAATGACCTCAGTAGTTAACGCGCCCGAAATCACTAACATTCAATTAATTAATCCTACATCTTCCGCTTTCTGCAGATTCTTTCTACAGGCTGAGTTAGCTCATTTCCGTTGCGATTACTCACAGGAAGTTCCTTCAGTTCGAATCGTAAAGCAGGTTTTTTTTTGATACTCGCTCTATACCTACGTCAAATTTAGTCGCTATCTTGGCGACAATTCTAACGGCCGGCTGCTCTGATAGGTTTTTTTTTCTCATGATTTCTCCGAGCTTTACCAGTCGAATACCAGAGAGATATCGTAACAAATGGACCACGTACCACGGGCAAATCTTTCTTTCGTTATCCCCTTCTCTCTCATTTCACACACATTTACATAGAGTACACTACCACAAATGTCGGGAGAGCAGTAGGGGGCTTAGAAATTCTCCCGATCGAGGAGATGCCTCGACGGTGAAGATACCTGGAGCGGGACATTCGCTTGTTGCCGACGTCTAAATCAGCGCTGATCTCACCATCCAGCGAAGAGGCCACCGTCACCTCTCAGGGGAAAAAAAAGTTCACAACTCTAACTGGACCACAACAGTTTCCGTGCCCAAAACCATCAATCAAATCAATCATCCAAATGATTTATCTTAATGGACTCATGCAATGTGTGACAAGCAACAGTTTTCCCTGCAGTGTAGGCGCCCTTGTTGAACCGAACTTAGAAGCCACCAAAAGACACTCAATTTCACCCGTTCGGAGCAATCGAGTTCTTCGTTTAACGACACAACTTTCACCTTCAGAGAATTAACACCAGTGTACCCAGTCCAGCTGATGCTCATATACGTTGAGGAAGCAATTGGTCACAAACTCGTATTCTGAAGAAAAAGTAGGACGCAGTGTTATATTTATTTACTTAGTATACCATAAACTACTGTTAAACGTGTGTGACATATGGGGGAGAAGTGCAATCCCTCTGCAATGACCTGGGCATTTGTGGTGCAACCGTGCTGGTTCCACGAGGATGGTTGGCATCGCTGTGAATGTCCGAATCACCGAAACCTGCTGGGAATGTCCGCTGCTGACGAGCATGCGACGAATCTGCGATTGTCCCCAGCAGCGCAGATCCCGTCCGTGCGCTAGCAATATCATTTTGATTTTGGTAAAAGTAACTTTGAAGAAATTATAAAATAAATTATTCGTTTATAAAAATTGAGTAATTGTTGGAACAAACAAATCTGGGTCATGCAATGAGATGTTAGAACAGTATAAAATGAGAAAAGAACGAAAACTTTTTTAACGATTTTTAATTAATTTTGCAACTTTGAAATTATTTTAATTTGTATCGTGCCCACTACTGTGATCCTACACGATTTATAAACTATCTACACGCCAGTTTGTGGGGGTGAGAACTATCTACACGTCAGTTTGTTGGGGAGGGAACACGTCAGATTGTGAGAGAATTCCCCCTATCTTCGCCAGCGGAGCACCGCCTCAGCCGGGATAAGCTCTAAACTACCGACTAAACTACCGTCTCCGGTTATGTGAGGCATGTGTGTGTGTGTGTAGGGAGGTTAAGGTAAAAGGAGGGGACAAAGATTAAGGATAAATCACGGGCGGTCAGTTTTAAGTACTACTCCGGCAATCGCGTGGTACTGTTCAGAGAAACCACGGAAAACTACCGATCGGAGCTTCCCGTCGTTAGAATTGTCCTCCGACAGAGAACGAATTGGTGTTTGTATTTACATAGACCCGAAAATCGGAACACCGGTGCACCGTCGGGACTTAGTACACAGGACCTCTCTGTCAACGACATGGAAACTACACGACCACATTGGAGGCAATGGCATTGCTACCACTGAGCCGTCGCAGCTTGCAAAAGAGGATGTCATTTGCATTCCCGTAAGTACGGCGTAATACATCTATTTCTCCATTACTTACGTGGATTCTGTTGAGGTCGGATTTGACCCCCGCACGCTTCACCCAATAGATTACCTGTATTTCATTGTCGGCGTAATATAATCCATATAATTATTTACTATATGTCTAAAAAAAAAATAATTTTCCAGAAAAACATTCTAGCATATCCTCATAACTAACATACTGTCTATCATACCAGCATGAGAATGTCTGATACAGGGCTACTAATACGTAATAGACAAACTCGCCAGATTGTCATTCAGAAACAATTACATAAATTTTATTATAAAACGGATATGGAAACGTTTTTAGAATTTTTCGTATCATTTAGACATGTAAAATGGAATCTATTTCGGAGAATTTCTGACTCCAACAGCTTCAATTAAAATCAAATTATTTCAAACTAAAAATTGAAAAGTTTACAACACATGTAAAACAGGACATACATAGCATATCTGAAAGGAGAAGTTCATGCGAATAATTTTTAGTGTTTTGAAAACATTATTTACGCCTGGGGACAGAAAATACCCCAAATACAGTCTAAGGGTTAATGTTATTTGATGTCATAACACGCTTCTCTGTTTGTGCGTAGATAGCTACCTCTGGCTTTCATCACATGAAATCGCCTCGTACCCCGTCACGTCGAGAGTCACGAAGGAAAATATCGCGATGTTTTCAGCTCTTTATTATTCCTACCCCTTTTTGCTCGTTGAATAATTTTTATCTATTGAACAGTTAGGTTTATGTATCACTGCTAATAAATCCAAAACTAGTTCACTTTTACGCCGCTCCGACAACAATATAATAAAGCACTATATTTTGAGCGATTTTTTTTTTCTTTTTTTGCATGAGAAACGCCACATGTCTTCAAAACAGACTTACAGATAAATACGTGAAGTTGAAGAATAACGTACGGCACTATATCTAGTATATCGAACGTAATTAGCTTTACCGTTGGAGGTCTTCCCGCATTCGAAACGCCATTCCGTAGTAGCAGGAACGTGTCGACGCCTCCGCTCGGCGAGGCGATGTGACAGTGCATTCAACGCTCGCCCCGACCTCTCGCAAGTCCCCTTCCCCGGCACCCCCCACGTGCGCATTCGCAACTCGTATCCCCGCCTCCACTCCTTCCCGACCCCACTCACAGCTACCCGCCCCCGTCTCCCCCACCCCTACCCTCCACCCCCCCCCCTCCCCTCGCTACCGTATATGCCCCCAACCCCCCCCCGCCCTCCCACACACCGTCTCCATTGCCACTCTCCCTCCGTCCGCCGTCGCCCCCTCCCCCCCCCCCAACCCCCCACTCTTTCCTCCCGCCGCCACCGCCCCCCCCCCCCGCCTCCCCCCCCTGCTACCGCCGCTTGCTCCCTCCCGCGCCGCGGTCGCCCGCAGCCGCTGCCTCCGCCGCGCCTCACCACCACGCCATACCATTGCACGCCACGGCGCGGGCCCCCGGGGGCGCGACGGGAACTAGACCAGACGTCTAGACACCTAGACGTAAAAATCACGGCGTCGGCGGCGACGGTGGCCGGCCTTCAAGCGGGGCGAGGGCGGGGGCGGGGGCGGGGTGGGGACGGGGCGGCGCAAAACAACGTCTAGACCAGCCAGCCGCATGCGGGCGGCGGGAGGCGTCCCCTGCGCGTGACGGGGAGCGCCAAGGGCACCGGGCCGCGCACGCGTGCGACCGGACCTGCAGCCACGTGCATTTCCTTGCTCTCGATGCGGGACGCGCCGCCGGTCACGCGAGGGGGAAGGGCGTCCCGTCAACAAGATCCGAACGCGAGACTCGTGGTTTAATAAGTAGGGGACGGATTTTAATGAAGTCTTTTTGTAGGAATCTGATAGCGACAAAGCTGATCGTTCTTGTTTCTTTACATAATAAATTAAATGTTGTTTCAGAAAAATTGTTTGGGAAAAAGTCTGTACGTCTGTCTATCCGTCCGTTTGTCTGTGAACAAAGCTAGCGGCTTACACGTAAGTCTAATATTCTCCAAAATTGATATCCCTCGATCGATCTGGATTTTCGCAGGCCCTTCAATTTAAAAAGTATTTTAAAATTTTGGAGGTACTTTCTTTGACTTCTAGAGGACATTTTTCATTGTTCTGAAAAAACCTCCTAAATTTTGATTATTTCTTTATCCGATAGAGCTTATAAAATCTTATAAACGTTTATAAAATCGGTAGAGATCCGATTTTCGTTAAACTCTGTATTTTCGAAAATTGAAAATGTTAACAATTTGTTAGACGTCTTCTCACAACTACTATATTGAAGATATATTCTTGCTTTGATGAAATATGTTCTTCAAAAACAGTTTTTTTTAATAAGGGCATGTGCAATTTATCGTAATTATGTGGCTGAAATGTCGGCAATTTAAAAAAAATCTTCATATGTACTCATGTTCAGTTATATATTTTTATATAAATTCTCGTGTTATTAATAGAAGCTCTGGAATGTTACCATGAAGTAGCGTTATCTGATCATTAATTACCGTCATAAACATCTTGTACACTAGAAACACTCCTTGTCGATGCCCAGAAGACTTTCTGTCTTCTATTTACTACGATTTTTCTTCAGCCTAATAACTCACGCCAGTGCTTTATTTAACAGTGTAATACGGTTTAACAAAGCAAATTGCTAGGTATATGTAATTAAATTTTTAATGTATGGCATCCGACTTGCTGTAGATAATACTAATTGACATAGAAGGACACTAGATTCTTTTTGTAAGCAATTTCTTGTCTAGGCCTGGTTACGGAGTCTTCTAGAACAAAATATTGGCTCTTTTCCTTGGGCTACGTTTTTGCTCATGATTTGCAAATTCTTTACTTGTTTTAAGTCGTGTGTCCTTGAAGCTCTTGCACTTTTTTCAATTTAAAATTAAATTTTCGGTCGGCATTTAAAACACGTAGATTTTACATCCTTAGAAACCGCCAGTAATAACATTTTTGATTCGACATATATTTAACATATTCTAAAATTAGTAAAAAATATTATTTCTTTGAAAATTGCTTACTCTTAAAATGATATAGGATTATTGCTTTGAACTTTCTCACTACCGGTTAGGCAGGAGAGAGAAAGTTTTGTAAAGTGGCGTCAAAAAAACTCGCATTGCCGGGCCCTGAACTATTTCTTTTAAATAGAAAAAGAATTTGTAAATGTAAAAACTTACTTTGAAATACAAAAAAATTAGCTAAAAGTAACATACTTTCGAACATAAATTTACTCTTTTCATTCAGCGATGAGTTTAACAAGAAAACAACGTTAGCCCAGACCCATTGCTACCTTTTCTGCATAGACTTTGTCCGTGATGTCCCAGGATTCGTGTCCTGATGCTAGAAAGCTAGGTTGAACTTGGTCGCTGCCTGCAGGAGTAATCTAGAAGCCGGCTACTCTGATCGGCAGTTTTCCGTGGTTTCTCCAATCAGTACCAGACAAATGCCAGTACTCTTACAACCGGGCCATGGACCGCAAGCGAACCTTCTTTCCTCTTGAAAACTTTCTTCTCTTAATGAAATCGGTTCCTTAAAGATAGATTTTGAAATAAGGTCATGTACAATTTTTCGAAAATTAGAGTACTTTTCGTGTAATTTTTCTTGAAAAGAAAGTACGTATTGTTTTAGCACCTCTAGTTTTTTAATTCGCAGACCTACTGAGGGGCACCTATGAGAGCGCTTCCACATGCAGAGCTGTTTACCTCTCCAAGAACCACTTCCCTCCTTTCTTGTCTGGCTTGTTACCGCTAGTTTCCTCTTGCACGATAGATCTTTTTATCGCGCGGAGGGGTCACTTTCATCACAACATGAGGTGGTCACAGTTCCGTTTGAATGTACGTCATGAATAATAAATCAAAATGCATATAATGTTTTTTATACGTCCTGTATAAGAACTTCTTAATGATGACAAAACAACACCAACATTCCCTAAGAAAAACACTAGTGAATGTTCCTTGTTTACTCTTAAGAATACTCTCTGGATAGAATGCGGTGGTATAGGGAACACAAAGTGAATTATAAAATTGTAAGTAAAATTAAGAAAGCTGTAAAAATTAATCCTCATATTCTAAAGTAACATAGAGGCCTACCTCCTTTCATTATTACACTAACATTTGGTTGTTTTTTCTTATTTTTTTATTTTTGCTCATTTGAATAGCGCATTGGAACTGGTTAGTTGATTTTTTAACTTTCAACGTTTTTTCAAAACGTGCAACATTTTTCAAAACGTTTGGTTCTCTAGAAATATCTAAAATCTTGAAGATTTTTATGGTTGTGTAATGTTCTTTTCATGGAGAATCTGCGATAGGTCATTTTCAGTGCATGTGAAGTAGGTTTTATACAGAGTACCGTGTTGGTTTTGTGGTAGGGTAGTCAAATTAAAGCGTTAAATCGAGTACAGAAAAAAGCTGTTAAAACAGAAACAACGGGTGTCAATTAGGAATAATTAGTTAAAAGTAGAAAGGCCTCTTCAAGGCGTACTAATTGCCCTCATCGAGGCGTACACAAAGCAATTGTCATTAACAGCTATCTGTAAAAGACTGGAAATGCGATGTAAGTTAATTAGGGGCGCTCATTCATACAAAATAAAATGCAGGACGCAAACTTATGTTTATTTACATTAAATTGGTTTTATTTTGCAAAAAAGTACGCAAAACTACTCATATTTTGAAAAAAAATTGATGTGACATGAATTAAAAAAACTAATTGTGGAGAACAAATTGTATTCGAAGGAAAATCTCTAAAGTTAATATTGAGATTGTAGAAAGACGCAGAAAAAATTGAACATTTGCAACTTTCGAAAATTCTTGTAAAGTACCCACAAAAATCAATTATCATTTTAACTCAAAGGGCAACGTCAGCCACATAGACCGAGGAATCTGAATTTTGGTGAAAATCCAAGCAATGTTTGAGTCAATGGTGTTTTTTGCCGTTAGTCAGTTTTGGGATATCAAGGACGTATATAAAAAACGTGGATATTAACTAGTACACAACCAGTTCGAGGAAGTAATTCACTACATGAGAAAAAGAACAATACCGATACACTTTTTCGGTATCAGGAACCTGCAAAGCGGCTTCTATGCAGAACACTCGCCATATTTCGCAGCAAAATTATAAGACTTTTTCCATATTACGTAAGTAGTATGCAAGAAAATAATATTAGCTATGGCCCTCAAATAGTGGTCAATACTTTTTCCCAATTAGAAAGCAGTAATTCTAAATAAATATATTTCGTTTATTTATTTTTGTTAATAAGTCCCAAGCCACCCCAGATATCTTCTTTCATAATGTATTATTTTCACATATTGTACCTGATAAATAATTCAGTTATAACTTAAGTAATGCGTTTTATGTATCAATTAGCAATATTGCTAATTTATTTGTCATAAATCATAGATAGCAAACTTTCGCCCTTCCTATCAATGTCAGAATCCGCAGTTCATTTTGTTGAGTCATCACTGAAAAATCTGTTAAAAAGAATGTTAATAGATTATATCTAGTGGTACAAAACCCATTGTATTGTTATTGTTACCGTTACCTATTTATTAAAAAGGTGTTGACCAATTGAAAAGCTAACTTTAACTGATACGGGAACTTTGAAGGAATGTCGTCCTGCTCGAAGTGGTGAGATGAGCCTTCGAGGTGCCATACGAATTTCTGCGGTTTCCTTATTTGCTTACTTGAAAGACTTTTTTCCTGGTTCTCTCCACATTCTGATACGGCAATGTAAACAAGCGGAGAGCGTCAAAAAACCTATCTGGGTCATTTTCTAGGAAAACGGACAATTTTTCATGAATCCCTTCCATATTGTTTAAACTCTTTCATTAGATCTACTAGTTTTCATTAAAAAATTACGAAGAGACATATAAATTAAATCCAAGGCATTCCCATACATTTCATGAAATGCCATTTTGTAGTACGTTAATTGAAGAGGAGGAATATAGCAAAAATTGTAGATTTACTTTAGTAAATTTCGTATTTATAAAAATTCCCTTCAAAAATGAGTTTTTTATTTTTATTTAAAAACATTTTCTAATTTTTACAATAAATATACCTCGTTTGTGGCTTATGAGGGAATTCGCTTTCCAAGTACCTTCCCCAGGAAGGTACCGCCCCAGCCAAGATAATGTCAATGTCCCCTACTGTTCTCCCGACACGTTTGATAGTGTAGTGCATGTTGATGTAAGTGCTTGTAAGGAGTGGGGTTGAGGATAGGAGAAGGAAGAGGGAGAAAAGATCACGTGAGGTCCGTGGCGCGTCTGAGAGAGTATTGCTCCGGCTAGGTATTGTTTCGAAAAACTACCGACCAAAAAGCAACCGACTGCCAGAATTCTCCTCTAGACAGCAACTGAGTTCGCCCTAGCTTCGAAGTTAGTGTCAAAATTTCGCCACTGTTGGGATTGAACTCTAGGATCTCGCGGTCAGAGTCACTGCAGAGATATCAGCAAGGCTGGCTCTGAGCTTAACTCCGCCGCATGACAGACCGGGAAAGGGTATCACCTACGCAGAAGTACAAGAAAGCAATATAGCGCAAAGTGAGTGAGAGGCGCCGATATTTTTTGGAAGCGTCCCCGCGCCATAGAGCTTCTTTCTACATTTCACGAGATTCCTATCTTGCTCACTTACTTCATTACGTATACTTCGAAGATGAAATATCGCATTAAAAAGTGTGTGCACCGTGTTGTCACTTATGACTTCAAAAGCGAACTTATACTCCGATTAAAAAAGATTATGCCCCTTCAAGGCCACTGGCAGTAAAGGGGGCATTGCCATCCAATCGCGAACTTCCTTACGACGTAAATATTTGGTACTGAAGCTCCCGATTGGATGACAGTGTCTCCCTCTCTTTTCAGCTCGTGACCTTGAAAGGACATTGTTTTATTCGAAGTATAGTCTCATGACTACATTGTGCTTTGTGATTCTGACACAAATTTTACACACCCAGTAGTGAATATTTGTGCAGTAATCCTGGTACAAATATTATGAAGTTTGTAAATCGGCGATATACACATTGCCGATATCGGCGATATAATACATGCACATAGAACTGCATTTAGAATGTCTCAGAATAAATGTTACATATTTCTAGGGTAGTAATGTTCAATATAATCACATCATTTCAATGAACATGTGGGAAAAGTAGTACAGAAAATTTACTGACATTTGCTCCTATTTAGTAGGGAACTCACGCAACTCATCGCGCATTTGTGTTTGACAGGTCCATGGTATCCCTTTGACTGCGTTCGAATGTGGTCCGTCAAACATCTATGTATTAAGAGTTGCCTACAAAACAGGGGACATTCACGAGAAACCTTTTACAATTTCTTATTTGAAATTTCCCATCACATGTTCATTGACACAAATGTGTCACTTTCTACTCCTCTACATGACCTAGAAGTTTATTTATTCAGAGACTTCGTTCTGCATCAATGCAGGTCTGCGATTTTTCTCACACTCATCGTACGCTGCCAGATCGCGTCCCGGATAGTCTGCACTCGGCTACTGAACCGAGAAATTATAAATATCATTGACGGAAAATGTAATTTAATGTATAATATTAAAAGAGTTTATAACCTACATTTATTTAATTCATCTTTATTATATATATTTATATATAATAATTTAACATATTTTCTTAATTGTTTAATGTCATGTTTTAGTATAATACTGGATGAAAAGGCTATTCTGTAAATATTAAAAATAAGTTAAGATAAAATAAGAAAACATGGCATAAAATTAATATAACCCCCTTCCTCATCATATCGTAGAATAACTCTTTCTCAAGCCCCCTTTCCCCGTTTTACAGTTCTGGAAATGATGAGCTTGTCCAAATTGTTTGATGAGGTTCTTCTAATTGAAACTTGTCGAAAACGGTTCTCTGTAAATAAACATAATACTGTGTAACTCTAGTATTCTAGAAAATACAGTTGAATCCGGTTATAGTGAACTTTGGGGACTAACATTTTTAGCTCACTATATCCGATGATGTCAAAATTAAACAGAATTTTTCAATAAATATTAATTTTATAAACATAGAGATACACCAAAACGCATTAACAGCACGAACTAAAAATTTCGATATCTTTATTTGTTCTTAAAACATCAATTTATTTTCAATTGTTTGCTTCGTAGTTTTTTATTAGTAATTTCTCTAGATTCTTCTCCAGAATCGATGTTCCCATAATTGATTCTACATTGACCTCTGTGTCTAAGTTTCGTAATGCAGTATAGACACCCTTCAGTGCCTCTTGCACTGTTGGAATTCAAGCTGCCTAGTGTTGGAATTAATGGCACTAAGGCGATATATAATTTTCAGGAGGGAATTGTTTTTAGGACGTTGTGTTTCCTAGGTTCTAACTATAGTTAGTCGAGTTTTCTTACGCTTATTTAATGTAAGTAAGCGAAACGGGACCAGTGACTTAAGTTCACTATAACCGAGTATTCACTGTATACGAGTTCACTGAACCGGAGTCGACTGTATTGTGTTTAATTCAAAGATTGCGATGTCCAATTTCATCTACTCCATTAGCTAATATGTGAGTACACTTCCTAGTCACCGCGCCACATCCTGATCTTCGACATCGTGTCTTGAGTAACGTAGATGTCCTTATTTCAATGTAATGAAGTGTGCAACGTAACGGACGTTCCGCGACAGCAGTGAAACAACACTTTCCGGCTGCTTACTACACATTGCTCACAGGACATACGCGTAATGCATTTCACTGCGAAGAACATTCAAGTTGTAATTCATATACTCGCAGATGTGCAGGAAGGGAAGACCGTTTAAAAGGCTGATTGCTCGGAGAGTGTCATTGTGGTTTCCTATATCCTTGCAGGCATATTCTGTAACAATTCATGGAAATAGACCACAACCGCACGATCCACATTGATACTCTAGGAAATTCCGCACCTAGGAAAGATAATTTTAACATGCACTGGTTTCTACACTGAAGACAAGATGAGGTGTTTTCGACAACTCGCAGAATAATTCTTGAAGTTAAAATCGTAATAAATATTCGAATATATCTAAGCGTTTATTAAAGACAATACAGACGTATTGTTTAATCCGCGTGATTAAATTGCTCAGCGAGGGAAATAGTCTACTTAATTTTACAAAATGTCAAAATCTACACGTTTCTGATCACCCATGCTCCAGACTGGAGGCCCAGAAGAGCCAAACTCCAAAAGCTCCCAAATTATCTTATTGAATAGATTGCGGTTCAGCACACATAACACGTGAGCGTTCGTGATGTTCGCGTGTTAAGGGATTAGGACGCAGAGTCTGTGTGAAACCCGAGGTATTAGCGTAACGTGGGTTGCCAATTTCACGTGCGTCTGAGGTCTTCTTCACACGGAACATAATTCGCAAAATTCTACATTTCGTCGTCGATGATGGACAACTTCCTTTGTGACGGAATGGGCGTCTTTTACATTTTGATATCAATGATTCAGAATTTGCTTGCTTCTAGTTTGATAAGAAAATTTCCGAAAAAATAGAAAATAAAAATAAATTAGAAATTGTGGTCTTAAAATAGAAAATATAAAAACAAATATGTACTCTTTACAATTTAGTGATGATAGGATATATCGTATGCAGTAAGAGTCACATGGAAGGTTTTCGTTTGGCTCTTTCAGAAAAAGTTTACAATAAATAAATAAATATTTTATCATATTATATAGAAAGTGTATAATGAATCAACTTAATCACCTGTACATTATTAACATCAAAAAGGGATATTCCATCCTGTAAAATGTTGTTTTTTTCACACAGTAGGTGGTCTATCTTCAACGACGATTTCTCATCTTGAATCAGTTTTATAAAGGGTAAAAGGTAATTCCATTCCCAGCAGAAGCATATTTACGGGTTTTTGTTTGATGAGGACGTCTAAATTGAACAAAACTGTCGCCGCTTCTTAGCGTATTATAAACAGTAAATTTGTGATCTCTTTAATTTATTCGCGTCGCCGTGTGCTACTATTACCTCGTACGTACCGCAGACGCTACTATTACTCTGCCACTGTAACCACTCTCCATTAAATGTAGGTTGTTTGTCTGACTCTCTCGTCAGGTATTCGCAGTTATGATTGGATTGATTGAGGACAAGCCATTGCGCATTTCGTTATCATTCATTCTTTCTCTACAATAAATAAGGTGTAACAGAAAGATTAATGAAAGAATATTTAGTGACTATTTCACTCCTTTCTGTTCATGCCGTAAGTAACCAAAGCTAAATAAGAATCTATTCAAATTAAACCAATCGCAAATGTTTATCGCCATATGATTATCACTTTGTTTACCTTCCGCACTCAGCTGTAATAATTTTGTTTACCATTTTAAGATAGAGATAGCAATTGTTTGAGGTCCATTATAGATTGTGAGCATCAATATAATATTAAAATGTGTCGTGTTGGTAATGTTTAAAACTCCGAAATATAATCTATTATTAAAGGTCCAGTGTCGAAAACAGCAAAAGAAACAGAGAAAGTGTGTGGAAGCAATTTCAAGAATTTTATAAAGAAAGAAAATACAAATGGACAGCACAAACTACAAAAGAAGAAATTACACATATTTTAGGCAATTAATATGCGAAGATCAGATGAAGAGTACAAAGAGTATGCTATCAAAACTATGTGAAACGTTACAATCACAATTATTCAGAAAAATACTTTAATGAGTGCTCACGTGTGCTCAATCCATTCGAATTTCACAAATCTCTCTGCTAATTCATCTTGTACATCTTCAATTTCAAATACTACCACGTAATACCAAGATATGGAAAACTCCGTTAACTTCCAACAGCTTTAATTATTGTGTTTTTAGTAAATGTTTTTGTAAGTAGGGTTGTTACAATTGTTTTTGACAGTTTTATTACCATAAAATCGAAGCATATTTGAAATCATTTTCTGCATTATACTGTTATTCATATTTTACTTGATTATAAGTTATTCCAAGAGGCAGTGATAACTCGGAGCTGAATGAAAGTTTCACATATTCCGTTAGCAATTTTTAGCAATTTTAAGTATTATTGCTCTTCCTCGTAATACCTATGATTTTAATTATCGATTCGAATCATCTAATGTCTTAATTCGTAAAATAGTCACACTAAATATTACTCGTAAGTTCTGTGCTAGTCGGTAAATTCACTTCTCGCTACGCGAGTCCTGAATTTACCGGCTATCACAACACTTCTCATGATATTACTTATGATAAATAGGACCTTTTCCGCTATACGTATACCAGTTCACTAGTCGAGAGATTCAGTTCCATTGACACGATACCTTTTGGAATCGATTCTGTCAAATGTGAACAGATGAACGTTGTGATACCAGACAATCAACATTTACGCGGTACATTAAAACGTTAGTTTTACATAACACACACAGTATTAGTAGATTAGTAGAATCTGTATATTTAAAAAGGGTATTCTGCAATGGCTTGTAGTATTTTTTCCTTTGAATGAAAGTATGTGATTGCTAGATGTGTTATTTTTTGGTTCCAACATTTACGGTGTAAATTAATTAAATCATTCTTTAATAGTACGCTTATCAATAGTCAATTGTTTTCTTCCAAAGGTGGCTGTTTCAAATTCAATATATATTAGTCGATAAATGTGGTGCACGCTGCTTCATGGTGGCGCTGCTTGATGTTTTGTTTTGATTGTTAATTCGTCAAGGTTTTGTTTCAGTGTAATAATTGCATTGTGGCGTTGACAGTTTGCATGTATTTGCTTTTGTGTTGTATTTTGTAGAGAACATTCGGACAGTGGATTTTGCTTGGTTGTACTGAAGTAGTGAAGTTGTTCACAGGTGTTCACAGGTTATGTCGAATTCCGAATCCGTTGCCCACGCGCCCCAAAAGACGCAAATGTACATTAAGTGGACGCCGGGAAATAGAAAGTCAACGTAGGTGTCGTGTTAGTGAGGTCATTTCGTTTTCCTTAAAAGACAGTGGGTTTTGCTCGGTTGTACTGAAGTAGTGAAGTTGTTCACAGGTAATGTCGAATTCCGAATCGTTTCCCACGCGCCCGAAAAGACGCAAACGTACATTAACTGGACGCAGGGAAAGATAAGTCAGCCTAGGTATCGTGATCGTGAGGTCATTTCGTTTTCTGTTGGGTCATTGTCTATGAAATGTCAATTTTGTTCTGCTGTGTACTTCCCATGTCAGAGAAATTCTTCAAAGCACTTTACTCTGTGTCGCTTAAATGGGAAAATACGTTTACCTTCGAGCAATATGCCAGAAAAAATCAAAGAGTTTCTCTTTCTTTTGTGTCATTTGGTGCCGATATTACATTGCCACCTGGTCATGGGCCATACGTGTTCAAAATTTTGGGAACTCCACAATACAGAATATCTTCGTTATACCCTGAAGATCCAAACAATGCAACATATTGTGAACATTAGTCTGAGCACAAAATTTTACATTTATCTCAGAACTCACCGTCAAATTTTCACGGGTTATCACTAGTATAATAGTAATTCTATTAATGTATTACTAATTTATTAGTGCTCTATTGACTACTGCCGCTCCTAACCCCCCCAACCACAATTCGACTAATTCTATATTACTATTTGGTAAATCGGAAGGTTATGGTGGACACTATTTCTTTGATTTAATGAAGTGATTATTCGTTTTTTTCACGATAGATATCTAATTTTATTGCCAACGAATTTGCAAAAATTTTTATAACCAATGCATTTTGACACCAAGTGGTCCGCGACGTGCTACTGCACGTCGCTACCCGACGAATCCAGTGTGCTACGTTCGCGAGGGCCTGCCGGCCCTCGCTCTCGAGACCTGATTCGCGCCTCCGCTATCGCTGCAGCGCTCACGCTGTTTTATAAACCTCTCTCACTTTTAAGAGAATTTATTTTGAAGGGAACACTCACATTTAAGAGAATTACTTGTAAAGGGTGTAGTAAATAGACAAAAAGTAACTCATCTACTGATTCGCATTATATATTTTTGCGATATATTGTAGGAATTGTTCACATCGGTAGGCAATACAAACCAATTTAAAAGACTTACAGGGTGAAAAAACACACAAATTCTACACCAAAAAACACACAATTTCACGCCGGAACAATGAGAAAAAAGCATCATGAAACGTTTGATTTCTTTATGAAAGAATTGAATAATTGTAATTTCTTATTAAGGAAGAGCCAATATGAATTTCTTACAACTTTCAGAGAAGTTCAAAACGGAAGAAAAAACAATGCATTTCTTCAAGAAAAAGGAATATTATATAAGTTATTATAATACTACATACATTTTTTTATTTACGTCATTTTTCTGTGCTTGCATGGTGAATTTTTCGTGTTGAAGTTCTCGTGTTGTTTGTTGAAATTGGTGTACTATCAGATGTTAAGTGAAAGGTGGAATTTCGTTTTTTTCTGCACTTTAATTTTAAATTGGGGGTTTGTTACCGAGATGAACAATTTCACAACACATCGCAAAAATATATAATGCGAAGCAATAGGTGAGTTTTTTTCTAAATGTGTTTTTATTTATTAAAAAATTCTTAAAATTGAGTGTTTCCTTCAAAATAAATTCTCTTCAAAGTGAAATGTTATGTAAAACTAATGTTTAAATGTACCGTGTAAATGTTGACATGTATCACAACGTTCATCTGTTCAACGTTTACATTGTAGGGAACCGATTCCTTTAGGTGAACGAAATTTCTCGTGTCAAAAGAACTGAATCTCTCGCCTAGTGAACTGTATACGTATAACGGAAAAGATCCGATAAATATTTAGTAACAAAGCTATCCACAAGTTGTAAGATCTATTGTATGTACTAAAGCATGCAACTTTTATTCTGCTAAACCAGTGATAAGACTACGCATGAGCAACAAACCACGTGTACACTAACTCACTCGCAAAGGTTGTCATGAAAGAAAAGCGCCAGTGATAAGAGTTTCGTAAAGAGATAAAACCCGGAAAAAAGCGTTTAAGGTATTGCCTTGTACGTCCTGCCATTTAGGTGACAATCTTTATTATGCTCCTCGCTACCTACGTTTTTCTATCATACCTGAAATTAATAGCTTGATGGATGGATGATAATGATGTGATCTGAACCATCACAAAGCAATTGTGGAATGTGGAAGGAAAGAGAAACTCATTAAAAACCTGCCGCTCACCGGCTTTGTTCTCCGGAAATTCAAACTAGATCCATTGGGATTTGAACCCCGGTAACTAGATGTGGAAGCTGCACAGACTGAACACTACAGGTCGTCCTCCACTTAGGTGACAGCCAATATTCTGAAGATACGTTATTCAAAATTGCTCACTTACGCAAGTCAAACCTAGTGTTCAGCAGCAAACCTCAGACCTTCCAAAATTATTTCCTAAGAACCATTACCAAAGCACCTGGGAAATCTTGTTATCTTCATCACAAGCCCACATAAAGAAATGAACACGTTTTAGCACACAATCTTCTCAAGTTCTCCACTTTCAACAAGGGAAACACACATACACCCAGAGCAATGAAAAGAATGTTTTTCGCCAGGAAATTAGTCAGAAAAGTGTGTGACTCGCCCCAACGCTCACTAGTGTCATTCCTCTAAATAATCCTGAGAGTGTTGGTTTTATAATAGTAACTCTTGTTCTAAAACTCAGCATTCATTAATTTCACCCCCCTTGAAAAATGTTGCACACAATAAACAATATTTTTTTAATTTAAACTTGTTAGTACCATCTATAGGAACAAAATGAGAAGCATTGTGGGAGCAAATGAGAGTGTAATGAAGTGATTTTCAGTTAATGCCGTGATAAACCACTTGAAAGTTGTTGGCGCATAACACCAGTTTATGGGATGATGGTATTTTGGCATACCATAGCAATTATTAATATTCTATTCAGTAGCAATTGCATGTGTTGATTACCTATGTGTTTTCTATAGGTTCAGCAAATCTTGGAAGAGATTGCCCCCCCCCCAGAGGTTACGGCCAAAGAAAAGCTAGAGATACCTGGAACTAATGTTTGATAATGTTTGAATAATCGAAAAGGTGTGATAAACATTTGAGGTTTACCTATTTTTCCTATGTATCTACATAATCTGGGTAAGATACTGTATTCGAACTTGAGATAATATTGTTCGTAATATTTAATCATGAGATGTTTAACACCGATACTGAGAAAACGTATCAAGTTATCAAAAATGTCTCTTATTGACAAAGGTCAGTTCATCTGTACCGTTTTATTATCTAAATCCAATTGTTCGTCGCGCAAATGCACGTCCGATTTCTCGTTCAGTCAATTTATTCGGTTCGTTCAATCGCTCGTACTCTTCGTACGCCGGTCTGTTCCGTCGGTCTGTCGATCTCTCTGTCTGTCGATCTCTCTGTCTGTCGATCTCTCTGTCTGTCGGTTTCTCTGTCTGTCGGTCTCTCTGTCTGTCGGTCTCTCTGTCTGTCGGTCTCTCTGTCTGTCGGTCTCTCTGTCTGTCGGTCTCTCTGTCTGTCCTCTCTGTCTGTCGGTCTTTGTCTGTCGGTCTCTCTGTCTGTCGGTCTCTCTGTCTGTCGGTCTCTCTGTCTGTCGGTCTCTCTGTCCGTCTATTCGTGCGTTCGTCTAAACAACCCTATCTCTCCCTTGTCTTCAGTCTGTCCGTCGGTCTGTCGGTCTGTCCGTCGGTCTGTCTGTCGGTCTGTCCGTCGCTCTGTCCGTCTATTCGTGCGTTCGTCTAAACAACCCTATCTCTCCCTTGTCTTGTTGCCTTGAGCCTAACTGAGAAATTTCAATTCGGAATCTTTTTTATGTGAATTGTGGATATTGTATAGTATATCACAAAATTTTAAAAACTTCAATTTCAAACATAGACATTTGAGAATTTATGAATTGAAGATATCTGATTAGAAGTAAAATTTCGATATTATAGAAATCTAGACTGTTTCTAGACAAATGATTGGGAATTGTTTCAATATTTTGGTAATAAATACGTTATCATAAATCCCCCACATTTATAACGGTAACTACGTTTGCGAGTGCGAAAAAACTTCTGGAAAACGTGTAATATTCTCAATACATTTGTTCAATTTAGAATTTTAGATAGAGATAAAGATTTTAGAATTCTGAATATAGTTGTGTGTTCTCACTGGCGTTAAAACCTGTAGTTTTAAATGTATGGTCAATCAAAGATCAAATACACTTTTGAGGTTGCAAAGTTAACTAGCAACCCAAGAAAAATCGCTGTTATTCTCATGAAAATCAAATATTACGGTAGACCTGTAAAGATATTCTTTATAGCTTTCTTGATTTGACCTAAGACTTTACTCTGTGGATTGATGTATCTTGTTTCATTCACAATCTTCAATTTATTGGGGAAAACAGGGATTGAAGAAAAGCTGAATAATTTACCTCGGTATCCCCTAAACAGCAACCTAGAAAAAAATAGCTTCCACCGAAAACTACAACTTGTCAGTCACTGAATTTTAATGAGGTCATTTTATAGAAAGGTTTTATGGAAAAACTACTGCCATTTTCCCTCAGGTAATGATTCGAGAGAAATAAAATTCTCTTAAAATAACAGACCTATTTTTTTCGAAACATTTGATATCTTGGAAAAATTCTATTAAATTCTGTCCATTATTTTTTTTATAATGTACTAAGTTTGTGGAACATCTGAAATGTAATTTCTGAAAGAATATTTCAGTTTGTAGTATTAAATTTCTTACGTTTTCTTGTTCATTTATTTAGATAATAATAGTTTAAATGTGAAATTATCCAATCACGTATTTTCTTAAAGACTCAATGTTCTGGAGAAAACCTTAACAAACATGTGAGGGGAGGGCGAAAATAAAAAAAATTAAATTATGCTATATCGCCAATTTTACAGGAAGTGTAAATTTGAATTTGATGTGAAATTAGTCAGCGTGATACAGGCGCCTGTCGCTCTGCAGGAAGGAACGAGAATCGCGCAGGGCACTTTGTCATATTCAGCATCTCGTCAAGGAGTAAGGTCTCAAACCACGAGACACGCGGAGAACTAAAATGAAAATAATTAAGCGTACCAAGGCTTTACATTCTAATTGATACTATGAACATTCTGTTCCTTTTAGGAATAAAGTGGTTCTCTCCAAATGGCCAGCATATCTACACAAGGTACCAAATATCACTAGGAGCACAGGATGAATGTACTGGTTAATCGATTTAGAATAAATAATGCATTTTCGAGAGGATATTTTCTCATTTGCTCCTTGATATCGCAATTAACAATTTCAAAAAATACGAAATATTTTCACAATGTTGCCGAACATATTACTTACCAGGTAACGGTGAGTAAACTCCTATTATTATAATAGAGATGATGATAGTGTTCTTATACATATAAAAATAGAACAACTTTTCACACATATTATGAATTTAAGAATATGTCAGCAAAACGTTTCATTCCAGTAATTGTGAAGTAATATAAAACAGATTTGGGATTTTTTAAAATTATAGAAACATATTTTTTTTAATTTATGCATATTTAAAATGTAGAGATGAGCGCTTTAACCAACATGTATATCCGCAGCTCATGCTGTCCTCAGAATATTTTTTATCAGGACAGATACACTTGTCCTGAACATTACATGCGGCTTGTACTGTGCAATGACGTATTTAAAATACTTCTATGTGTTACTTTCTTGATGCATCATTCCCATGAATCGCAATTTTCAAGGTCACAAAAGGACCGCTAAAATTCGACGCAATTTTCGAAAATACGAGAATATTTGAACTGTCTAAACCATGTGTAAGATTATTTGAATGAGTATTATCTTTGTCAAAGAATACATCTCATACATCGTGAAAAGAAGGGATAACTAACGTAATTATGAAAGGAAAAAGCATAGCGCACATAAAAATACAACAACTTTTCTACATTAAAAGTAACATCAAAGAGCGCGCCTCTTGCGTAAAATACATCTTTGCGCTATCATGAGGAGCACATGCGCGTCCACGTGCGGGCGAAAGTCTGACAGCACAGATGCGCAGCGCGCCCGCGCAATCACTTACCGCGGGTACCTCGACAGGCACGTCAACGGAAACGTGGTTATCAGTGGGGACGGCGGCGCCGGCGGCGGTGGATGTGATCAGAGCTCTGCTTGCCTAGCACTGCGTCCTCAGAATGCGCCGGCGCCTATATGGGCACTCCCACCCCTCCTCCTCCTCCTCCTCGTCGACGTTCGTCTCGCGGTTCGCGACCTGGAGCCACGCGGGCCGGGTGGACCTCGCACCTGAGCGTTCTGTGCCCCTTCCCCGCCGCGTCCCGCCCGCGCGCCGACCCCCTCCCCGCCTCCGTGTCCCTTCCCCTCCCCCCTCACCTGCCGACGCCGCACATTGATCTGCTCCGGACCGAATCGCAGGTAGAGGCGACAAGTTTTTGGAAAAACAATTGTTTGTTAATAATTATCATTTACAGAAACTTTATATTATCGGAAACTGAAAGGTAGTAAGTATATTTTTGTAATATTTTAATTTTTAAAGAAGTTTTGAAAGTTAAATGCACAGGGCGAGTGAAACTTTTAGCGCATGAACAGTGAAAAATAGTTTAGTATTTAATTATTTATGTAATTTTTTGTCTAAAAATATGTTATGTTTTATAAAATATTTTATATTGTTATAGTATTTATTAAATGCAATGCAACTTCAGCCCACCAAAACTCTAAATTGTTTTAAATTCAGTTGTTTAAGATAAAAAACAATTAATGTATTTTACATCTTATATATATATATATATATATATATATATATATATGAATATATATATATATATATATATAATATATATTATATATATATATATATATATATATATTAATGAATACACGATATTACTTTGAGATCAAATACTCCTCTTGACGTTTAAAAAGGGGGAATGGTTTAAACAATCCAGAGAAAAAAAATTGCATCATTCTACCATCTATTGTTGCGTTAGCATTTCTGAAAAAAAAAAACCACTAGTGGACGAGTGTCCTATACACGCGTTTGAGCCCTTTTCAGGGCACTGTGCGCAGCCGACCGCCCTGCCCCGCCACGCTCCACCCCACTCCACCCCACCCCACTCCACCCCACCCCACCCCACCCCACCCCCCCCCCCCCCCCCCCGCCCGCCCTCCGCCCGCCCTCCACCTCCGCCCCGCCCCACTCCCGCCACGCCACGCCACGCCCACCAGCGCCTGCAGCAACGCGTGCCTACTAAGGCCACTCGACATTTTTTTTCACTTGATGCTTTAGCAGCGCACGGCGCAGGATCCAGCCGACGCTGCAATACTCCGATGTTCCGCGCCTCAGGAAACCACGAGGAATTCCGTGGCGCTATCGCAGCTGCTTCATGAGGCGTGCCAGGCGGCGAGGCGGCCACTCACACTTGCGTTGCCAAGGCTGTGACTTTTTTAGAGGAGCTGCAACGAATGGGAGTCCTTTTTATTGCTTCCAATCCGGCACGAATTGCAAGTCGGTTCCTAAATGTTTTAAGATCGTTCAGATCAATGATATTGACAATACTAAAGCACACTACAATGAATTAACTAGCCTCCGTTCGCGTGGTTTGAAATGAAACGAAATTTTTTATTCTCTTTTCATTGTGAAGTGTATTCATTGATTATTCATAAATAATCCTAATTTTATTTCGAATCCGAATTATAAAAAATGTTCTCAGCTCTCTGAAAGATTGTATTTTTTAACTACCAACATATTATTGTATTAATAATAATTAATAAACAGAAACAACCTTCTGACATCCGGCAACAGTGTGGTTGCGCGAAGTAGGATGCGATTCATCCTGAAACACTATAAAGCTCCGCAGCCCGGAAGATCTTACGCGCACTGTCAGACTGCTTCGTGTAGCATGAGAGTAAAAGGCAGGTTACTCACACTTTCATTCACTAAGTTGTTCAGGTTTGACATTTGCTTAGCTGAGTCGAATCTCAATTTTTCGTGAGTACCGTACTTTTTCGTTATATCCGTGTTATTAAAATCAGTAAAATTTCCAATTTACAGATTGATTATTTCGTATTTGCTGGCGTGGCACTGCGATGGTCATTAGTCCTGTAAAAGTAATACATGTTTTATAATGTTAAGAGATGGTGATCCTTTCCCGGTGGATGGTGAGTACTGGTGCCGACCTGCACATCGGCCTCCGTGGTTTTATTTCATCCAGGTATCTCCCACCAGCGGGGCACCGCCGTAGCTGGGACAAGCTCTAAGCTTCCGACTGGTCGCCCGGCATGTGTTGTAGTGTAGTGTGTGTGTGTAAGGAGCGAATAAGAGGACAAGGAAGAGGAAGGACGGATAGCGCGCGCTGTTTGTTAGAGTACTGCTCCGGTATTCCCCTGGTGTTGATCGGAGAAAACAAGAAAACAATCTGTCAGAGCCGCCGGCCTCTAGAATTCTCCTCCATACAGCGATTGAATTCGACCTAATCATATATCTTGCGTGGAAAATCTTTCCACCGTCGGGACTCTAACCCTAGAACATCCCGGTCAGAAACACTGAAGAGGCATCAGTTGATGCCCTGAGCCACTTCAACCGAAAATTACAGAAAGAATCAGTAAATATTTTAACATATTATCAGTGTTCAGCAATATTTTAACGATAATTTAATTGTAAAGAAGATGTATGTTCTACCTGAATGCTCATAACATGTTTCTCATAAGAAGGCAAGTTTACCACAAGTAACAAAATGTCTGACATCAATTCATCTAATAGTTTTAATGAAAATGTTTAGGTATTTTGTGCATTAAATTTACTTTCATTTCATAAAAACTGTATGTTATGTTACTGTTTGTAGTAGAACGTGTAATATGGGATATTGCCCAATTATTTATGTGTCTCAAATATTAGAGAATAGTAAAAAAATGAGTCTGCAACGTCTATTTATAAATCTGAATTACTCCTGTCTTAATTTAAACGCCAACTTCAGTAAAATAATTTATCTCGTGGAATAAAATATGTTTACATTCTAAATGAATGGGAGATATACTCCCCCGCATCCTAAACATGAATGGTCTACTACCAAATGTTTCTTTTGTTACTAATCTAAACTATACAGCAGCGCATATGAAATTATGTAATAATAATCTTGTTCCTGCCTTTATGATATTTTCTAAACATAACTGATTATAATAGTACATTAAGACGAAACTTTCGTTCAGTTTCTATCTGACGTGAAACAGGTGTGCTGCACATGAGGGTACGTTTATATTTACAAACCAGTTCCCTCTCTTTAGCACACGGCAAGGATATGTTCATAACTTACCCTGTATACATATCTTGTTATTGGAGGTCATAGCTGTATCATATTACATTGGGATGTGGAGAGGACGGTCATCACAGAATGAAGTAAATGGTACTATTTGCTAACCATTAGTTTACTTATGTCAGGGAACCCGTTTTAATTACTTCAGATTGCCAGCTTTCACTGTTATACGTATTCCGAACACAGATTAAAGTACGGACAGGGCTTAGTTTCTGCCGGAACGGCGTTCTGGTATCTCGGACATAATTATTAAATAATATTATAAATATATAATAATTTCCATTAAATTAATAATTAACTTGGAGTGCGTTCCGGGACGTAAAAGTTTATAAATCCAACTCTGCCTACGAATATAATGCACACCTGAAAAATGTCGTAGAAAATTGAAAACAAGACTTCAGTAATTTACGTCCTCCAATTTTTTCCTAAAACTGTGGGTTTGTCGTATTTATTTTTCCAAAATACAGTTCTTGTACTAATTCCTAATAATAAAGTGTAAAAGTCATTACTATTCCATTGAGAAAAGCTCTGAGTTGATTCCCGACTACTTGTAGAACAAAAATGTGAGTTATACTAATTAAATCCTGTGGTTCACACCGTCGGTTTCTTCCTTGTATGGTAAAGCATTAATTATCAGTCAGTTCTTCAGGTTTCTAATCACAACAACTCGTTGTAAATTAATGTGTTAATAAGAACGTTAGGGATAATCTACTAGGTATTACGGCAATTGTTTTCACTCCCACCAATTGCTCATCCTTATTTTTAGATCTCTTGCAATGTTTTTAAAGAATGTCTCTTTTATTAAATATTCAATGCAGGTTCATAATCAAAATGGAGACGAAATGACAGTGTTAATTTAGGTCTAATGTAGTTGAGTAAAAGAAATATTCAAAAATGAAAAACTAGTGGTGCTAAAACAGCACGTACTTTCTGGCACTATTTTCTCGCTAAATTACGCGAAAAGTACTCACGTTTTGAAAAATTGTACATGTAATTATTTCCAAATATATCTTTAAGGAACAATTTATTAATGGAAAAATCTTTTATCTTTATAATTTTAGTTGTAGAAAGATGGCGAAAAAATTTTGAATCCTTTCAAATTTTTGAAAAAATGGGATTTTCAACAAATATGGGACCTACACCATTATCTTAAACGTCCTTCATACAATTCAACAACAAAACTAAATAAAAAAACGATGGAGACTTGTTTGAAAATGTCCCAAGGGTTTCATGTAAAGTATCCTCCAAAATTAAAATATAGGTTTCAAATTCAAGGAGCCGTAACATCAACTAGATCGACTGGGAAATATCGCTTTTGGAGAGAATCGGCTGACTGATTTAGCCACTAGCGTTGTTCACAGACAGACGGTTTTGCCGTCATTCGATTTTTCGGTATCAAGGACCCACAAAACAAGCATACTGACTACACCACGTGTTACAGGATTTTTTTCTAAATTTAACAGCTGGATTTATCCACTTTTTGATTACGAGGGTTCAGTAATAAGAGCTTTTCTTCCGAAAATTCACCATTTTTTCATGCAACATAACATAACATAACATAACATAACTATCTCTCCACTCCGTAGCGAGAAAGTAAAAGTTGTTACTATTCCACTAAGAAGATCTCTGAGCCGATTCCCGGCTGGTTGTGGAACAAAAAGTTTAGTTATCTTATTAAACACTAATTCACACGCCGATTCCTTCCTAGTACGGTGTAGCTCTCATTATCTGTGGTTCTTCTGGTTTCTAGCCAAAATAACTAGCTGTAAATTAATGTGTTAATAAGAACGTTAGGAAAAATTACTAGGTATTACGACAATTGTTTCGTTCCCATCAAATTGCTCATCCTTATTGTCAGATCCCTTGCAAGAACTTTTGAATAAATGCCACTTTAAATATGTGATACATGTTTATGGATAACACGGAAACTCCGTTATGACACTGATAATTTATGTCTAAAGTATTTAAATGAAAAAAATCTTCACAAATGAAAAAAATATGAGTGGCTCAACCTTGAATATTTAACGCCTCGTTCGTGTAGATTACCTTGGAAATAAATAAATGAGTGAAGAGTTTCGTTCTCATTTTTTAGCACAGTCGCGAGGGAGTGCTCGTATTGCCGTAATGATCTTTCCCTACCTTGTTTCCTTGGTGTACTGATTACAGTGGTAGTTTGTCTTTGCTTTCCTCTCTGTGTAGGGTGAAAGAGACAACGTGAAAAGACATTGATGATGGTTAATGAATAGTAATAAATGGGATATGGCTGTATACGAAGATTCAGATGGATACGTGGCAGTATTTTGAAGACAACTGTACCACAAAGGTTAAATCCACACACGCCTAGCGCAGGACGCAATCTCGCTGCCTTTTGCCTAGCAAACGTATATTTGGAATGAGGATTATTCTATGTTTGTTTGTTTGTTGTTGGGTTTTTTGTTTTGTTCCTAATGCACGAATAAGTACACTCTTTTTTAAATTTACTGCTCTCTCAGAGGTTATTTACTATCTTCATCAACCGTTAAAGTTCATTACCTGCCGCACAATATAATTATTTTAATGGAAACCAATAATTCCACATAAATTTGTTTGAAAATGGTGACAGTGTGTTACACGTCTGGTCCGGTAAATTCTTTATGGTATTAAGGGTACCGGAACGGGGAACTTCGAGCATGTTATCAACAGGCCATTTTATTTTATTACCGTGAACATTATTTCTTTCCACGATAAGGAGGGCCCGCATGACAATGCAAACTAGGATGATTAGAGTGTACATATGCTAACTTTTAATTAATGTGTTTCAATAACATAGTGAATTTTGTCCATGGGAAAAAAAATATGGCATCTGAAATTGAAATGATTAAATCTGGTAGAAAGCTTTTTGGGCAGATGAAGACATAGGCATTTGAATGAATAGTGATATCAAATGGTGACGCGATGTTCGGAGGATTTTTAGAGCATATAGAATGAATGAAAAGAACATTCATAGAGAAAGGACAAACCCTTGTACACACCTTTCTCCATGGTACCGTATGTATTGGTTGAAACAATTTGGCGTTGTTGGCAATGTATTGCGAATTGTATCAGAAACCCTTTCGAAGGTTAGATGTCATGCGTCTTTCTCTCTCTCTCTCTCTCTCTCTCTCTCTCTCTCTCTCTCTCTCTCTCTCTCTCTCTCTCTCTCTCTCTCACTCTCTCACTCTCTCACTCTCTCACTCTCTCACTCTCTCACTCTCTCACTCTCTCACTCTCCCACCCACTCTCTCACTCCTCACCTCCTCACTCTCTCACCTCTCCCCTCTCTCACTCTCTCACGCCTCACCTCTCACCTCCTCCTCTCTCACTCCTCACTCTCCTCACTCTCTCACCTCCCTCACCTCCTCACTCTCCTCTCACCTCTCCTCACGCTCTCCGCTCTCACCCACCTCACGCTCACTCACCTCCACTCACGCCTCACTCACGCCTCAGCTCACACTCACGCTCTCACTCACCGCATCATATAACTTCCTATCCTCTCTCTTCTTTCCTACTTATTATTAATGCCTGTCTCCAGCAAATATCCACCTTTTCCAAAAATTTATATTCAACATAATTCCAATTCGGCGTAAAATCAATTCTTTAAGCATGATATAACTTCCTATCATCAACAGAAAACCGTCTCAAGGAACGATGTTACGTAATTCAAACGGTAATATTATTTTAACTGCAAAGCAGCAACAAAATTTCACACTGACCGACGTAATTCTGCGCACATCCGTCGGCAACGGGACAGAAGGCTGCCATCACCTCGGCAAAGGGTAAATAATGAGCGTGGGAGGTCAGGGCGATTGAGAACAGAGCAGCTTTTTTTATTCGTAGCATCCGGTTCCTCTTCAATGCGCCACTTCAGCATGCACCTTAGTAATTCTTTTTATTGCACAAACACGTGTATGTTCAAAAGATACGTCGGGGCCAGTGAGAGAGGTGGGGGGGGAGGTGTTGGGTGGATGTCGGGCCCTACTACGTTTTAGGGATTCCGTGACAAGCGAAACGGTGGACCTAGGGGATCCGTGAGGTACGAGTACATGCCCTTCCCCTCCATCCTAAACATTGTTGAAAACGTTTTTGAGTAAATGTTGTTTAGGAATTTATTTTAAATTGTTAATTAAATTTAAAATTAGTCCTCGCAAAGCCACATTCGCTACTCTGTAACTTCTTCGTCGTCGTCGTCGTCGTCGTCTTCTTCATTTCAAAGAGTATGTACACGTACCTGTTCCGCCTTCATAATATTCTTCCTTACTGTGCTTCCCACTTAGTAACTTGTAAACCAAAGAATACTTTGCCGCCACATATGAAATAGACGTTGTATAATACTTAAAAAGGCACTACAGGAAGAAAAGTTGCTCCACAGGAAATGTCAGTAACTACTAATGAACTTAATGTCTTCTGTTACCTGAAAAGTAATGAGTTTTTTTTTCAATAATTTTGTTTTTATTATTTTCTCTTACACTATTATGTTTTTCCTTGAAATAGTAGATGACCTTTCATAACAAAGAATCGTGCTGTTTACTACCTGGAAAGTTTTTGTATATCCAGGCGGCTTCCAGCCTTCTTCTTGAAATTCGATTTTTTAAATGAATTATTGAGAACCCCCTGTAGTCTTTATATCATTATGTAACTGAATGACCTGTAAAACCTTGTGTCCAACAAACATTATTTAATTCAGAGAGTATTAAAATTCTAGTACACTAAATAATGATTTATGTATAATACACTTATGACGTTGCTGCTTAAAATGTTTCATACCAAGTTGTTCATGAGGTTAATTTGAAAGGAAGGATTTTCGAGACATTTTTCAAGTCGTGAATACCATTTTTCGATGAGTTAGTAGGAATTTCAAAGAAAAAAAGTTATGCATATATTTTAAATGATAATTGAGACATTATTTACCTGAATTCTCAAGGTCAAAGACGTTGATTTTAAGACAAAAAAACCTGTTCCTTCCGAAGGCATATATAACATAATTGTACCATGTCACGGATTTGTAGGACGAACTAGTGGTGCTACAACAGCACATACTTTTTCGCATTAGTCATAAATTTGCCGTTTTCCAAAATTCAGATACTCTCACAAAAATGAGACCTGCGGCATTCTTTTAAAGGTTCCTTATTTTAACCGTGTAAAAAATTTGAAGAATATAAGTGGAGCGTTTATTGAGTATTTATTGTATAGTTGATATTGTATAGTATATTTATTGTATAAGTTGAGCGTTTATTGAGTGAATATAAGTGGAGCGTATATTATTACTGTTTTTTATCAATTCCATTATTTGCAAGCTCAAATCACACGAAGTCTACTTATTTTTTTCAAAATACATGATCATTTTTAAAGAGTTGTTTTTTTAGAACATATTTTATTTAAATCAAAAACTCGTTCTTTAATTTTGTAGTTTTGAAATATGAAATGTTTGCAATTTGCGACAATTAAGAGTTTGCTGGAAAAGAGACTAGCACCAATTTGATAAATTTGGTATTCTTTTGATAAATACGAGGGAAAAAAGAAAAAAATTGAGACATTTTTTATAAAAAAAATATAAAATTAGAAATTGTGCATATTTCACGTAAAGTTACGCGAAAATTACTCATATTTTCGAAAAATTATACATGACTTTATTTCAATATCTGTCTTTTAAAATCGGATTTCATTAAGGAAAACGTCTCTATTTTCAATATTGAAGTTTTGAAAAATGCCGAAAAAATAAACTTTTGCAATTTTCTAAATTTTAACGAAAATGAGACTTGCATCATTCTTTTATGCCATCTGAGGACAAAGTAAAATCAAAAAAATTGTAGTCATTTTTTACAAAATTTTGAAAATTATTTTGAGGCTTCATGTAATCCCCCAGAAATCAAAGTATCCGTTTCAAACGCAGAGAGCTTTGAGTTGATTTAAATCGATCAAGGAAAATCAATTATGGAGAAATTCAGCTGCAGGGTTTAGGCGCAGTCGTTAGTTACACAAATTTCACCTGTGAATGTCTAAGAGTACGCCAAGGGCACGCACGTGAAATATCTCTCAAGAGAGCGTATGTACTCTTTGAAGCACTTGAACAAAGTTTGTATTAAAACTCATTATTTCGAATTTTAGGCTTTTAAGAGTTTTAATTCGAATTATTATAATGATAAGCTTCACATTATCTCTGAAAATGTAATTAAGTACTAATGTGTTTACTATTTAAAAAACTACTTAAAAACAAGGGAGATGAGAGAAAATAAATGAAGTAAATGTAATGTAGCTGCTTCACATAATACCTATGAAAAGGCATAATACTGCAGGAATAAAATACAATAATTAGTTTAATTTATTAAATGCCGTTAGTAAGCAAAAATGTCATTTTAATTATTGTTAAGGGACTGTTCCAACGTAACTGGGGCGAACAGACGAACAGGAAATAGAGTTAGCAGACCATGTCAGGGAACTCAGTTCCAGGTTTCATGGATCTCAATCTCGCCCTTATTCTCATACTGCGCGTATATATAGTGTATCATACTTAGTGTATCATATACTCAGTCATGGCTTACGGCACAGATGACGTCATACAACAGCAAGTCGCTATTAAAGAGGCTGCCCTCTATTAAACATTTGCTATTTAAGTTGCTTTATGGAACAATAATTATTTTAGTATTCTTGTAATGAACTGTTGTACTGTATAAATATACTGTATTATGTTCTATTGCAGTATTCGTGAACACTGATTTTGATAAAATATTCAATTGATTGTAGTGTTATATGCGAGTGTTTTATTTGTTAAGGTGAGTGCTACTTTATTTGCTAGGATTTTGTCTTGCGCAGTGTGTGTACTACTTTTTGAAAAGTCATTACGTATGGTTCTATTCAGCATTGTTGCTACTGCAATCCACTAGTGATTACTTAATCTCAGTACGGTCCTTTTTTTAACAGTCACTGTAAATGTACATGACCTTGCCCACATGGGCACTAATGCCAAATAAACAATTGTCAACTACAAATTTTTGTTTAAACGTGTATTTTAAACAAGCATACTGTAATTGGCAGTTGTTTATTTGCGCGAATATTCAAATGAGCAAGTTCCTGAATATTTGTAATGAATGTTAAAAAAACATGGTACCATACTGAGATAGTGTAATTACAGTATATGATAGTCAAATTAAGATCTTATATTTAAATTCAAATATATGAACGTTATTTGTGAAACATGATTCCGATACTTGCAGGTTTACCACATTTGTCAAACAACCTCTCTCCTCCTTGGACCGATTGATTGATTGATTCTTTCGTGTTTCCGGGTGCGTCAACTGCTTTGGTCATTAGTCCCGTTAGTGTAGTGCATGCTTTTTCTCGGGAGATGTTAGTGACCCTCCCCCGCTTGATGGCGAGATCCGGCACCGACCTACCGTCGGCTAGTGGGGTTTCCCCCTAACCAGGACTCTCTCACCAGCGGGGCACCGCCCCAGCCGGGACAAGCTCTAAGCTCCCGACCGGTCTCCCGGAATATGTGATAGTGAAAGTTAGTGTAAGTGTGTGTGTAAGAGGAGAGGATAGGACAAGGAAGAGGAAGGACAGATCGCGCTCGGTCCGTGGCCCGTTTGATAGGGTACTGCTCTGGCATTCCCCTGGTGTTGATCGGAGAAACCACGGAAAATTACCGATCAGAGCAGCCGGCCGCTAGGATTCTCCTCCAGACAGCGACTGAATTCGACCTAGCTGAAAAGCTAGTGTCGAAAATCCTCGAACCTAGGACCTCCCGGTCGGAGGCGCTGCAGTGGCATTAGTTGATGCACTGAGCTACCGCTACCGGTCCTTGGACCGGTATGATATTTCACATTTAAAATTGAAAAACGAGATGCACCAAAACTCGTGAATTACTAAACATGGAAGGCAGAAATAAACCTGTAAAGCTGAGTAAGTGATTTAGTAGACAAACTTACTGTATATCCTGAGTAATATTATACGTGCTTCAGTGATGACTCTTTGAATACTTTCTATGTTGTGAGGATAAACCAATATTCACGCAACTTGACATCATGGAACCGTAATGAGGGCAGAAAAATATCGACGGATGATAAGATGAACTACTGAAATGGAATAGGAATTGGTTATTCCCAGTTACACCCGCGGAATCGGAAATATCTTATCCCTCTTTTGAGCAATTGATGCTGTAAGCTCTACATAGGCAAAGAACTATCATGTATAATAATAGATGTCGAATGTTTAACTGCGTAGAAATTTCGAAAACATTTATGAGAATATTTTATGATCCAAAAATAATGTGTCAATTTTGAGAAGTAACCCTATTGATGAATGTGAACTGAATTTAGTTACATTCATAGGAATCAATGTTGATTCTATAATAAAATAAGTGTAAATAAAAGGCAACTACAGAATCTTCAGGGAAGGAATTTATAAATATGAAACATATCTGAGGTTATTAAGATATGAATGCACTCGCCTATCAGAAGATGAATCTTTTTTGAGAGTATGATAAACTTTGAGTAGATGATACATTGTCAGTGACTCACACCTTTCACTGATAATATTCACAATTCGAAATAAGTTTACACGTGTCAGATAAAACAATGTCATGTGTTGTTTTCTTCCTCATATAATTTCACCGTACTAATTATCGCCAAAATTAATTATTTTGTATTATCTGACTTATAATATGAAACATTTGATTTAACGCGGGGAGGACACAAGCAAAATATCTGTTAGTTGAAATGAAATAAATGCCAAAAAGCTCAGAACCAAAAATATTATTTCCATAAAACATTCAGCATTTTTTCTTTCGAAGAAAATTAAAATTTTCAAATGACAGGTGGAATACAAGTCGAATAAACTAAAGTATTTGCAAATTAGTACAAAAACTGCTAAAGTGAGCTGACCAGAAATGTGGTTTCGACAGAAAAACTCGTATTGGGGAGCTCCGGTATCGAGAGGTGGACAAATATTGTTCCTCAGTGTGGTTAACTACTTACTCTAAACGTTGAGTAATCAAAATTGTGAATCGATTGATTGATTGATTTTTTTCGTTTTTTCGGGCGCGTCAACTGCTTTGGTCATTAGTCCCGTTAGTGTAGTGCATATTTTTCTCGGGAGATGGCAGTGATCTTTCCCCCGCTGGATGGCGAGATCCGGCGCCGACATACCGTCGGCTAGTGGGGTTTCCCCCTAACCAGGACTCTCCCACCAGCGGCGCACCGCCCCAGCCGGGACAAGCTCGGTATTTTTCCGTCGTTTCTCCGATCAACACCAGGCGAATGCTGGAACAGTACCCTAACAAACGGGCCACGGACCGCGCACGATCTGTTCTTCCTCTTCCTTGTCCTAACCTCTCCCTTTACACACACACTTACACTAACATGCACTACACTACCACATATTCCGAGAGACCGGTCGGGAGCTTAGAGCTTGTCCCGGCTGGGGTGGTGCTCCGCTGGTGGGAGAGTCCTGGTTAAGGGGAAACCCCGCGACGGACTAATATATATATATATATACCGGACGGGAGCTTAGAGCTTTTCGTCGGAAAAGTGAATTTTGTTTTTTGAAAGGAAGAACAACATTTTGTTAAAGTATAATTTGAATTTTGAACTAATTTTCGTCGGAAAGGATGAACTGTTACTTTATCCTTTCAATTGAAGCACTGTACGTTCATTGCTTCAAATGAAAGGATGTCATTGTGAATACAAATGTAAATATTTGACTTGAGATGAGAAGGATCGTGACCTTCTAGTGCAACGTAATATTTTGACAGAATCCTTGCATGCTCCCATAAGCGTTAAGCAATGATTTCCGAAACCCAGAAATATTTCATTTGTTGACCTGAAAGTTTTGTAGAAATCTCAACCGTAGTTCTAACTTAGGTTTTTTAAAAGTGACCGTGGCTTCTTTCATTTCAAGGTTACTTGGAATTACAAATATTGTAAAAATAGGATACAAATGGTAGAATAAATAATTGGAAGCTTAGTGCATATCTCTGTTGGGCGGTGCCCTGCTGGTGGAGAAACTGAAGGGAAACGCAAGCCGACGTATAAGAAGGCGTTGGATCTCAAAAATTAGAGAGAAAAAAATAGCTCCACACGAATATAACATTACTATACTTGAGGGTTTAATGAGCAATGTAATTGACACGACTGGAAACACGATATACTCGCTCACTATTTACCATATCTTTCATTAGAGTTTTTCCATCGGACATTATTATATATATATATGTATCTTATAGTTGCTTTACACATTTTTCCATGCCATACATTTAATAGGTACATTACGTATTACACTGTAATAATAGGTAGCTATTATTATATACACAGAATGTTATTGTTGTGACATAGCATAAATGACAATTTATTGAAGTTATAAAAACAACATTATATACTGCATTAGATACTACATAGAGCTTTAAAACATTAATTCTTCAGTGTCTTCGTGTTGTCTATTGTTCAGCCATGTTTTGGATACGTTTCTGAATCTTAGATTGATTTATTTATTTGGGATATTGTTACATAAACTGGTTAGGAGTCATATCCGTCTTCAATTCTCATATTTGGTAAACAATCTTGGCACACGGTACGTGGTTTCTCCGAAATTTTGGTGGTCTAATCTCTGTTTATATATGATTCTATTGTAATTCTTAGACAGATGTAGTTATTTGTACATGCCCCGCAGTGATAATGAACCAAGGGTGTGACTACACGGTTGATGTTCTCAGTATTTGCTCCTAATACTATTTTAGCATTGAATTGTTCTCAACATAACCATCTGTAAACAGCTGGATTGATTAATTGATTGATTCTTTCGTGTTTCCGGGTGCGTCAACTGCTTCGGTCATTAGTCCCGTGGGTGTAGTGCATGTTTTTTCTCGGGAGAGGGCGATGATCTTTCCACGCTAGATGGCAGGATCCGGCACCGACCTACCCTCGGCTAGTGGGGTGTCCCCCTAACCAGGACTCTCCCACCAGCGGGGCACCGCCCCAGTCGGGACAAGCTCTATGCTCCCGACCGATCTCCCGGAATATGTGGTAGTGTGGTGCATGTTAGAGTAAGTGTGTGTGTGTGTAAGAGGAGAGGATAGGGCAAGGAAGAGGAAGGACAGATCGCGCTCGGTCCGTGGCCCGTTTTATAGGGTACTGCTCTGGCATTCGCCTGGTGTTGATCGGAGAAACCACGGAAAATTACCGATCAGAGCAGCCGGCCGCTAGGATTCTCCTCCAGACAGCGATTGAATTCGACCTAGCTAAAAAGCTAGTGTCGAAAATCTTGCAGCCATCAGGATTCGAACCTAGGACCTCCCGGATAGAAGTAAACAGCTGGAAATCCTTCTTACCTTCTCTGCATATATCTTAATCGATTTTGATAAAGATCTGAAATTCAAGTATCTATTTAAAGTATCATTAAAGTAAATGTAACTTTAAATTTATTTCTTTTTAATTTGATTGAAAAATCAGATTTCCATCAAAACCGTGCCGCCTTAGGCAGCTACCTATGCTGCCGATGCTTAAATCCTCTTTTACCCGGATGTTCCTTGCATGTTCTTCGTGTTCCCGCATGTTCCTCTAACCTAAAATAAGCCTCTGAGCTAAATTGAAATCGCCTGTTTCGTCGCTCAACATGATACCTTCTTTCTCCGCTAGATGTGAAAGGAGCGTAGCGAAATTTACGTGGTCAGACGGAAGAGCGGACACGATGGCCCGAGTCTTCCCACGCAAAATAAGGCATTTACTAAATTAACTAACATTCTCCCATCTGGTCTCTGTAAGTTCTGCACATAATCACGCACATGTTCCCCCTCATTTTCCTGATTTAAAAGATGTTTATAAGCGTATGTTTTTGTGTTATATGTGTATGTACTGCTTACTGTAAATAATGTAAATAATGTTCGTTGTTAAATTAAGTCAGGATGTAAGACAAAGTAGATTTAGATTATTTGTAAGTATCTAGTTTGTAAGCTAGGCCATACGTTAGCTATGTAAATAGAATTTAAGAATAAATATTACTGAATCTTCCTCAAAAGCTCCATCATATATTCCCTTCATTTCAATCGCGTGTTCCCCCTCATTTATCTGGAAATTAGACAGTTTATTTTAACCCCTTATTTTATTTCAAAGTACTTTCCTAAACCTTTCGGCGGCTGAATGTCCAGTGGTTCCCCTGACGGACGAAATTGGGAATTCTAAATAGTTCCCAAGTGAGGTTCCCATTGACGGCCCTGGTAAAGAGAAAGTGAATAAATCGTGTTCCTGTTTACAGTGAATTACTTCCCCTAACACCTTGTGTAGTTATAATCCTTGTTTTGAGGATCCTTGAAACCGAAAATTCGATTGACGGTAAAACGTCTGTCTGAACGTCTATCATCAAACATTTCCCTAAACCGTTCATATGACATTTTCAAAATTTGCTTAAAAAGGGATCCATTATTTTTATTAAACTTTGTCCTCGAATATCGTAAAGAACGTGGTATGGTACAGGTCTCATATTTGCTAAAATTACTAAAATTACAATTTTTAGAACCAAAAACTATCGTCTTTACTTATCGTATGATATACTTATGTAAAGGATTAGAATGATACAAAAAGTTATTGTTCGTTATTTTTTTTTCAAAAATATTTTTTTGTATTTGAATTTGGGTCTGAGAAAGTATCAAAAATATTTTTCTGAAACTATAAGTAGTTTTGTTATGTATCATATTTTTCAGGCAGATAAAATAGTATTTAGTTGCCGAAAAAATTAAAATAAAAAACACGTTTTTGGCTGTGAAGGGGTGTGGGTGGTGGAACGGGGGCTAAGAAACCTTTCAAAAATATTACTTTTATGTTAGAATTATAATGTAACTACTCATACGTCATTTGGTTTAGGGGAACTTTTTACCATCTTATCGGGGGGTATTCTTTGTTTCTTTATTTTTTCTGCGGTTCAAACAAGCGACGCTTAAAAGAATGGCGCAGGTATCAATTTCGTTGACCTCTGAATTTTCAAAAAATGTTTGTTGGAAATAATAAACGAGACAATCAGATCTTTAAGCTCCTTGACGCGTCGGGCCAGTTAGTCCGTCAAAGCGTTTGCCTGGCCTAGCGTAAGGCACACCGCGAGTTAACTAGGTGAGCCAGTGTTCGAGTGTCGTCGCGGAAAAAAATTGCCAGTTCAAAACATTTTTTCCTGGTTTATGTAGAAGTTTGCGGAGCCGTTAAATTAGTGCCGGAAAGTATGTGCTGTTGAAGTACCACTAGTTTTAATAGTGGCAATTATATTAAGACGGAGATTGGAGCCAGCCAAAGTTGTTTACACCGCAGGTAAGTTAAATGCTGCCCTTTCTCAGGGCACATGATCTCGACTTCTCCCCCTTCGTACTCATAGTGATAACCGAATCCGCCAATTGTGAACGAGGAGTCACGTAGTACAGCCGCACGTTTGCGAACCCAGAACACAGCTGTTTATTGAATGTGCCAGAGATCATCAAACCGATGTGTCACAAGGGACTCTTAAAGACTTGACAAATATTTACTCGTACATTGCATTTTCGAACTGCAGCGAGTGGGTAAATAAAGGCACAGACCTATCGGTTAGATTATACATTAGTCGGTATGTATTAAGCGGTGAAGTCCAGCAGTGTGCCGCCCGCGTTAGTAGAGCAATTCTACGATTCGTGAATTGGTTACGAAAACTATGAAGTATATTGCATACAGTTCGTATGGTGTTATCGGAACATATTCTGTTCTCCCAGACATAATATTTTTGAAACCATCTTCAAGCAGCTCTGAAAAGAAATCGAAACATCGATGCACAATCCATCCATCATTCTGAATGCAATAATGAATGCAGGAAGAAATGGGTCTGATTTGTTCAATCACTTGGAATACTCTACCCCATAAACTTTCCAGATCTGAGACTCCGTAAAATCAACCTAGTCTTTAAGATGAAGAGCTCCCTTTTGGAATTTTTTTAACGAAGAGCTGAAAACGTTCTTTCGTCACCTGCCTAATTAACAGTCACAGACCGGGAATGGTAGCTCAGTGCATCAACTGATGTCACTGCAGCGCCTCTGACCGGGTGGTCATAGGTTCGAGTCCTGATGGCCGCAAGATTTTCGACACTAGTATTTCAGCTAGGTCGAATTCAGTTGCTGTCTGGAGGAGAATTCTAGAGGCCGGCTGCCCTGATCGGTAGTTTTTCGTGGTTTGTCCGATCAACACCAGGCGAATGCCGGAGCAGTACCCTACCAAACGGGCCACGGACCTCTCGCAATCTTTCCTTCCTCTTTCTTGTCCTATCCTCTCCCCTTACAAACACACACACACACACACACACACACACTTACACTAACATGCACTATACTACCACATATTCCGGGAGACGGGTCGGGAGCTTAGAGCTTGTCCCAGCTGGGGCGGTGCCCCGCTGGTGGGAGAGTCCTGGTTAGGGGGAAACCCACTAGCCGACGGTAGGTCGGCGCCGGATCTCGCCATCCAGCGGGGGAAGATCACCGCCATCTTCCGAGAAAAACAAGAACTACACTAACGGGACTAATGACCAAAGTAGTTGACGTGCCCGGAAACACGAAAAAATCCAATCAAAATCAAATCAACAGTCACAGGGTTCCATGTATGACCTTCCTGATGTCACATGTTCAACACACGCATTCCCGAATGGTTCCTGCTGCCGATTCGCACGAATCCTCCAGATCATATTTTAACTGGCTTCATCGTTTCCGTTTCGGAGCGCGACAGGAGGAACTTAATATCATTAAGTGAAATGTAAATATTATACGAAAGCTAATTAAAAAGTGATTTTTATTTAAACAAGTAAGCAAATAGCTGGCGAAAAGATAAACGTATACGGCAAAAACATTACGTGCACTGATTTCATATTGTCCATTGCGAGCATCGGGTAAATGAAATGGAGCAATGGTGGAATAAGAGGTAAGGTAAAGGGGAGTATACTGAGATGAGTGGAAATGTCGCTTTGTCCATCTGAGATCGATCGAGAATTGAATACCGGTCGCTTTGGTAGAAAGTGAGCTGTCAAACCACATGCCTCGGTCTGCACATGTTGTAGAGCACTTTTTTAGGTCTATTATGTTTCTTGGTCCATTAACGCATCACAAACGTTATTTCATCTGCTTTCAATTATAGGGTACATGTTTTTGTTACATAAGTTTCAAGTTTCAAATACATAACCCTGATAAAAACAACTCCTTCCTCACGGCCAGAAATGGCAGGTCGACAAACATGTCTGCAAGCTTTGTTTTTCTGTTAATTGTTTATTCCAACGAAGTCATCACGGCAAGTAATGCAAGTTTGGAAGTGGCCTTGTCTTACTGAAGTTTTGTTTTCGTGCGAATTTTTTGCCGTTTTAATATTACTACCTACAATTTTAGCTCTTATTGGTATAACGCATGCAGAGCCGGTTTAACATAGAGGCACATGCAGCACATGCCACGGGCATCGCGCTTTTTGAGGCCTATGTTCCCGAAACTTAGTTCTTAAAAAATTGAAAATTAAAAATTGTAGTGTATATTGTTTAAATACAGCTTTTATTCATCACATGATATAATATTATTAATATTAATCCTAATTAATAGTAATAATTAATAACGATATAAAAAATTATTATTATTATTATTATTATTATTATTATTATTATTATTATTATAAGAGAAAAGAAATAGTCTACTGGCTTCGAAAATATTTTCAGTTCAGATGATTAGTAAAGGTGAGTTGCGGCAAAAACAATTACTTTGGATTTTTTATATGAAAAATTTGAAAATGAAGTTGCTTTAGCAACCAGCATGCTTCGTCAGCATTACTTTATGTCAAATTAAATTTTATAAATTTAGTATCACAAGATTTGTTAATTTTCTATGAATTTCAATCCTATACAATCATTTCAAATCTTTCAATTTGTCATGCCAATCCAATAATGAAAATAAAATCAAAGAATTATTATTTTGAAGAAATTTTTTGATTACTGCAATGCACAATACATCTATATTCATTAAACACTAAGTATTATTTACATTCATTAGAAAAAATGAACATTTCAGAAGTAATAGATCATTTTTCTGCCGTCAAAACATGTTCAGAAAGTGATTTATCTGAAACATACAACTTCAGGTACATTATTCATCTAAGCTTATATTTAGATTATATATATTTATATAAAGTGTTTGTTACATGTGATTCGTTGTTTTACAAATGACCCCACATTATTGTATTCTTAAAATATTAAGTTTTATTGAAAATTATAATTACTAGTTTATACAAAACTGATTTAGACAAAACTGAAAGCTGATTTCGACTGATTATAGAGTAAATAAAGACAGAGATTTCCTGGAAGGGAGCAGTCCAAACCAAAACTTTGAAAACTGTGTTCACTTGAACGACTAGAAGCCTCGATTACATCAATAACGTATCCAACAGCTTGAGTTGCCCATCCGAACTGGTTTTCATCACATTTTTGACGTCATTTTTCTTTGCTTTTAGGGCATTTTAAAAACATTTTAAGAGCATTTTGTTGATAATTTCCGGCGATGTTTTAGGCCATCAAAATCCGCCCCTAGACATAATCCATCCAATCAATAGTGAACATGGGCCCAGCAGTGGCGACAGTTGTTGCCACGAGCTGTTTCAGGCAGTCAGATGTCGGAGCGTGGCCGGCCGGGGACGAAAGGCCGGTGGAGAGCGCGGAGCCGATTCGCTGCGCACGTGTCGCGAGGGAGAGGCGGAAGCGGTGTTCGCGGCCCTTCGCGCGCCGAGCCGGTTTTGGAGGCCGCGAATCCGCTCACCCACACCCACACACTCGCACTCTCTCGCTCGCCTGCCAGCATGCCACGCGCGAAACGCCGCCGCCCCCGCCGCCGCTCCCGCTCCCACCGCCGCCGCCGCTCCCACCGCCGCCGCCGCCACTACCGTCACCACCGCCACCACCGCCACCACATCCACCACATCCACCACCGCCACCGCCACCGCCACCGCCACCGCCACCGCCACCGCGTTCACACAGTGCAGAGAACACAGCGTTGTTGGCGGGTGGCCTTCCGGTTAAAATAGAAGCAACATTGACACCCACTGTAATACAAAATTCGAGTTGATTGCAGTTGTGACTAGGGTGATTTTTCTTTAGAAATTACTCCGTATTGATTGATTAGTGATTACCGGCGCGTCAATTGCCAAGGTAGTTAGCACCGTAATTGTAGTGCATGTTTTCCCTCGGGAGATGGCGGTGATATCCCCCCCCTGGATGATGAGTTGCGGCGCCGGTCTATCTGACGGATAGTTGGGTTTTCCCCAACTAAGTGACTCCCACTAGCGTGGCATCGCCGCAGGCGGGACAAGCTCTAAGCTTCCAGCTCCCTACTGGTCTACCGGTATGTGTGGTAGTGTAGTGCATGTTAGTGTAACTGTGTGTGTGTGTGTGTGTGTGTGTGTAAAGGGTGAGGATAGGAGAAGGAAGAGGATAGAAAGATCGCGCACTGTTCTTGACCCGTTTGTTAGGGTACTGCTCCGGCATTCACCTGGCGTTGATAGAAGATTCCACGGAAAGCTACCCATCAGAGCAGCTGGCCGCTGGAATTCTTCTCAGGCAGCGACTGAACTCGACCTATCTATGTAGCTTGTGTCGAAAATTCTGTCACCGACGGGACCCGAACCTAGAACCTCCCGGTCGGAAGTACTGCAGTGACATAAGTTGATGCTCTGAGCAACCTTTCTCGGAAAATTTTTCTGGGATATATTGCTGGGGGAGGGGGTAATCTTTTGTTGTTGATGTTGTTATTGTTTTCAATACGCAGGTGGTATCTATCTCTGTATTGTCTCCCTCGCAATATGACTGGCAGGGACAGTGTAATTGCTGTGTTAGAGTTGATATTTACGGAATTCAAAACATCTGTTTTTCTTTTTCCGGTTGGTTTATCTGCTTTTCTGGTTGGTTTATTAGATTACGAGTGATTAAAGAGCGTAGAACTATTATGTTTTACTTGTGGAAGACGTGTTGTAGTAATGGAACTCCACGGCTGTAAAGCAAGCTGGCTTTGCATATTTTCACATGAAAAGAATTGTAAAATAACGAATATATGAAAGGGAAAGAATTGCCCAAGCCAGGAAATTGTGGTATTGTTTGGTGCCCATAGAGTGATGTTAAATGAGAAGTCACGAGCAACACTATCCTTATTGAGAGTGAGAAGGGAATCAGTAAATGTATTTCAAGAGCCTGGGTGTCAGATTGGTTACACAAGGTTAGCACTGCTCCTCTCCCCGGGGAGTTGTCGATCACTACTCATCCACTCCTTTTGTTGGCCACATTTTGTTAAAAGTGTACAATTGATTTTTAAAAAATGTTTCCACATCAACATCATTTCATTCTATTCAGTTTTAGTGATAATTTTTAAATTTCCCACTAGTAAAATAACCGTTCTATGAAACAATATAAATAGTGTTTTTTCTTATGATTCTTTTTGTTATTTTATTTCACATTTATCTATAATTCACGCTCATTATTTAAATGTTTTAGTAACCAAATAATTTATAAAAAAAAATATGTAATTGGAAATGACAAGCTAGAAACAATACGCTTGGACTCAAACACGTAGCAAGTCGGGCGCTGGATGTAATTGAAACATTGTTTATTAATATAATTGATTGGTCACCCGTTGAAATCATACTTTTAAGACTCTTGACTCAATGTCACAAAATAAAGGAATTATTTCTTATCGTCGTCGCTTTTAACATTTATTGGGCTTCTATCTGGGTGTAAATAACGACATGTACAATGTAACACAGAGTTCGCTATAGCAAGGAATATCATATAAAATTTAATCGGACCTCCTCCCTCAGAAAACGCCCAATAACTAACTGCACGGGGCAACAGTACGCACGCTGTTCAATTTGCTCCTCCTAGCTTTGCGCGCTTCAGTAAACTGATACGCAGTTGGCGGCAGTACTCTTTATGTAAGAAGGAATCCTTGACGCTGCTCTACTTCCAACGTCGAGAATATGAGATAAAGAATATCTTAGCTTTGTAATGTAACGTTTGAATTAGTACAGAACGTTTTTTAACAACGAAAATATTCCGAACATTTATGTTCTGCATGATATCAAGTGTGAATACTGCGGGAGATGAAAGTGTGGTATTGACAGTTCGTCGGCGTCTCTACGTTTCCTTGGCAACGGCATGCATTGGGCCAATCGGGTGTCAGTTACGTCAGCATCTGCCGATGAATTGTACACATTGCCAGGTGCACGACCAAAGGCAGAATTCGGGTAGGGGCGGGGGCACCGCGCCCTGTCTTGGATCCGAATGAAACATAAGGCCTGATATATTGTAAACATGAGTAGTATTTCCTTTGAAGCATATCTTTTCGAATAGAAAACTCACTCAACCTCTCAGCTTAGTGAGAACTCAGTTTATACTCGTCAGTAATTTGCTTAGGGACACTCGTAAGGGTCTATCACATACACTGTTTTTCAAAGGTGTTTCCCGAGTAGTAAGAAAGCCGAAATATTTTCGTTCAAGAAAATTCTTGCACTCTCTCTTCTTTCACAACGAAAAGTATTCCGAACATTTTCCGAAATATATTATCTTTCTTCTGTGGTTTAAGTTTCGAAGTTTACCTCCAAATCATTGTCTGGAAAAAGTCATTAAACATACAGAAAGAACTATTAAAGAAGTTGCTATAAATGAGGGTACAATACACCACAATAGGGTAGACATGAGGATAGAATACACCACAATACTGAAGATTTTATAATTTCACTGCAGGATTCCAGAGATAGTGGTAAAGAAGATAGTTCTGTTAAAAACTGATTGTGATAATGACAAAAGTGGGATGTTTCCAATGAATAATTGATTTGTTTGTACCCCATCACCTAAGAAAAGCACGCAGTGTTTACATTGAAAACGTCAATCGTAAGTACCCCGATTTTCCACAATAATGTGACGTTTTTTATTCTACGGATCCTTTTCCCCTGTAGGTTCAACTGTGTGTAGAAACGTTGCAATGTGTAAATTAGGGAAATGCACATTTACAATGAGTAAGGTCGCAGTCTCGCGTCGTTGAAGTGCCGTGAAAAGCTGTAGGGAAAGGCGGTAGATTTCGCGCACTTGTACGTTTGGGAACAGCGCACCATGTGTTTGGTAGCTGTCAATCCCAAAGTACCATTTTTAAAATAGTTTAATAGTTATGATGTAATACTTTCATGTTGATATTATGTCTATTAACGGAGGGAATGCAAGCTATGAGTGTGACGTTAAGTGGGCGAAAACTAAACACACGTCTAGGAGCAAATATTTGGTTTTGTTCAACTTAAGAGACAAGTGTCCTAGCCATAAATACAACTAGTGAAATATATTAGTAAAAAAGTGATCTAATATTGTACATTGTATACATAACTTTGAACATAAGTTTCTTAACTCAATGTCTTTCTACTTAGATCTTCACCAATAGAATGTTGTTATTGTTGCTATTTTCGGTGCAGTGGATTAACCACTTTACAGAATAGTTGTATACAAGTTTTACACATGCTACAATTGTGCAGTACAAATTTTGTTTCTCATTTCACTTGTAATTCCAAAATTTAACGATGTCCGTTTTTCGGGAGGTAAAAGTTAGCAGGTGCTTACATCACTCGTGAGACAAGAAAACATAAATGTTGTATTCAATAAAACCCAAGTCTCCAATTCGAAAAAAGCAAATTCGAATGTCGAAGTACGTTAATTCAAATCATTAAAGTTCTAGATAAAGTACTGCGTCAAATTGTGTGATTCAATGCAAGTCAAAGAGATTTATTACGATTCAGTCGTGTACTAGTAGTACGTTGTTTTGTTGATGCTCTCTTTGCCCCTCAAGATTCTAATTAAGTACTACACGAGGTAACTTGTGACATAACCTACAATCATCCGCTCTTATGTTTCCACATTCTGCATACGACCACTGACAACATCAACCAGACCAATGGAGTGAGTGACGTAGCGTTTTGTTCCCAGCCTTCTGTCGTCGTGTGGTTCGCTTGGGCCCACAGTGCGCCGGTACACGTGCGGCGCCTGGCCCGCCCCGCCCCGCCCCGCCCCGCCTCTCCCTGCACCACCCTTCCTCGCCCTGCCCCGCCCTGCGCCACCCAGCCCCGCCCTGCACCACCCTGCCCCACCCGGACCCGCCCCTCCCCGTCCCCCCGACCCGCCCCCCCCGCTCCCCACCCTTTCCTCCGCCCCGCCCCGCCCCCACCCCCCCTTCCCCGCCACACCCCCTTCACCCCGCACCCTTCACCGCACACCTTCCCCCCCTATGAGGTTCGCGGCGCGTCCTTCTATCGGTTCCTTTCCCGCGCGGTGGCGGCGCGTGGCTCCTCTCGAGCGTTTCTCTCGGGGCTTCGCCGCAGCGGCGCCCGTGACGCAATCGCTGGGTGGCGCGTGCCCTGCCCGCACCGCTCAGCGTCAGCCGCGTAACAGTTCTCCAACATTCGCCACCACATCGCCGCTTTTGTAAATAGTAGTTTCAAATCATGGGTGAAGTTCTTACAAGCAACATGTCATCCGTAGGGCTACATCTCAATATTAACAACTATCACTGTCTTATCTTACGATTACTTGTAAATAGTAGCTTTAAGTCTTATGTTAAGTTCTTACAAATAAAATTTTCATTGAATGTTTACATATCATAAGGGCTACATCTTAGTGTTAACAATTATAATTGTCTTTTCTATATTTTTTGTTCACATAAAGAGTTTTTGTTCAACATCAGTTTTTCAAAAGCGAATTTGTTAAGTAGTAGATGAGACTGACATAGACCTAGCGTCCGTGTACTCGTACTGCCATGGTGTCCCTAGGCTAGGCCGACGGCTAGGCGGACGCTTTCGGTCATGTACACTTTAAGTTATTCAATCAACGCGTGTGTGTGTATCGCCGCTTTTACCTCCCGAAAAACAAAAACTCATTACATTTTTGAATTACCCCCTTCCCTTTTACAAGGGTATTATTTATTCAAATGTGAATCCGGTAGAAAGTGCTCTAAGTAATAGTAAATAATCTTTGCTTCGTTTCGACGTTTTAATTAGGGCTATATCGCAAATTAAGCGGTTCAGTGGTACATTATGCAGATGTTTTATATAAACCTGTACGGAGTCCAACTTTGGGCATTTCGCCCTGAGGATGGTCGCAGTACACTTACAAATTAATGTATACTGCAACTATAGTACGAAGTATCTTTATTCTTCGGGCTTTATCCATCCGTTTTGAATTATGTAAACATTAACCGAACAATTCGTGAATTAGTTTCATACAGTAACCGGAATATATGTTGTAATGATCAGTGGCGAAGTGGAGCTTGAAGCTACTTCCAAATAGAGAAAACCGAAGTGGTGGTTCAAATCACATATTAGGGGTGGCTTTTGGAGTAATTATAGCATAGGGCACCGTTTCACATCGAACCAATGTCCTATCCAGAGTTATTCATCTCTCATAATTATTTTCCCATCCTTCATTAACTGCAAGGCAGAAGTCACTATTATCATTGTCTACTCAACAAAACAGCATCAAACCTCTTCTATTTGCGCGGGAGTCAGGATATGGTAATCATCATCATCATCATCATCATCAAGAAATATAATCATTCGAATTAAAGCAAAAGCATGTAAAGAGTAGAACTATTAGCGTTACACGCTCTCCAGAACTAACTCAAGTGAAAGTGGTTACAATTTTGAGCCATCCCACTATTTAAGTGCAGTAACCGGAACATCAAATATCTTGGCCAACATTGGGATCAATGGCTTAATTGTGTTGTATTAGCGTTACAAAATACAAGCAGTAATAAGTTATTTTTGCATATCGCTAAATCATATCATCGCTAAAATGAAGAGGCAAATATATTTTTACAAAAAATTCATAGGAGAATGTACCGTAGATGCAACATTTATACTTTTCACCAGAACTAGACAGTAGGTCCAGGCATGGTCACCAATTTGGCTTTGCTTCTGATATTAACATTCGTTCACTGACTCCGTGACATCAAAGAAAGGAATCCAAAAAAGAAACATTTATTTTGTCACAGGCGTGTAAATGAACTTGCAGAAATTTGGGAAAATTTGAAAAATTTTGACATTTGTGTGTGAAGTTCTCACAGCGTATACGGGGAACTCCTGTGACGTATTTGTTGAAGGAGGAAGCGTTGTGGTTTCTGTCACAAGAGCAATCCTATTTATTCCACAGTCCCCGATTTTCCCGTTGTATATATTTTCTAAAATATTACCGTTTAATGACCCGCACGTGCGGGCTGTTAGCAATTCGTTCCTAGGAACGCTCAAGGTCCAGATGAACTCATTGCTCTCATAAAATGAGGTAGACAAAATATCATAAATTTACATGTTAAAAACTCTATTTGGTCGAGTAGCAACTGTCTTAAATGCTTCATTTATGAATGCTTAGACCAGGAATTCAGACAGCGATCAGCGTAGTTCGGAGATCGCGGAATTTCGAAAACGACGTAGCACTTTCGTTATTTCATTTGTCAGCTCTTTTTATTGACATACTTGGGTGCAACCTTCTTAGTTAGAACATGCTATATATTTCACCAGTTTCAATAATTAGAACTTGACCTTCTGCGAAAGTACTTGGTTAAATTCGAAAAGAAAACGAATTGTATCCTAGGACTACAATAGCTATTCAATTTCTAAATCCAAGCAACATCCCCCTCTTCCGAAACATATAGGAGGGCTCTGTAGCAAACCCTTCAACTCACATTTAAAAAACAATATTTTAAAGAAATGAATATTTGTGGTTTCAAAATCATGTGTCATAAGAATGGATTGAGATGCCTTACCTGTAAAACACGGACTTCAAAGCTCCACTGATGTTCCTGAAAATGGAGATAATATTAAATGTACATTGAGTATTGATTGATCATCAAATAGCTCATAGCGAGGTTTGTTAATATTAGTTTGAACAGCTTCCTCTTCGGGGGAAATTAACACGAATCCTCACCCGTTAAGTTCAGGTTTTTGTATAGTATTGTTGTACTGTTTTTGTACTATGCTACGTTATCGCAGAATGAATATACTGTTTTTGTTACGCTACTTAATTTATTGCAGTTATATGATAGTATTTAATTTGTTATTTATGAGCAGTGTATGAGCTACTTATTGGAAAAGTATTTTGTGTGTTTTTATTCAGCACCAGTCTTGAAGCTGCAGGCTACCGGTATCAAAAATAAAATATCAAGGTATTAACACTTCGCTGCATTTCTCCTCAGTGCACAACTGCACCACATTTTTTTTTTCGCAAAAACAGCTGTCAGAAACTATACAGAAAACTATAATCAGTGTGCCATACTCATTTCTGAGTCTATGACGGTGTTGGTGGTGGTCATGGTGCCTTCTTTTGAATCGATGATAAGCTTGTCATAAGAGGTCGTGGATAATTCGCCGGGGTGTATGAATGGATTAAGAGAATCCAAAAAGACAGCAACCATTCGCATGTTCTGCGCGTGGAGGGCTTCTTAATAGAGAAAAAGGAGAGGCGAAGGAGTTGTAGACGCAGAAGAAAGAGAATGGGTTGAGTTGGAAAAAAGAAGATGAACTAGGAGTTAGAAGAGAAGACGAATTAGGAATTAAAAGAGAAGAAGCCGAATTAGGAGTTAGAAGAGAAGAAGGCGAATGAGAAGAGAAGGTGAATTAGAAGATAAGACGAATGAGAAGAGAACAAGGTGAATTGGACTTAGAAGAGAAGAGAGAAGCAGAAAAAAAGATGAAAAGTCCTTGAGACCGATGACGAAAATGACGCTAACAGCAGTGGTACCGGTATGTGCAACAGCAATAAGCAGCCGCATGGGTGGGAGGGCGAGAGGAGCGACCGTGAACTTGGCCCCGTGCGTCCACGCGCCGCGCCGGCCCACGCCACTCACACTCAGCGCCGGTGCGCCCGCCCCCTCCCTCCCACCGCTCACACACGCGCCCCGGGCGCGACCTTGGCGCTTCCACCCCTCCCTTTCTCCCTCCCCCTTCTGCTCCTCTCTCCTCCCCCGCACGCCACGAGGCACTTCGTTTCCTCTCTCACTTCGCCGTCCTTCTCCTAGTTCTGCACTTGGTTTTTCCTTTTTCCTTTCTCTCTATTCGTTTTCTTCTCCTACTTCCTTTCCTTCTCCTCTACTTCTCCATTTTCTTCTTCACACGTTTCTTTCCCTTCTTCTGCCTCTCCTTTCCTATTTTTCCTTCTCCTTCTTCACCTCCCTTTTTGTTTCCTTCGCTTTCTCCTTATTCTTTCTCCTTTTTAACACCGCCACCTTCCTCTCCTCCTCCTCCTCCTTGTAACCTACATAAGTGTTTTCCTTCTCGTCCGCAAGATGAGTCTGGTAGAAAATAAATAGCGAGCAGCCGATTTCTCCTTGATCTGACTGGATCTTGCTTACTTAACGGACTTAAAACTGTTGCTATTTGTACAATACTCGCATTATCTGCTCCCGGGTATGTGCTTCTATCATCGCTCGGCCTTACAAAATTTTGTATCTGAATTTGGAACATGCAACGTCGAGAACATGCTAGTTTAGAGAAGTCTTTTACATCTGAGAATCAAATTATGATCGTAATAAGATAGTTTGAAAATTATGCGACTTTGCAAAGGTTTTCGCGTGTCCACAACCTCTTATTTCACATTCGTTTTCTCGCTTCCTGCCAGAGATATCTTATAATAAAGAAAAGGTAAATCTTAATAATAAGTCGAAGATTAACAATAAATGTGTTGGATAGTTTAGAAACGAAAGGCCATTGAGAAAGATAAAACCGACATTTTTTTCAGGACTAAAATTGAAACAACGCGGTGTCTTTTTACATCTGCACGAACTCGGTGTTTTTCTTCTCATTTGTTTTAATTTTTTTCTGTTTTGCGACTCTTTCATTTTTTTATTTAGGTACCTTTCCGTTATTAAATAAGATGAATTACATGTTTCCTAAAACTGTTCAGCCAATATCTCTTCTTCAGTCTGCCATGGTTCTGGTATGCAAACAATCTGACCGTATGTCAAATTCATACTTCGGGGAAAGTGTGCAGTAATCGTAACTGATAAGCGGCGTACAAGGTTCGCACACGATTACGATAACAGGTTTATTTGCAGTTTGGCAAATTTTCCCGCGAATCCTCACCGCCCACGTGCTTTGTTTTGTCCGATACCTGCGGGACAGCGCGTGTGCGCATGTCGACGTGACGCCCAAACGGCATAGACAGCGTCAGCGGAGGCGGAGGCGGGGGCAGACGGCGTCGATAAAAAGGTTAGCGCGCCTCGTGCAGCCGGTGGCCTTGGCGCCTCGGTGCATCTTGGACATGCAACTCACTCTGCGAAGTGCACCTCGGCGCAAGCGGCCTTTGCCCGACCCCCCCCCTCCACCGCCTCGCTCCTGTCTGCGCCGCCAGACGCTCCCACGGCGCCCCGCCCACTGCTTTCTTTGAACGTCGCGGAAAACCTTGCAGTTCCTTTCGCTTCTACCCGCTGACATGGTTCAAACCAATTGTTTCCCCTGCAGTTTCTCAGACCGGGAGGTTCTAGATTTCTAAGCCCGACGATGGCGATCTTTCGATATAAGACAGAAACATATGTCGAATTAAGCCGTTCGCTTGAGAATTCCAGCGGCTGGCTGCTCTGATCGGTAGTTTCTCTTCGTTTGTCCAATCAATACAAGGCGAATGCCGGATCTATTCCATATCAAACGGGCCACGGGCGGCGCGCAATTTTTCCTCCCTCTTCCTTGTCCGAACCCCATACACATACATTAACATGCACTGCACTACTACACATGTCGGGCGACCAGTCGGGAGTTTAGAGCTTGTACTGGTTAGGGCGTTGCTCCACTGGTGGGAGAAACCTGGATGGGAAAACTTCGCATGCGGACTGTAGGTCGGCGCCGGGTCGGGGGGAAGAACAATGCTATTTTCTGATAAAAGCATTACACCGCCGGGACTAATGACCATAGCAGTTGACGCGCCAGGAAGCACGAAATTGTCGGTGACCGATGAATACTAGGCGAATGCTGGAGCAGTACTCTATCATACAGCCCTCGAATAGCGCATCAGTTACCCTCGTTCCATCCTCTCCCCTTTCACGCACACTCCCCTACACAAACTTACACTTGCATACACTACACTATCATACTACCTGGAGATCAATGAGGAGCTTGGATCTTTTCGCGGCTGGGACACCAGACCTTTCCTGCAGACAGACACACCTGGAGGGGAGAAACCCCCCAACCAACGAGCAAATTGGCTGTCCTGGAGACGCCGCGCCCTATATACGTGCCAACGTTTCGGCCGCCATTCTGCGACCTTCCTCACGCGAAATGCCGTGAAATAACTTCCTCAGGCCGAAATAGGCTTTTCTGTGCCAACGGCGGCTCGCGGGCAGCCAAGTAGCTACTGAGTCCGGGCGCAGATGCCTGCGCTTTCAACGTGTAGGTTGTTGATGTATCTCATGTTCCAGAGAAGGAGAATCCCGCTACCACATTGGGTATAGCAAGTCCTACGCTCAAGGGCCTGATGACACGTCCCCAATCATGAAATTAGCTGTTCACGTGTCCGACATCACAAAATCAATCAGTTACTCGATCAAAATTTCGCGACTCACCTGAGTCCGACTGCACTTACCCTTTACCTCCCTGTCGTGTGCTGCCGCTCTTACCCCGACCTCCCCCGCCCTTTACTATTCTCGCCTCTCTCATCCTCTTTATCTCATTCTCCTCGCTCTACCCTCTCTCGGTCTCCGCTTTTCCGAAACTCCCACCTCTGACCGGGAGGTCCTAGGGTCGAGTCCCGACGGCGGCAGGATTTTCGACACTAGCTTTTCAGCTAGATCGAATTCAGTTGCTGTCTGGAGGAGAATTCTAGCGGTCGGTAGCTATGACTGGTAGTTTTCTCTGGTTTCACCGATCAACACCTGGCGAATGCCGGAGTAGTACCCTAACAAACGGGCCACGGACCTCTCGCGATCTTTCCTTCCTCTTCCTTGTTCTATCCTCACTCCTTACACACACACACACACACACACACACACTAACATGCATTACACACATGCCGGGAGACCGGTCGGTGACTTAGAATTTGTCCCGGCTGGGGCGGTGCCCCGCTGGTCGGAGATACCTGGTTGGGGAAAACCCCATTAACCGGCGGAAGGTCGGCGCCGGATCTAGCCATCCAGCGGGGAAAGATCACCGCTACCCCCCGAGCAAAAACACGCACTACACTTACGGGAATAATTACTATTATTACTTGACGCGCCTGGAATCACCAACAATCGATCAATCGAATCTCCCCTCTCCCTATGTAATTCACTAACCCCCTGTTTCCATCTTCATCCTCTTTCCACCTCCATTTCCATCTCTCCCTTTTCTCTCCCCTTTGGGTCTTCTCTCATTCTCAATCTCCTAATTATCCTTTCTTCCTTTCAGCGAGCACATTCTGATACTGCCCCACGTCATCCCACGAACCCGTCGTATCACGACTCTGCAATCTGTCAACTCATCCTTTCCATTGCATCCCCCCCTGCCCCGCCCCCTTCGTCGCCCTCATGCAGCGCACGTGTACGGAGGCACCTTGCAGGACGTGGAAACTTTCGCTCAACGCGAGCACAAAGGTAATAGTAAACTTCACATTCCCAAAGCCGCAGATACGAGTTGTGTCGTTAGTATTGAAGACACGGAATATGATCCATTATGTGCGTGAATGAAATATTCTAATCAAGAAATGAATAATTTTATACTAGCTATTTTGTTTATTTGCTTTGGTGTAATAATGAGTTTACATAAAACAGTATATGTTCTAGTGAATCACTGTGTTAAAAGATATATGTAACACTATCTTATACCGGTTGACAAACCTATATCAAGGGGACGGTGATTGGGGATTTGGATTAAGATTGGGTATTGGAATGAACTACATGGAGGGGGTCATAAAATCTCCACATTTTCCAAAAATTATCGTTGCGTGTTCGTTCTCAGTGACTGAAGTAACTAAAGGTGTTCCATTTAAAATTCAAATTTCTGTCTATATCTGTGCAATAAAAATATAGTTTCACAAACAGAATCCGCAAACATTATTTCCGTGAAACCTCAACTCAATATCTGCAACGGAGAAGAATTATGAGGTTGAGGGCATTCATGGGAACATCTTAGTTTAGCTACATGGTGTTAACTATTAACTACATGGTGTTAACCAGTTAACTATTTCTGGTTATCGATATAATCGATGTAATATATCGTAAAATTGTACAAGAGCATATCATCTCCGAGGCTGCTGAATTATTCATTTTGTTAGTTCTTCGAGATCTCGGTAAAATAATGGGTTAAATTTTTAGCTGATTGTGTTCCGTCGAATTCAACAACGTATGGTTTTGAGTTCGCCACTGAAATTTCGTAGGCTGGAGAGATCCCGACCCGAGTCCTGATATTGGTGAATATTCGACTCCAGCTAAGAAATGAGGTTCAGGCAAAGTGGTATCTGGATAAGAATTCTAGAAGCAGGTCTCCTCGGTCGTTTCTCTCACTTCCAACTATCAATTCTCTGCTGTTGCCAGAACGCACCTGCAACAAAGGGTTACGGATCGCACGCGATCCTTATTTGTTCAAGCTGTTTCCATTCCCACGGTCATCGGAATTAGGGCATGGAGTGGGTCAGATCCACCGTTCCCATGTTGTCCAAACCCTGACTGTTCTGCAAATACGTTGATATGTGAAGGAACTAATAAAATACATTTACTACACAATAGTTTAATGCAAGAACGAGTTAGCTCTTATGGAAATTCACCGCCATCATACGTGATAAAAACATGCTCTACACTTACTGGACTAATCACCTTAGTCAAGAGTCAGGAACAAGTAATCAAGGAAAGTAAATAAAACAAATGTCTGGTATCAATTTTATATTTCTGCTTAAGATCTTTTCGATCGCGTAGCGATCATCGTCAGACCTTGTAGCTGCTGGGCGGAAAACGAAGTTCTGCTTCGTTCTTCGTTCGAAGTTCTGCAGAACTTCGTTTTCCGCCCAGCAGCTACAAGCTCTGACGATGATCGCTACGCGATCGAAAAGATCTTAAGCAGAAATATAAAAATTGATACCAGACAACATCTGTTTTATTTACTTTGAATTAATAAGGTATCTACATCACCAACAGTCTAATTAATAATAAAGGAAACTTGAACAAACTGTACACCATGTATGGCTTATGCACTGAGCGCTGTGCGCTTCATTTGTTTTATAGTGTTTGCCATGTGTCGCTCAGTAGATGAGCAGACTTTGGTTGCTCCTGCCAGTAGTTGTGTTATTTACAAGTCCTCGTATCTGCGCTACGCCACCGTCACTCGCGGATGATAATTAGGATGTACAGTCCGCTGCAAACCCCCACGTCATGTGGACATTCAAATTAACGGATCGAGCTACGCGAACAAGTAGTCGTCTGTAGCGTAATATATTGTTTGTTTCTTTACTCTGCTACCAAGGTGACGTAGTTGAAGAAACTACGATTCAGTGTATAAAAAGCGCCCAACGTGTACATGATAGTATATTTCATCAATATAAAGAAGAGTATTGGTTAAGCCTGCGCCAAAAATGAAATCGAGGAATGTTGGAGAAAAAAATTCAAGAGCACTAAACCTCTTGTCCGAATGAGTGAACTTCAGACACATACACGGAATTCCTTCTTTATTACTCGTTCACGTAAGATACAGAAAGTTATGTAATGCTGCAGAAAATCAATGTTTTGGGAGTTACTGCTACAGAAACAGTATTTTTAACGCCCGATCGTTCTTTCGACTCCGTCGGTGAACAATTCTGGCGCCTAAACCAACTGGATTTTTCTCAAAATGGAAATTTTTGATGATATGAATATTTAAACGTTTAGTAAAGAATAGATCATAATACACTGAATTAAGGGAGTTCAATTAAATTACTGAATCACTGAATTAAGGGAATTCAATGAAGTGTTATTTTTATGAAAACTCATCTTGTGTAGTTTTCTGAATTTAAATTTTTCTCTCGCAACCAAATTGTTTTGTAAACGTATTACCATATTTCGTCAGTCTACAGCATCCAGCTATCCCACAAATACCAACAACCTATCTGAAAGGATCTACTGTTTAAGTGTCTATTTTAGATTTCGAAGTTTTTAAAGCACATTTTCCTATTTTCCGGAGGTTGCAAGTCAATTCCGAGATCTGACACCCCGCAACAACTTTCATAAGTCCGACACCAGTCACTGTTCGCTACCCTTTGAAAAGCAACATAGGTATCAAATACATAGGCATCGAATTATTTTGTTCAATTTATTTTATTTTTAAACGTGTTAAAGTGTGGCTTTAATCACACTTTTCCTGTGTTAAATGTTTCTATATTCCTTAAGTGGCACTTTCATCACACCGGGATTATCGTAAACACGCTCACCAGCGACGTCCATTATGACAATCTGAGAAAGAGTTTGGATATACCGCAAGTGTAAGAGAATACGTATTCGTAAGTTACAAACGAACTTTCAACAATAAATACTGATTGTCACTAGCATCTTTAAGAAATCTGTAAAATTCCAGCTTTGTAAAAGCCTTATTTTTTGGCTGGTAGCCTTTTGCATCTCACTTCAAAAATCCAATCAATTTACAGAATCTAAAATTATCAAAATCAATTAATGCGTTAAATATGGATCGTCAACTTTTTTCCTAGAGAAATACGTACGTGCTTAATTAGAGATATCAACATTTTCCTTGATACGTAACATTACCCTACCATTGAATAATATCTCCAAAACGACGAACACGTGTATATTTTTTTATTTATTGTTAAAATGCGCAGATACAGTTTCTTCTAAAACTTTTCTTACTTTTCTCTCATTTCTCTATACGCAGAGGCATTTGTACACCTTTTCGTAGTACGCCTCGATATGCCTCGATTTTTCAGCGAATAATTTTGAAACATCACTTTCTGATTCTTTCATGTTATCATTAGGAAATTGTAGATATTTATTTTCAGAGACAAATAATATGGATCGTTTGTCTCATTCAAATATTCTTCCATTCTTCCATGTAGAATTCAAACCAGCTCAAATCACAGTCACCTATAGGTGAACCTCAGGAAGATACCCGTCGTCTACTGTACTGCTTCGTCCTTCGTGGCATAGGGGTAAATGAAAAGAAATATTGTTTAAAAATAAAGTTTTGTGTATGACACGGGGTATACCAGAGCTTTATTCACTCTGGAAAATTGTGTTCCTCGCGCTGTCGCACTAGGATCACAACAGTTCTCCCTCGCGAATAAAGCTATACCTAAACCCCTCGTTCAAATAAATAACTATTGGAAAAGTCAATGATTACTGAGCGCGGTTGCGGTCCGCGTACAGCGGAGATCTTACGGTCAGCGGATATCTTACGGTCAGCGGATATCTTACGGTCAGCGGATATCTTACGGCCAGCGGAGATCTTACGGTCAGCGGAGATCTTACGGTCAGCGGTGATCTTACGGTCAGCGGTGATCTTACGGTCAGCGGTGATCTTACGGTCAGCGGTGATCTTACGGTCAGCGGTGATCTTACGGTCAGCGGTGATCTTACGGTCAGCGGTGATCATACGGTCAGCGGTGATCTTACGGTCAGCGGTGATCTTACGGTCAGCGGTGATCTTATGGTCAGCGGTGATCTTACGGTCAGCGGTGATCTTACGCCAGCGGAGATCTTACGGCAGCGGAGATCTTACGGCCAGCGGGATCTTACGGAGACGGTCAGCGGAGATCTTACGGTCAGCGGAGATCTTACGGTCAGCGGAGATCTTACGGTCAGCGGAGATCTTGCGGTCAGCGGAGATTTTAATCTTTCGCACGCTAACTAAAAGTCAATTATTACTGGCGCGGTTGCGGTCTGCGTACAGCGGAGATCTTACGGTCAGCGGATATCTCACGGCCAGCGGAGATCTTACGGTTAGCGGAGATCTTACTTTATTCGAAGGCATGGATCTGTTCGAAACACGCAAAACGTTGAAAGACTATTCTGATACAACATATTACAGCAAAATTATGAAGCGACTTAAAGCAAAAGTTCGTAAAGCGTGCAATACATCCAGAAGCAACAAACATCTTATTTTATTTATTTTTTAAATTTATTTTACGTAAAAAAACAGTTGAAACTGCATATGATGTGCTATGGGGAAAAGTGGATTGTGTGCACATTTTCAAAATTCTGTGATCCCTACACTAAATCATATACTACTTAAATTTTGAAGAAAAAAAAGAAAAGAAAAAGCTCCCATGTAATAACATATATTTTCAAGGATAACAAGGCAATAAATTTTGGCTCTTATCCATGTTGTTCTTCGGAATAATACTTCCTGCCGCGACAACATGGAAACGATAATTTGAATAATTGTATTTCCCACTGAATTCTAGAAGACGTGCACAGTAAAAGAGTTATATCTATGCCCAGAAGCAAAACAAGGGGCCATCTCAGCATTTGCTAACTGGATCAGGGAAACTGGACGAAAAACCTGATCGAGATGAGGGTCATTGACCCGAAGGCTGCAATACAATACTTGTTACAGGTTGTTTATACACATTTATACAGTCCAAATGGTAAATAATGCATTATGTATCATTGTTAAAATTAATGTTAGTTTTCTTGTGATGCTCAGTATAGTCGCTAATCGTATAGAAACAGTTAATTTTAAATCAGTTTTCGCTCAACTCTCGAAACAATAACTAGATGCGAAAAACACGCGCAGGAAATGTTCTTACCAAACTTGTTGCAAACCAAGAATAGTTGAACAGACTTTTACAAATATGTTAAAATGCGGAAAGAAACCAGTACGAGGATACCAGCAATCACAGGTTGCAGTAACCACCTAATAACAAATCCAGCCGAAAAAGCAAATGCTTTCAATCGTTACTACGCACTATGTTTACAAATGCCCGAAAATGCATGCCAATAGAAATATCTCTAAACATCTCGCCATTTAGAATTAATGTGAAAACTATCATAAAATATATAGCAACAATAGAACGCAATAAATCGAGAGGACCCGATAGTCTACCAGGGAAGATACTGAAGCTTGGGGACGAGACTTTAGACGCAGGGGAAAGAATGGACGCGGTAGTCGGACTTCACAAAAGCGTTCGACTTCGTGCATTACGAGTGATTACTTAATAAACTTCGGAGTAGAGGAATAGACACATCACTTGAATCGAATCTTTCCAGCGCGGTCGCTTTTAAAGAGTTCAGGTAGACATCTTTCTGATGAAATCACCTATTACACAGGCAATTTTCCGTGTAATTGAAAGTTAAAAAAATGCGTCGTGAACTTGCATAACTTGTAGTTCAATATTTGTATTTCCGAAGTATTCTTTAAATCTACATTGCTTCTACTAAAAAATACGAAATTCTTGTTTAATTCGTGCAGAGTATTACTGCGCCTGAACTTGTGATAGGGTAATTAGTGTATAATTGATTTGCACTTGTAACTAAATTGTCCAGTAAGATAGCAAACATATTTATCTCGGTTACCAGATATCCATACTCTAGTTCACATAAGTACTATTTGGTATACCAAGTCTGCATTTCTTATCAGATAACTGGGCGAGGGTCAAGCATCTAAAAAAAAGTTGTTTGTAAACTCCTATTTCTGTACGATTCGCATTTTCTCTGTCAACACGCGATTAAGAAAAACTTCAGTACGCCCAAATGAGATACTAAGCAGGGAGAATTTATTTCTTTTTGATAATAAAAGAACATAATACTCATCACGGAAAATATATATTTTAGCTTTGCTTCAAAAATAAAATATCGGTAATTGTTCAGTCATATTTCATTAAATATAAAGTGATGTTCTTAACAGAATGGACGTCTTTTATTTCATCCGGCATGGCCATCTCGTAATGAAAGAAAAGGAACACTGTCCTCTCCCAATGCGAGGATCAACAACTTCTCTGAACTCTCAGATTGTATTAAATCTAATCAATTAGTTCATAGTACAACAGTGTATTTTCCCTAATTGCAATTTCTGAAGCTTAAGATGATAATTATATAGTTCTTCTTTCTAGGGGTTTTATCCAGCCGACAGCCGGTTACCCTTTACGTCCCGATGGGACGCATATTGGACCATACACTAGACACCAACACACTTGCGGGCCCCTCTGATCTGGGGTCAGCAGAACGCGAGGCCCTCTGCGACAACACATATACAAAGACAAGGGAGAAACAACCATGCCCAAGGCGGGACTCGAACCCGCGACCCTTCGGACCGAAGCGCTGAGTCGGTACTCGCTCTTAGCCACCTCGGCCATCCAGATCGGCTAATTATATAGTTAAAATCGATTTTACTTATGTAATAGTAAAGTAGTTAATAAATGTCAAACAAAAGGTAGAATATTAAAACATGCAAAAATAAATTGATGAGAAGGGTGGGGACAAAACTTCAACATGTACAATTTCAGAGCGTATTTGAATTTAAGATAATGAATATTAAAAAAAATAAAATCAGTATCGTGCAAACGAGTTAGGAGAGAATAGCGTTACTACAAGATTGCTGCAGTTCAAATTTTTCAATGACTTACTCATAGACATTGATGATGAGGATAACGCTTGAGAGATATTGCAAGAGGGCACACTGTTACTATTTAATAGACTACTCGTCTCGAGGGCTCTTGAAGGCTTCTCGTTGCATTACAATTTTCATTGTTTTCCGCCACCAGATGATGCAGGTCTGACTTAAAATAAACAAAACATACCTTATTTGTGTTAAATTAATTTGCGAACGAAAAAGCATGAACACAATATAAATCAACCTAGTTCTGAATACTGTATGTAGAATACCCGTTAACAGCAGCGACACAAACTGTGCTTCAACGAAACAATATAGCAACATCTTCTAAACAATGTAGCAAATAATTCCGCAAGCGGTCGGTTATGTACGTACGCTGTTGTTTGTGTCATTGCCACTTTTCATGTCGCTACGCTAGATTGCCATTTCCTCACATCGCACGCTACGATGCATTGTGTCTGGTAATCTTATAAATGTATTTGTATATGTACAGCACATTTTTTCGGATAATCAGAACATTTCCGAATACGACCACACCACGTCTCTAATTATTTCGGGATACCTGGGTTGTACTGCAGTACTATTTACATAGGCGTCCACTAGCGATTTGGCAGCAGCTCAACTCCGATGAAGGCCTAAAGTTCAGCCACCACCGCAGACGCGGCTCGTCCCGTATAGCGAGTTCCTCTTGGTAATATATCGGGGACTGTTTTCGGTTTTTCAGCCCCAATGTTCTCGCGCGTGTGGAACCTATCAGGGCACCCCGCAGAAACAACCGCTATCCTGCAACAAAATCCATCAAATGTAGGATTTCCTGCCAATCGTTCAAGCGATGGATTTCTATCAAGTCGATCAACAGCAGGATCTCTGCGCAAGTTGATCAAGAAGAGTAGATCTTCAGCAAATCGCTCGAAAAAATTATCTCAAGTTGATCAAACAAATCAAGTTATTCGCACTCAAGTGTAGCATCTTGGGAAAATTTCTCAAAAAGACCTGAAACGTGTCGGTTAAGTAGAGAATTTTGAGAAAATCAATTTGTGGTCTAATTTCACAAAGGTAAAGACCTTTCGTAAGTTTATCAATCGGAAGTTTTCAAGGAATCAAGAAATGCTAGAGGATTTGAACGTAATTCTAAGGAAAGTCTCTATCAAGAGGAAGGCGTAAAAACCATCGGAAATGGAAGATCTATTGAAATTCAATACGAAGTGGAGGATTTGAAAAAACTCAAAATCAAGAGGATATTCTCAAGTAAGTAGAGATCAAGACGAAGATTTCAACAAATTCAAGATCAAGAGTAGAAAATCAAGAATTCCAATCAATAGGAAGATCAGAAGGTCATCAAGAGGACCAGAAGAAGAATGTTTTTGAGAAAATGTCGTTTGAGAGTTCCTGAAAATGCAGAATTTTTAGTTCGTTTTCACAAACAAGTTTTGACTTTGTGTGAAAACTTTGTAAGACATCAACAAAATCGCCAATAATGTAAATATTAACTACCTGAGAGGATAGTAAAAAAATTCTTTTTAAAAATTGTTGAAACAACAAAATAACAGAGCAATATGGCCTTTATGTCATCTTTTAGAATACATTTAACAGAATTCTTATCAAGAATTTAAAGAAAAAAATTGGATCCGTTTTTGAGAAAATCTTGTTATTTTTTTAAAATTAATTAAAGAAAAATATCTATCTTTAATTTTGTAGTTGTAGGAAGACGCCGAACAAAAATTCATACTTTTACAATTTTCGAAAATTCAGAGTGAACTGAAAAATCGGACATACGCCTCCTTCGTAAATGAATGTCATTGAGAAAAAAATAAAGAAAAACATTATGTCGCAAGGGTTGCATGTAAAGTACCAAAAACTTTAAAGAACGTTTTAAAAATGCTATCGCTTCAAGTCGAGCCAGATCGATCACGAAATATCCATTTTGGAAAAAAAATCTACTTATGGTTTAGGCGCTTGTTTTGTTCACAGGCGAACGGACAGACGAACGCTCTGAAGGAAAAAAACAAGTTTTTCGGTATAAGAGAACCCTAAAACGTGTACATCCGTTGAAATCTCGAAATCGATCTTCCGCAGCATTACATAACTTTCTCTACACTATGTATATTACTCCATATATACGTACGTATACGAAAAAGTAAAAACACATATGATAAGTACAAAGCTAAAACATTTAGAGAAGCTGGACAGTATTATAAAGAATTTGGAAACGCAAGTATGACGGCCGTAGGTGTCGGCGCTGCGCTGCAGACTTGTCTTGCAGACAGTAAAATCAAGGGATAAAATATTTTTCTTGGATGTGTACCTATGACCTAGTGTCAGATTGGACTGTATTGAATTACTATAGCGGCTACTTGGACACGCCGTAACGGTATGGCGATACGGCATAATCGGCAATGAAAAAGAATCTTCTACCATTAGACCAAAAAAATTAGCTTTGAACTCGTAAGGAATTTAGATTTATTCTAATTTTAAGTGCAGATGAGAGAGGAGTCATACACCTTTTTGACCTCCTTACCTGGGTACGTGATCACAGTATCGACTTTTCATTGCGAAAACCGCGAGAGTGTAGAGTGAGCAAGAGTGAATAAAAAATGATATAAGTTCGTAATGAGAGATGATTCGATTCAATTCATTCAAGCCTTATTTTACGCCTCAGTTTCATATGGACATATTCCGCCTGACTATACACAGTTTGATACACTCGTTTTGCCATCTACCAAAGAAAGATAGTAATTCTCGGGTGTCGAAAAGGGCAATTAGAATTTAGTTCTGAGATTATTTTTGGGCTTTAGTTTATTCTTTCACACGCAGTAAATCTACACCATGAGACATACGTCTTCACTTTCCCTCTGAAGGAAGGAATTCGAAAGATTTCCACCCTTAAAAACCCAAGGGCTTCAATCAAATTTGAACCTGTGAACGACACTCGTATACGCTAACCGTTACATCACAGAAGCCGCGAATGATGCGTTTCAAACTCATTTTTTTACGAAGGCAAAGAGGCTTGCACCTTTATACCTACCTCTTTCCTGGGGAGATATTGGATTATATTCAGTTGCGTGGTAGAATGAGAAACTATGTTGCGTTGTAGAAAGAGAAACTATTCTTTTTGTATATTTCGACACATTTTTTGGTATTGAAAACTGCGTCGGAGCTAACCATACGCCAGAAGTCACTATAATTAAATCGCAGAATATCCACGCCACAAACAGATGACACGGCATGTGCATACCGTTCGCGGGGCTCGAACCGGTATCCTTGAGCTCCGTCGCCGCGAGCGCCTGCGCACGAGGCCGGCGAGTGAGGCCGGCGTTGGAGGGGCCAATTGACAAGTCACCTGCACGCGCAGTGGCCCTGCCACGCGCAGAACACAGCGCCTCCCTCGCGCGGTCATCGCCTCCGCTCCACGCGCAGCCGTTGACTCACCGCCGGTGGGCGCCGCTCATTATCCGCGCTTATCGCCCTGCTCATCGTCGGTGCACCACACGAGCCACGCAGAAGGAGATTGGTTCGGAGTCATTACTGTCGCAGATTTTGAACGGGAGGACCTGCGGTTTGACGGGGCACAACACTAGTTGCACATGTGGAGAAGTTCAGAGCATTCTGTCGCGATTTTCAACGGGAGGACCTACGGTTAGACGGTGCACAACGCTAGTAACACAGTTTGAGTTAAGTTCAGAGTCATTACTGTCGCTGATTTTGATCAAGGGGTCCTACGGTTAGACAGTGCACAATACTAGTGAAACAGGTGGAGATAAGTCTCAGATTCCTTACTGTCGCGGATTTTCAAAGGGAGATACTTCGGTGAGACGGTGCACAAGACTAGTGACGCAGGTTGAGTTAAGTTCAGAGTCATTGCTGTAGCCGATTTTCAACCGGAGATCCTACGGTTCGACGGTGCACACTACTAGTGACACAGATGGAGATTGGTTCAGAGCCATTATTGTCGCTTGTTTTCATCGGCAGGTTCTTAGGCTCGAGTTGCGACGGAGGCGGATTTTGGTCATTATCTCTATTATTAGGTCTATGCAGCCGCTGTCTAGAAAATTGTAGCGGCTCACTGCGCTGATCGCTAGTTATTTTCTTATATACGTACATATATACGGTGTAATACATTGGGAAAGTTATGGCATCACTCTCAGGCCGTTAATATTTATATTATCGGCGCTTTGTTAACATTCTTTCATTTAAGAGTACATTTGCATTAAGTGATGTTGTGTAAAGTTTCTCGAAAACTGAAAATTTGTTGTGAAAGAGCCTCAAATTTGCCATTGACAGTGACGCTTACGTGCCATTTTGTTAAAAACAACTGAACATTTTTCATCAAAAATTGCCATATAGGACGAGAATTTTACCTTTCTATAATCTTCTTGAAGTAATATATCAGTTCTACTATTAGCAAACCGAGAAGTTGAGAAAATATAAAAAAAAGTAATATGTTTGGCTTTGTGCAGCTGGAAATAGTTTGTGGCAAGTACGAATAGCTACCCCAGACCAAAGAAAAAAACATAACGACAGTTCTAACTCGAGAAAGACTGTGCCATTCTGTAGCACCACTAGTTTTCCTTAGTTTCTCTGATAAATACCAACTGAATGCCACAGCAGTGCCCTAACAAACGGGCCACGGGCTGAGCGCGATCTATCCTCCCTCCATCTTTGACCTATCCTCTCCCCGTCCACACATTCTTACACTTAAATGCACTCTACTACCGTTCATGTCGGGAGACGAGTCGGGAACATAGAGCTTCTCCCGGGCGCGGGCCGTGCCCGGCTGAGAGATGCCTCGAGGAGAAAATCGTCCCCAAGCCGATACGTGGGGCGCGCCGAATTTTACTAGGCAACAGAGGAGTAACACTGCCATCCCCTCCGATAAACATTTACTACACTAATGGGACTCGTGACTACAGCAATTGAGGTGCTCAAACTCAAAGTGTGCACGTCAGTAAATCAATACAAATTACACATTTAAAATAATTCTTGTCCCTTCGTAAAGTTTCATATAGGTGTTTTAACAGAAAAATATTATAACCTTTGTAGGTATTTCTTTTTTGGGGTCGTGATTTCTTTATTTTTGAGGCTACGCGTTTGTCAGTTGAGGGTTACACGGTTACAAAGTACATAATTTTAACGTCAGATCTGCCTATTCCAAAATCTTGACATAAAATTTCTGTTTAATTATAGCTCATTTACTTTCGGAATCAACGTTCGCTACGCTGATACACGCTCCACTGATTTGCTGATACTCGCTCTATCAATTCTTAATTCTGGCGTAGCGAAAAAGTAATTGCGAATTTCTAAGCGGTAGGTGGGTCCAATCTCTCACAACTCTTGCTGGTGATAATGTTCAAAACTCGCAGACCCAGAAGGGGAAGCGAGCCGTGCTACTTGCAATGCTGCAAAGGTAAACATAACAGTGCGTTGCTCTAGGAAATTTCTTAGTAAAGCACGAAAAAGTGGGAAGAACAAAATCTGCTCCGAGAAATTCGATGAATTTGGGAAGCCTGTCACCGAGCTCCGCTGCTGGATGTGAGGTCAAGCGCCTCGCGCGAGCCGGCTTGTGTTAATGAGTTCAGCGAAGACCAACAAATCCATTACAACATGATCCAATTGCTGGTACCTGGGAAGGCAGACCCCGAATAATAGCAAGCACCAAACGGATAGTATTTATGAGAATAAATATAACAAGTGTTTTGGCCTACGAGAATATACACCTTTTCCTTGAGCGAACTCTCAATGTGTTGTATTTCTCACATAAGAGAACGGGAGTGTTTATTCGGCATTTAACCTCCAATTTCACTATTTTCTTTTTTTTATATTTCCTATATTGACTTTTACTTTCTCACATGCGTAGCCGTATATGTATACACGGACAAAATATAAGTACGCAGTATAAGAGAAAGTTATAATCCTTCGAAGAATCGATGTAAAGATTTGAACGTTTTGTGGTACCCTGATACCGAGAAGATGGTTTCATTCAAAACATCCGTCTGTCCGTCTGTATAAACCATTATCAAGATTATTTTCCAAAATTCTCCCTTTCTTATAGCCCGTCACGGTGCAAATTTGAAAATAATCTTTTAATTATTGAGGGTCCTTTACATCAAGTCCCAACGACATTTTCAATATTTTCTCAAAAAAGAAAAAAGCTTCCAATTTAATTGTTTGAATCGAAAGACGTGAAATAAGTTATAACGAAGGCATGAGTTCAATTTTTCCGTTACCAGTCTATTTATGAAAATGATCGGTGGAATAGATAGGCAGAACAAAATAAAGTTTCTTTCATTCTACTAGTAAATGTTTCAAACTAATGGAGTGAACGAAAATTTTCTAATCGCAAGTAAAATAAAAATATCGACATTATGAATTCTTTTGAAATAGTTTCAAAATTATTAACAGAGTTACTCAGTAATTCAAAGGCTTTCAACAATTTTTATTAAAAAACGATACGATCATTCACCCGATTTATTTTCTACAAATTGAATAGATATATGATATCTATATTCATCTCTTTTCTCATCAAGAACATGAACGATATTCTTCAGGTCCTCTTGATGGATAACCTTTAGATCTTCCTATTGATTGGAATTCTTGATCTTCTACTCTTGATCTTGAATTTGTTGAAATCTTCGTCTTGATCTCTACGCCTTCCTTTTTCCTTGAATTACGTTCAAATCCTCTAGCATTTCTTGATTCCTTGAAAACTTCCGATTGATAAACTTACGAAAGGTCTTTACCTTTGTGAAATTAGACCACAAATTGATTTTCTCAAAATTCTCTACTTAACCGACACGTTTCAGGTCTTTTTGAGAAATTTTCCCAAGATGCTACACTTGAGTGCGAATAACTTGATTTGTTTGATCAACTTGATAATTTTTTCGAGCGATTTGCTGAAGATCTACTCTTCTTGATCAACTTGCGCAGAGATCCTCCTCTTGATCGGCTTGTTGACATAACTTCGTCGCGGATATTTTACATTATATCAACATGTTTGAAGATCCTGCTGTTGATCGACTTGATAGAAATCCATCGCTTGAACGATTGGCAGGAAATCCTACATTTGATGGATTTTGTTGCAGGATAGCGGTTGTTTCTGCGGGGTGCCCTGATAGGTTCCACACGCGCGAGAACATTGGGGCTGAAAAACCGAAAACAGTCCCCGATATATTACCAAGAGGAACTCGCTATACGGGACGAGCCGCGTCTGCGGTGGTGGCTGAACTTTAGGCCTTCATCGGAGTTGAGCTGCTGCCAAATCGCTAGTGGACGCCTATGTAAATAGTACTGCAGTACAACCCAGGTATCCCGAAATAATTAGAGACGTGGTGTGGTCGTATTCGGAAATGTTCTGATTATCCGAAAAAATGTGCTGTACATATACAAATACATTTATAAGATTACCAGACACAATGCATCGTAGCGTGCGATGTGAGGAAATGGCAATCTAGCGTAGCGACATGAAAAGTGGCAATGACACAAACAACAGCGTACGTACATAACCGACCGCTTGCGGAATTATTTGCTACATTGTTTAGAAGATGTTGCTATATTGTTTCGTTGAAGCACAGTTTGTGTCGCTGCTGTTAACGGGTATTCTACATACAGTATTCAGAACTAGGTTGATTTATATTGTGTTCATGCTTTTTCGTTCGCAAATTAATTTAACACAAATAAGGTATGTTTTGTTTATTTTAAGTCAGACCTGCATCACGTGGAGGCGGAAAACAATGAAAGTTGTAATGTAACGAGAAGCCTTCAAGATTATGCACATCGCGCCTTGCGGAAGAATAAAGTATTTGTTAAAACAAGGCCTAAAGTTAATTCCCCCTTCGGCTGAGGTAGCTCAGTGCATCAACTGATGTCACTGCAGTGCCTCCGACCACGAGGCCCTAGGACTCGATTGATTGATTTTTTCGTGTTTCCTGGCGCGTCCACTGATTTGGTCATTAGTCCCGTTAGTGTAGTGTATGTTTTCTTTCTCGAGAAATGGGGGTGATCTTCCCTCGCTGGATGGCGAGATCAGGCGCCGACCTACCGTCGGCTAGTGGGGCTTCCCCGTAACGAGGACTCTCCCTCCAGCGGGGCACCATCCCAGCCTAGACAAGCTATAACCTTCCGACTGGTCTCTCGGAATATGTGGTAGTGTAGTGCATGTTAGTTTTAGTGTGTGTCTAAGGGGAGACGATAGGACAAGGATAAGGAAGGAAATATCGCGCACGATCCGAGGCCCGTTTGTTAGGACATTCATCTGGAATTGATCGGAGATACCACGGAAAACTACCGATCAGAGCAGACGACCGCTAGAATTCTCCTCTAGATAGCAAGTGAATTGGACCTAGCTGAAAAGCTAGTGTCGAAAATCCTGCCACCATCAGGACTCGAACCTAGGACATCCCGGTCAGAGGCGCTGCAGTGACTTCAGTTGATGCACTGAGCTACCGCTCCCGGTTTTCCCCTCTTGATGGCGGGATCAGACGCCGACCTACACTACCGCTTGCGCGATATTCCCCCAAAGATATCTCTTATCAACGGACACCACCCCATTCGGAAAAATCTCTAAGTTCCCGATTGGTCTCCCGGCATGTGTGGTTGTGTAGTAGATGTAAAAAAAGTGTATTTAAGGGATGAGGATAGAACAAGGAGAGGATAGATTGCGCGCGGCTCGTGGCCCGTTTGTTAGGGTACCGCTCCGGCATTCGCTTGTATTGAGGAAGCTTCACATTAAGAAATACAGATCAGAATAGCCGACCTTGGGAAATTGTGTCTGCTCCGATTTCATGTCACTAGTGTTGTGTACCGTCTAACAGTAGGACCTCTTGATAAAAATCAGCGACGGTAATGACTCTGAACGTAATTCAACCTGTGTCACTAGTGTTGTGCACTGTCTAACCGTAGGACCCCTTGATCAAAATCAGCGACAGTAATGACTCTGAACTTAACACAACCTGTGTCACTAGTGTTGTGCCCCGTCGGATTTCCCGTTGAAAATCCGCGACAGAGATGGCTCTGAACCATTCTCCACATGTGCAACTAGTGTTGTGCCCCGTCAAACCGCAGGTCCTCCCGTTCAAAATCTGCGACAGTAATGACTCCGAACCAATCTCCTTCTGCGTGGCTCGTGGTGCACCGACGATGAGCAGGGCGATAAGCGCGGATAATGAGCGGCGCCCACCGGCGGTGAGTCAACGGCTGCGCGTGGAGCGGAGGCGATGACCGCGCGAGGGAGGCGCTGTGTTCTGCGCGTGGCAGGGCCACTGCGCGTGCAGGTGACTTGTCAATTGGCCCCTCCAACGCCGGCCTCACTCGCCGGCCTCGTGCGCAGGCGCTCGCGGCGACGGAGCTCAAGGATGCCGGTTCGAGCCCCGCGAACGGTATGCACATGCCGTGTCATCTGTTTGTGGCGTGGATATTCTGCGATTTAATGATAGTGACTCCTGGCGTTTGGTTAGCTCCGACGCAGTTTTCAATACCAAAAAGTGCGTCAAAATATACCAAAAGAATAGTTTCTCGTTCTACAAACCCGCTGAACATAGTTTCTCATTCTACCACGCAACTGAATATAATCCAATATCTCCCCAGGAAAGAGATAGGGGTAAAGGTGCAAGCCTCTTTGCCTTCGTAGAAAAATGAGTTTGAAACGCATCATTCGCGGCTTCTGTGATATAACGGTTAGCGTAGACGAGTGTCGTATACCTGTTCACGGGTTCAAATTCGATTGAAGCCCTTGGATTTTTATGGGTGGAAATCTTTCGAATTCCTTCCTTCAGAGCGAAAGTGAAGACGTATGTCTCGTGGTGTAGATTAACTGCGTGTGAAAGAACAAACCGAAGGCCAAAAATAACCTCAGAACTAAATTCTAATTGCCCTTTTCGACACCCGAGAATTACTTTTTTTTTTGGTAGATGGCAAAACGAGTGTATCAAACTGTGTATAGTCAGGCGAAATGTGTCCATATGAAACTGAGGCGTAAAATAAGGCTTTAATGAATTGAATCGAATCATCTCTCATTATGAAATCATTTTTTATTCCCTCTAAATCACTCTACACTCTACTGATCACCTACCCAGGTAAGGAGGTTAAAAAGGTGTATGACTCCTCTCTCCTCTATACTTAAAATTAGAATGAATCTAAATTCATTACGAGTTCAAAGCTAATTTGTTTGGCCTAATCGTACAAAATTCTTTTTCATTGCCGATAATGCCCTAACGCCATACCGTTACGGCGTGTCTACGTCGCCGCTATACTAATTCAATACAGTCCAATCTGACACTAGGTCATAGGTACACATCCAAAAAATATTTTTTCCTTTGATTTTACTGTCTGCAAGACAAGTCTGCAGCGCGGGAAATATTTATTTTAAATGTATTTTGAGTGGCATACATGGCAGCTGTCAAGATTATGTGACTTGACCGAAAAGCTAGCCCAGACTAAGAAAATTAGAAAACTAACTGGTACAAGAAAGCCAATAGAACTTGCTTTCAATTACCGTTTTAAATTCATTTCGCTCCTTCCGTCAACACTTTTGTGGTTTTGTATGTTGACGTTTTATGGACAACATTCTGTAGCACCACTAGTTTCTTGCTAGCTCCAGGTCCTTTAGCGCCGTCGCGAAGCATCGGAGAGGGACTGCGCGCGCGCCCACACACACACACACACACACACACACGCACACACGCAGGCACGCACACACGCACACACGCGCACACACACACGCGCACACACACACGCGCACACACACACGCGCACACACACGCGCGCACACACACACACACACACACACACACACGTCCATCCGTTCGCGCGTCCGCCACTTCTATCTGTGGTGCGAAGCGAGCGCTCAGGCGGCCAATTTGTGAAACCGCCTGTGAAACCCCCCGAGGCTCCTTGTGACCCTGACGGAGGTATGGCCTCGGGTTGACAATTCTTGGGTGCAATTATCTCAATAGAACTTGCTTTCCATGACCGTTTTAAATTCATTTCGCTCCTTCCTTCTACACATCTGTGGTTTTGTATGTTGACGTTTTATGGACAACGGAAAGTAGTCCACCAAAAATGTTTTACTAGCTATGTGTTTTGTGAGTTAAACGTTTCATTGTTTTTAATGTGACTTGTGCTGGGTTTAGTATTAATTTGTCTAACCTTGGGGGACGCAAATTGCACCAGAAACGTCGTGGTACGGCGTTTAATGGACCGAATATCCCCGAATAACTTCTTTTGTTTATTAAAACTCCCAAGAACTTAATATTTTAAATTATATACTCAAAAACGGTACTTAGCGATTATAGAGTCTACCATAATGATGGAAATATAATGCCTCGATACATCTCATAATGTACGGGATACCACGATTACCCTGGATATCTTGTGCACGAGGAAGTAAATTGGGTAAAAAGACATGTGTAACTGGAAAATAAACACAATAAATTTTAAGAATTTTTTAAAAAATGTAGGGAGGGAGGAAATTTTACCGATGATAATGTGGTAGGAAATCCGTATCATAAAACGCAGTTACACATGCGACGTTTTTGATGCAGCGCTTCTGGTCGATGGGCAACTCATAATAAAAAGAAAAGCTCAATATTGCCACTGCCCATGGGTAGATCGTGTGCTGAGATTTATTGTACCCACCAAACATCAGTGCATGATGAGATCTCCACCAACACGGAGCGCCATATCAAAACGTCACGTGTAATTTCGTTTTATGAGGTTTATCCCGCATGTTCATGGGCAAATAGTTAACATCTTCGACAACCCTAAATGTTTGCGAGATTAACACCGAACCACCAAACTGTGAACCCAACCAGCAAAGAGGCCCACCATTATCTTGCCCTTTAGTGATCTTCGAGCATGAGCTTGCAAGTTATGTTGTTAAATCAGTTTTATCAATAAATCACGTTTCAATTCGTGAGTAAATATTTCACTCTTGTAATCTGAAACATGAGTGTCCACAATCGCATGTTCTCTTTTAAGGATGTTCAGCGGAATTTTTGCAATGTCAGGATTTTTGTCGCATGCCAATCGTTTCGCTATCAGTGCATTAGCACTGTCACCCATAAATGTTTCTACTGGTCGACTGCTCTTATCGGTAGTTCTTAATACGAGGCTTTCTCAATACAACACGAATGCCGGAGCGGTCCCCTAACAAACGGGCCACGAGCCGCGCGCAATCTATCCTCTCTTCTTTGTTCTGTCCTCATCCCTTACATACACTTTTTTTACATCTACTACACAACCACACATGCCGGGAGACCAATCGGGAACTTAGAGATTTTTCCGAATGGGGTGGTGTCCGTTGATAAGAGATATCTTTGGGGGAATATCGCGCAAGCGGTAGTGTAGGTCGGCGTCTGATCCCGCCATCAAGAGGGGAAAACCGGGAGCGGTAGCTCAGTGCATCAACTGATGTCACTGCAGCGCCTCTGACCGGGAGGTCCTAGGTTACACTCCCCACGGCGGCAGGACTTTCGACACTAGCTTTTCAGCTAGGTCGAATTCAGTCGCTGTCTGGAGGAGAATTCTAGCGGCTGGCTGCTCTGATCGGTAGTTTTCCGTGGTTTCTCCGATCAACACCAGGCGAATGCCGGAGCAGTACCCTCCTCCTTATTCTTTCCTCTCCCCTTTGCACACACACACTTACACTAACATACACTACACATATTCCGGGAGGAATAACTACACTACCACATATTCCGGGAGACCGGTCGGGATCTTAGAGCTTGTCCCGGCTGGGGCGGTGCCCCGCTGGTGGGAGAGACCTGGTTAGGGGGAAACCCCACTAGCCGACGGTAGGTCGGCGCCGGATTTCGCCATCCAGCGGGGAAAGATCACCGCGCATATCCCGAGAAAAAAACATGCACTTCACTAATGGGACTAATGACCAAGCAGTTGGCATGCCCAGAAACACGAAAAAACAAGGGGAAAAGTCACTGGCACCTCCCGCGAAAAAATACGCACGCCACTAACAGGACTAATGAACTTAGCAGTTGACGCGCCCAGAATGATTAATTTATCAATCCATCAATAATTTATTTCCGATTGAATCTCGAAATCGATATTTTGCAGCAGAACGTAACTTGCTAAAAACTGCTTAAACGAGAAATTAAAAATGAAGTTTGTGAAAAGAAGTCAAAAAAACCGTTTTGGCCGAAAATCTATGCAGAAGCGAAGAACCCATTGCTCATCATTACTAAAACGTAACCCTCTTGTAATCGTGTAAGTGTGCGGTTAAATGTTTTTATCAGCTGAGCACGTTTCGATTCGTAAGTGAATCCTTGTACTTTCACTCTCGGCGTTTGCAACATGTTTACCCACAGCCGTCTGGTGGGCTAATTTCCGCGGCGGCGGGCGTCCGGATTTTTATTGTGGTCTAATCGCCTCGTTCGCCCGAGGCCGTGAGCCAAAGCGGCGCGGCGAGGCGCGTGGGGCCCGGCGCGGGTGGCGGCGGGGTCTTCGGGTGGCACGCGACTTTCGCGATAGCCCGGGGAGCCCCGTGCCTCGCCACTGCCTTTGCACGGAATACGCTCCGTGGGCGCTGGCAGAGTTGAAGGCGGCTGGATTGTATAACCGCGCGTCTATATCCGAACTTGTAAGTTATGCCAGGAGAATTTCTCCCCGGTGTGGGCACTCAGGCGTTAGCCCTCTGCGCACACCGAATGCGTACAAGTACCCCCTTGTGCTGGTATTTGGATCCCGCCAGAAGCTACCCCTCTCGCCGCCTCCCCCATTCAATGCCTGGGTCGGACCGCCCTGCCAGCTCAGAGCTACTGGCTTTCCAGGCTAGTACCAGAGTAGTATTAAGCGCCATTCGCAATGCGCCTGGACAAGTCTCTTCCCTTTGCCCAGAGTAACCACTGCCACAACGAAGCCAAGTGATCAACTGGGCTAAGGCCCGAGGGGCTCGGGGCTCTCAACCCGTCTCCTCACTACCTCCATCGTGAAGCTATCGACGTGAGTGCCGCCGGAACCTAGGCAACCTGACAGGGGGAGATGAATGCTCCCCTCGGACTTTTACGTGGGTTTGAGATCCGTCACCGAGTACATAGAGGATGCCAGCTAACAAATCTCACCCCCAATCCTGTCCAAAGGGCGGTGGCGATCCAACTTCTCACTGCTTCCACCATGAAGCTAACTACATGAGTGCCGCCCAGTAACTCGGGTCGGGTTGGGCGTTACCTCCTAGGGCCTTGAGATCGCCAGCCCCTTCCTTGCGAAGGTAAAGGCGGCTCCACACATTGCGTATTCCGCGAGGAGAGGGCGATCCCAATCCGAATCCCACGAGGTGGGGGCGGATTGCTTGGAATTTGCCGATCGTCAAAAACCGACAGAGGTCAGAGCATCAACTGATAACACTGTAGTGCCTCTGACCGAGAGGTCCTAGGTTCCCGGCAGGGGCAAGATTTTTGCCTCTAGCTTGTCAGCTAGTTTGAATTCAGTTGCTATCTAGAGGAGAATTCTAGCGGTCGGCTGCTCTGATCGGTAATTCTCCGTGGTTTCTCTCATAAACACAAGATGAATGCCGGAGCAGTACCCTAACAAACAAGCCACGGACCGCGCGCGATCTTTCCTTCCTCTTCCTTCTCCTATCCTCCCTCCATACTTTCACGCACTTACACTAACATGCACTACACTACCACACATGCTGGGAAACCAGACGTCTCAGAGCTTGTCCCGGCTGGGGCGGTGCCCCGATGGAGGGAGATACTTGGTTGAGGGAAACCCGCGGTCCGACGTGTAGGTCGACGCCGGATCTCGCCATCTAGCTAGGGAAGATTACCTCCACATGCTTCGCTTACGGGACTAATGCTATTAGCAGTTGACGCGCCCCGTTTCACCACCACATCCCGCTATTATACACGCACTACACTTACAGGTCAGGAGCCACCGTAACCCGGGAGTGCCCGCAATAGGTAGACTCACGCTAGTGTCCGCAGTGTACCTCTCAGATATTGCTGCAGCGTTTTGGGAATGCCAATTATCTGAAGGTCCATTTACTGAAATACGTATTTTATTCAGTCTGTACATGTCCCTCAATGCTATTGTTAAAGAATTTTACACTGCAGAATTCTTGTCTGAATAGTTAGGGTGAGAAAGAACCCCGGCAGCGCTTTGGTTCGGTGGGACCCACGGATGGTGTGACCCACATTTCCTACGGATGATAGAAGTGAAAATCAAGTCATACTGGATTCCAGCGTCGAACACTCAGGTACTGATATGTATATTCCATTGTAGTTTTGGTGCTGTGCGTGGGCAAACATTTTTAAAATATTGGTGAGCTTTGAGATTAAATTGCAAAGTGAAATAGTCACTTTAATTTTACATAAATTAGTAGATTCAGCTGGATTGTGGTCACACATACCATGGATGGAGACACGCACAAGAGCTAAACATTTATAAATGTAATAAAAAGTTCAAACAGATCTCATTTTCTAGAACACTGCTGAAGAATCATAACATAATTCTGCAGTCGTATATTCCAAAAGATGTTACAAGTCGATATGCAATCTTCTGTATATTTAAAAAACTTGTCAATTTTTTAAGAATTGCCCTACTGGACATATTATTTACGAAAAAACTAAAAGGACTTCATTGTCATAAGACATGACTTCCTTCTGTACGGTGTCTGGAAAACCTATAATGGAAATAATATCAGGAAATGTTTCAAAATCTTTGGGTTATGTTTCTTCTTAAAATTAATATGATTTAACATAGGATAAGGTCCAATTAATACTTGTGACAATCATAATTAACTTGGCTATCCGGGAGACGCCGCGTCCAGGGACCGAAACGTTGGCACCTGTGCCCTGGACGCGGCGTCTCCCGGATAGCCAAGTTAATCATGACTCCGGCCGCGGAAGCCTACGCTCTCACTTGTGACAATCACTTTTTTATAAGTGTTAGCCGTTTACTGTGTATTAGCTATTTAAACAACATATCAGTAAATGTCACGTTTTGGAGATGTGCATATCTAGTCTTTCTAAGTTGGTCTGAAGGAAACAATATATAAATCTCCAAAACGTCAGCTTAACTATAATTTTTGATAGCTAATAGACATTCATAAAAAGGTCACAAATATTAATTGAACATTGTCATATATAAAATCATATTAATAATAATACGGCAATATATTCTTAATGTATTACGAAAATTCTTCTTAAAATTTCTGTAAAATTTCTGGGAATAATTTATAGGATTGATGAGCATTAACGACTCCACATCGTCCAGTTTAACATTGGCCTAACTTCTGAGTACTATATTCATGAAAATGTCTTTACCTTGTGTAAACATTTTGCGGGCAAATGTATTGTATTGCTGCTAGCTATTGCCGTTAGTGAATACATCCATTGCTTTGCATTCCGCCAATATCTGCTGCATCAGGCTTACGTGGTTACCATAGCAGAATTAAGAGCTTGAATATTTAACTAATTAATGACCGCAAAAACTGTTTTTACCATTTACGTTATTTCAATATTATTATTATTATTATTATTTTCAGCGCGATACCAATATAAATGTGACAGATCATTTAAAACATTAATCTAGTTTTCTGTTTTTAATTGAATGTTGATATTGACAAAATAAAAATATTGCCGAGGTAACAAAGCAAGAAAATTACGAGGTAGCTAGAAACTTATTGAAGAAAATGTTGGCCGTGATGGGCTTTGCGTACTTCAAGCTACGGAGGCCGAGAAGCCAAAGAAAAATCTGCAGGTTTGCTACGCGAGACAGAGATATGTTCGTGGCTAAGTAAGTCATGAAATAGTGGAAGGCACCTCATTAGTCTTGCAAGCTCGCAGTGGATAGAGGATGTTGAAATCGGGTCAGTTAGAGAGGAAAGGTTATAACAGCAGGGTTACCAGAAATTTTTTTCCCAGCGGCGGACATTTTATCAAAAAAAAGAAGACATTTCAACGAAAAGGAGGACATTCTTCATTTTTATAGTTCACAATATCTAGATAATGCACTCTACAATTCCAAACCATTGACAGTCTTTGAAAATCATATTATACTTTGCATCATTAAAAATGAACGCTTCCGACTGTATAAATTCGCCCCCGCATTCATCTTCGTTATCCACCAATAAGCATAAATAGATTGTATATCACAATAAGCTTAATGATGCAGGCCATTATTTGAGTAAAAATGTAGATAATAAGACATAAAGTCCCTTTAATTAATTACATTACTTTAAAAATATGCCAGTCCATTTTTCATTCAACTAAACAAAAGGGAGGACATTCCGTGTAAATTTAAAACAGGAGGAAAGACAGGAGGAAAATGTTAAAAATGAGGACATGTCCTCCAAAAGGACAGATGTCAACCCTGCCTTATAAACTAAAAAGGGGCAGGAAAATTAAAAATGAGAATAAATTATACACAAGCTAGTTAACACAAAGTAGTGTAAATATACAACACGACGGGAATTTTGATGAAACTCGGAATAGAAAATAGTAGAAGTGTGAGTGGAAAACTCATGGAAATCGCCTTTCCTGTGGAAATACATGCTTTTGACATGGTACACTACAGGAGATATATAGAAAGGTCAAATCTTGACTTCCGCGCGACATATCTTTGACTTCAATTTCTGAGAGAGTGAAAACTGCTTCTCTAATGTAAACGTTGGTAAAGATATTAACTTCTTATTTTAGAAGCTAGTATTGTCTTAGTAGTGTCAGTAGTCATTAAGTAAAAGATGTGTCGAATTACAAAATCAAAAAATTGTTGTTTTATTATTGTGGAAATTTAGTATTTAAAAAATTATTGAGTGCAAAGAATTATTAATTATTAAAAAATTTTTTATATAAAAAAAAAAAATTTTTTTAATTCCTAACATAATCTATTTATTATTATACATATTTTTTCTATTAAACTCCTTTTAAAATGCAACTTGTTCCTTGCTTGCTGTGCTTGCTTGTATAATAATACGAGTGAATAGAAAATTATTTATTGAAATCAATATTCGGCCCATAACTTTTCCTATTATTGCGGATAATAGATTTCTGTCAGCGAGCGATACACGTGCTGTGTGTTCGCGGAATATTCACATGACAGGAAATTCGGTATGAATTCAATGGGTCATTAGATTAATAAGTTTCATTGATAGTACTGTTACTGCAAACAAAATATTCAAAGGATATGTAGACAATATTCCAAGAATGTATAATCAGTTGCATGTTATCAAAGGCAACGTTTTCATTACAGTTTCAAACTTCAAGAAATGCATCGTACACTATTTCATAGCTCTGATAGTGTCAATACAATGTTTCTTTCTACTTGATTATAACTGACAGTGCATATTCTAAAAATTATATCGACATTCTTGAGAAATGATTCAAAGAAACGTTTTGTTAGTTGATTTAAGTTTTGATGCAGAATATTTGCAGAATAATAGTGATGAGGCTATTAAAATAATGTGTTATTTTATTACAGTTTTCAAACTACATAATGCATGAGAATAATAGGGGGTCAACTAATGTATTAAATATGATATGAACAAGTAATGTCACTCCTTTGCATACTCATCAATGAGACATCGTCTCATTGCCATTTTCATGCTATTTCTGCAACTTCCAATACACGTCTTACCCACACCAGACACCCGAGATTAGGAAGGTGCAAATGTCTTTGCTTTGTTTCAAAGAGCCACGTGTTCGAAAATCGCCTTGGGCTTTAGTAGTTGTGTTTATTTACTTTTCATAATTCTATCTTCCACGAATCATAATTTTGACACCAACTTAGGTTGCTCAGGGTATCATTTGATGTCACTGCATTGCCTCTGACCGGTATGTCCTAGATTCGAATCCTGACGGTGGCAGGATTTTCTACATGAGCTACATAGCTAGATTGAGTTCAGCCGCTGTCTGAAAGAAAATTCTAGTTGTGGTTTCTCCCATAAACACCAGGCGAATGCCGGAGCAGTATCCTAACAAACGAGCCACGGACCGAGCGCCATCTTTCCTTCCTCTTCCTTGTCCTATCTTCGCCCCCTACTTACACGCACTTACACTTACAAACACTACACTACCTCACATGCTGAGAAACCAGACGTCTCAGAGCTTGTCCCGGCTGGGGCGGTGCCCCGATGGAGAGAGATACTTGGTTGAGGGAAACCCGCGGTACGACGTGTAAGTCGACGCCGGATCTCGCCATCTAGCTAGGGAAGATCACCGCCACATCCTTTGGTTAAACTTGCACTTCGCTTACGGGACTAATGCCATTAGCAGTTGACGCACCCCGTTTCACCGCTACATTCCGCTATTATACACGCACTACACTTACGAGACTAATGACAATTGGGTTTATTTTCCTAATTAAAATGTCAAAAAATGCATTTTTATTAAAGTCTCATCAAGACATTTTCCTGGTCAGCCATATCTGACATATTTCTTTATTAGCATTCATTCTACTGCTGTTGGTAAGAGCTCCAATTCTACGAAAGAGATTCTCAAACTTCTCAATTCTCAGATTATGGGCTAAAAGTAATTGAAATAGAAAAAAAGGTTTTTTATCTGAGAAATAGTGTGTAATACACAAAATAACTTTCAAAGATTAGTGTTAAGTGTTCCGTTCTTTCCAGCCTTGGTTGTATTTCTTTGTTACCAATTATCTCAGTGTGAAATCAGTTTGTGTGAAAACGAAATAAAAATCACATGTGAATTAACATTTACTCGTCTCAGTTGATATACCTTAAAAAACAAATATGTGAGGGAAATATCAACATCACAGAAATCATCAATCATCATTTCACAGAAACATTTTTTATGAATGAATGAATGGATGAATGAAATTACGGGCATGGCAAATCTCTTGACTTTTACTTTTCAAATGCATCAGTTAGTTGTTGTTTTTTTTCGAACTCGAATGTTATATTTCTTCATATATGTTTCATATATTCTTCTTCTATTTACAAAAACGTCATACGCAGTTTTTAACTGTTTTTTGACGTAAAATAAAATAAATAAAAAAATAAAATAAAAAATAAATAAAAAACAAATGACATCTGAAAGAGTGTATCGCGAACCTGCACAACTACTCGTAGACAACGAAGACTCCATAAACACGTATGATCAATGACGTTGCTGCAACACGGAGGCTACCCAGTTTGCTTATGTGACACATAAACTATATTCTTGTTTCTTAATAATTTTTAATGCACAATTACTACTCGCCTCGTCTTTGTACGTGGCGCAACTTCTACTTTTTGCTTAATCGGGAATGTATCCGACAGCATACGGAGGCTCTGATTTTCACAGCCTTCAAACTACGGTCTTTGCCTGTTTCTGTGAGTCGCAAATGCATGGAGAGAAATATGGTCACTTCGTTTTTTGAGATTGACCTTCGAAAGTCATCGAGATCATTCTGGCACTGTGGCGGGAACTGTCACACTCCGACAGCACACACACACACACACACACACACACACACACACACACACACACATACATACACACACACACACACACACAATCCGGCTAATCGGAATGACCAAGCACCTGATGAAAAGTAGAGGAGACAGGAATCAACAATATTACGTAAGCAGTGAGGTGGTGGAAAATATAGCTGCTGCATACTCGCAGTTCGTACAGCTCACACTTTTAGAGACCAGTGTCAGTCGACAGCAGTGGCATAGCGTGACTCGCGCTTTTGGGGATGCTCAACAATAACGCGAACTGAAAACATCATTATCTTTAATGTTCTCTAGAAGCTATGTTGTCGAAACAAATATTACAATATTTCAACAGATTTATGGCAGGAGACGTCTTGAAAGCATATTATGCAATGGTACAGCTTCAACTCTCATGTGTGATTGGCAGTGAGATTACTTGCGAATTTTCACATTTCTGACCAAAATAATATTTAAGTAAGAATTCAACTTCTTACATATTAATTAAGAATTAATTGGCAAGCACTATTTTTATCGTTTGTGCCCATGTCCAAGCAGAGAATCACAAATGAGTAAAAAGTATTTCGCTGACAACCTAAAGTGTACTGCGCTCTTATGCACAAACGAGCAAGTTGCTCATTAGCCTCTTTTTGTCAGTCGCATGGAGCTATGAATACATGGAGGTGGCATTACCACCTCTGGCATGTTCCACAAGTGAACCCAGTCCACCATATTGATGTGCCCAAAACACTTTTGTCAAACACGATAATAAATTAGTAGTACCCATTTTTCAATGGAATTTAATAATCTTCCTAGTATTGAAGAGTAAAACGGAGAAGTTTCATTACAAATTGTGAGGGTCACTGAAGAGTATTTTCAGTGCGTGTAAACCAAATTAACCTCAAACTTAAAACGTCAAGAATACTACATTAGTAAATGGACTTCTTCTACATTTGAGATTTCTCACAAAAAGTATGCAAATAAATAAAAACATAACACTGCTAACATTCTGAAGGAGCATGTGATGCACAAATTATTACGAAATATTCTTAGAATCAGTGTTGTCATAATATTCGAAGTCTGGCTACTATACCAACTATGATTAAAAAAGCGCATTATCTTACGGCACTGTTACTTTTTTATTTCACCATCTCCTTACATAAACATTAAGTACTCTCACCTGAAGTCAAAAGAGCAGGGTGCTAAAGTTTAAGAGTTTGTACGTGGTCCCGAAACGCAATTGATGTCAACATTGTACAAAACCTCGGATTTGTTTGTAGAAGACGTCAAAAATAATGTTAGTTATCATTTTCGAGATATCTTCAGTAAAAAAATATTCCTGCACAATTTACTTCTCTTAGGTGTGTTAGAAAAGGCGCTGTAATTGTTGGAACAGTGTGTTTCCACTAGCATAATCCTATCAAAATCTATCAAAATCCTTTTATCGAAAAAATGAACCAAGCATAACTTGCTGTATATCCTAGGCAGCCTGTTGTCTTTTCGCACAACTAATTCACAGAGACTTCCTCTTTAGTATGAAGAGAAAAAGTACGAAAAAAACGATATCTTCAAATTTTAGTATGATGTCCAAACAATATAAAGTAACTAGGGTAAAAGGTACAGTGATTGACCACCCTCCAGTGATTGGCCACTGCAGATATAATTGGAATTACCACTTGTTCTAACACCGTGTTCTAATGTTTTGCTTTTAAATGGCGCGAAGGGACGATTTCCGAGTATTATGTAATATTTACTGCGACCGCAAGAGTTCAATTGTTACCAATATGGCGGATGCTTGTCAGCAGTGCGGTGTGTGTTCACTGTAAGTAAAGATTTCTTAAGAGTTTCTTTAGAGACCTGATATTCAAAAGTTGTTTGTTGATTACGGCGGTAAGTAAATTACAATGATATGTCAGAAAGCACAAATCGTATTGAGTGACACTGATATCAGCTGAAAATGAGAAGCCTAGCTTTGCGTATTTGGTGGCATAGTGGGTGGCCAATAACTTTATCTTCGATAGTGTGTGGATTGTGTTATTGGCCACCCTGCTAATAATTGTTGATACATTGTTTTTAATTGTAATTTACGATTATTGCACATAAGTAAATCTGGCATGGGCCTGAAATAAGTGATCTTACTATACCAGAGAATCCGAAGCAAGAGTATGATGCGGGAGCCATGGCAAATACCACCAATGTGTTAAAAATAACGGGGTATCTGTGCGTTCTGCTGCAAAATAATTTGGTGCTCCCAAAACAAGTTTGCAGTGTCGTTTATGTAATCCAGATCACAAAACAGCTATAGGTCCTGATGCTGTTTTATCTAAAGAAGAAGAAGCCACACTTGTTAGATGGATACTTGAACTAGCCAGAAAACGTTTTCTAAGGAAGAAGGAAGATCTAGAGCCAAGCCCAATCGGTTCAACAACAACCGTCTAGGAGAATGCTGGGTCATGGCTTTTTTAAGAAGACATACCATAATCACTACATGGGCAAGCAAAGCAGTTACAACCGCTTGTCCATGTGCCAGCGAACAAAACATCAGAAGATGATATGAAGAAATTATAAGATGCATCGAGGGAAATAACTTGAATGAAGAAATAATTGATCATGGGTCATTATTGGAGAACAAATGGATGACAAGCGAGGTATTCTACGAGTATTTTTGAAATGTATTCCATCCACTTCTAGTTTTAAAAATGCCATCAAACTCCCCGTAATTATATTCGTAGGCCGCCAGAAGACACATCTGAATTAACTCGCAAATGTTCAAATTTGAAAATCGAGGATATTGTAATTTTCCCCAACAGCACAGATATAAAATATTACAGTGATGTTTAACCTGTTTCTTACAAATTGTGTTTTCATCGGTAATATAATTAATTAAATACATCGTTAAACTAGTTGTTTCTGTTAGATCTGGAGCACCGCGTGGACAGGGTAGGGCACATGCTCTGGGTTGAACGTTCGTCTTTCAACTTTGCGCATGCAATTTAATTCCCGTGACGCACAGAAAAGGCGCATCGTGCGGACGCGCCTTTTCGTTAATATTTTACGTGGGGATGCTCAGCATTTTAGCGTCCCCTGACGCTAGGCAACTAGTTGACTGTGTGTAGTGTGGATATTGATTCTCAGAAATTCGCCTATTGAGAAAAAATAATTACTTTGCAAGCATGATAATGTTAAATTAGCGCCCGGAAGTTCATGCATTTATTTAACCTAAAATTAGAAAGGCAAAATGGAAATGGTTTTCACTAAAATGTACTTTCAAAACAGGCACTTATTCTGGGTAAAGAAGGAGGTAAAAGCACAGGAAACATTAAAAAATGTCCATTTAAAATTAATTTAAGTAAAAATGAATAATTAAACTGATTCACACTTTTATTCTAACTCTAAAATTTACTTTAACACTTACATGGAACAAAACTACCTTTCTTTGTAATCTGCATTGCACATGACCATCCAGTATGATGACTATACTTGGGTTTTTCTAACGTGGCATCTGTGGGTAGTATCTCCAAGATGGAATTCGGCACGTCATTTTCACCCCCGCTGCTAGGGTCGCTTGATCTGTAACACTGCTTGAAATGGTCACGAGCATGCGACATCTTGCGGCAGGACCAAGAAAGACGCAAAAAGTCGTGCCGAATTCCATCTTGGAGATACTACTCACAGATGCCACATTAAAAAAAGATCAAGTATAAGCATTTATTTTACTCGCGACTCGTCTCTAGAAAAATGCTATTGTGGACCCGCTTTTGAATCTTGATATGGTATTAATGAAAACGGAATTCGTTCTTCGGACTTCGGTAATCGTCAGAAGGAAAGAGGGAACAAGAAGAAACTGAGAAGGGTACATCATGTTCAAACACCTCCGTACTCAAAAGTGAACCGAGGCCGTACACAAATATAGAATGAGATTTCTCGTGAGTGAACAAGTCTATAAGCATCAATGAAAAATATAAAATCTTCCCTAGTAACACTATCATTTTCCTTTTAGATGTTTAACACAACCTGACACTGGCGCCCCTGCGACCACAGAAAGATAATAGAGGACCGAGCCTTCATGTTTTCCAGGCTTGCAGGTATGTTTCCAGCTTCATAGAGATTGGTGCTAGAAGGGAAAAAAGGGAAAAAAGGGAAAAAAGGGAAAAAAGGACGAAAAAGGTTGAAAAGGCACCAATAAGGCAAAATGCCAAAAGTAGGGATCAGAAGCTAAAATATGCACAAAAAGGGGAAAAACTAATAATCTATTAAAACAACTCCAGCTGTATAATTACGTTTTCTAATAGTTAAAAGTCATAAAATTATAACAATAATAATAAAAAGGCATTTTGCCAACCTTCCAAACTCTAGTTATAATAAAATGTAAAATTATGTGTAAAGAACTCGTGTAAGAGTAATAAAAGAGCGAAAGAAATGAACCTATAGGTAATTATAATAAACATGTTATCCAAACATTTAGTTATATTATTTTTTATAATATTTTCACCGGTAGTGAAATAAATGTTTCCTCCACATCATTAAGGAGAGTAGAACTGGATTGCAATCGGTTCAGGCTACCGCTATATCTCGTCTATATGCACGAGCAAAGGAATACAGAAGTTTCTTAGTGTTGAAAAGCGCATTCTGGGTACATAGTTCTTATACTAGTATTATGGTGGAATGAGAGGTTCATAAACTCATATTTGAGCTGTTCTGAACCAACTGGTGGGATACCATCATAATTGCCTTTTTAGCTCAGATTTACTTATAACATTATGAGGAACACCGCTAATTTCTTCTATTTCTGAATTAAGAAAGCCGCCTCACATTTATGAATTGCAACGATGGACCGTATTGCGTATGGATCGTATTGCAATTGTCACGCTACATTAATATTAGCTACAACTCTGAGGAAAAGCTACAGAAGAAAAACCTCTTAAAGGAAAAGAAGGAGAGAGGAAAAAATATAAGGAGAGTACGAGAAGACAAGACGGGAAAAAGAACAGTGATTCGCCAAAAATATAAATGTACAATATAAGTGGACTATGGCACACATCGAAATTAGTAATTTAAAAAACAAGGAGATAACCGGTTAAAGACCGGATATATAGAAGTGATTGTTCAAATTGCAGATTGTGGCGACAGTCGTAAAATACCTGTCTACAACCAAATGAGAAGAAATAGAAGTAGAAAAGGAGTAAGACAGAGGAAAAAGAAGACAAAAAAAAGAAGTAAAGAAGACTGAGAAAATAAGAAGAAAAAGGAGAAGAAAAGAGAAAAGGAAAAGAAAATGAAAAAGGAGAAGAAAGAGAGAAAGGGGAAGAAAAACAAAAAATGAGGAAATGGCTTCGGGGGCGTGCTCTTGGCCCAGTGCCCCGCTGCATGCGACGCGACGTTGCGCCTGCGTTCTTCGTCCCCGTCTGCGCTCTGAGTGCACCAATGCACTTGCAGCGCTTATCGGCCGCCCGCCAGGGTGCCACAGGTCGCGGAGGAGCACCCCGGGCCGGCTCCGCTTCGCTTCGCCCCACGCCACGTTCCTTCCCCGCCCCGCCCCACGTTCCTTCCCCGCCCCGCCCCGCCCCTCCCCGCACTGCCCCGCCCCGCCCCGTCCCGCCTCGTCCCGTCCTGCCCCGTCCCGCCCCGCCCCGCCCCGCCCCGCCCCGCCCCGCCACGCAACGCCACGCCCCGCCACGCCACGCCCCGCCACGCCCCGCCACGCGCCGCCACGCCCCGCCACGCCACGCCACGCCCGCCACGCCCCGCCTCGCCCCTCCCGCTCCTCCTGTCCCTCCCGCCCCGCCCCGCCCCGCCCCCCCGCCCGCCCGCCCCGCCCCGCCCCGCCCTCTGCCTCACCTGTTTCGCCCCGTCACACCTTCCCGGCCTGCACCGCCCCTCCCCACCCCTCCCTGCCCCTCCCCTCCCCTCCCCGCCCTGCCCCGCCGCGCCGCGCTGGGCGATGCGCATCGTCGTAGAGCCACCACAGCGCAGGGAATGCGAGCGGGAGTTCCGGAAGGAATTTCAGTTCGGCGACCCAGCGGATGTCGACCCTCCTGGTGCAGAGGCTCAGAGCAGGGCTGGTCAAATGAAAATACAGAAATATCTAAAACTCCAAGGGACGTTGGCATAGTGAGAATGAGGTCGTGTGATTAAAATGGAAATATTAGATTGAACTGATTCCTGATTAAGTGCATCAAGTATGTAGTTATGGAATAAATGTTCACAATAGTAAAATAAACTGAATACCCGTTTGGCCCGTTTTTCACTTACTGCATGTATACAGCATACAGGAACATGTCGGGTACAAACAAGTATTTTTTTATTTATGTACGTAAAGACGCCCTTAGCTCCTTAGCGACCAACCATCTAATCAACGCTTTAAGAGCACGTCCATACCAATAGCCGGTAAAACGCTTGAGAGTCCATTAAAATTATTTGAGCGGACTCTCGGGTTTAGATTTTTACCAGTATATATTTCACCAGTATATATTTTATCAGTATATAAATCTTCGGATGAATTGTCCTACTTGTCCCCTTGTCATTTTTCTCCCATTTTGTTTCCTTGTCTTATTTTGTTTCCTTCCCTTTTTTCCCTTCCCATTTTTTTTTCCATTGTCCCTTTCACTCTTTGTCCCACTTCCCCATTTTCTCCCTTTCCTCCCATTTTCCGATTTTGTCCCCGTTGTCCCATTTTATCCCCTTGCCCTCTTCGTCCTCCTTTCCCCGCTTTGTCCCACATGTCTCCAGTTGGCCGTCTTCGTCCTTTTGATCCTTCCGCGCTCTGCGATTGTTATTTAAAATCGGCACACTGCATTGTACCAGCAACCCTCGCTACAGAACATCGTGAGTAATGGCAATTCTTAATTCACGAAGGTGTGAAACGATTATTTTCAATAACGAGAATGATTAGAAATAACAAAACACATTGTATGTAACACGTCCTCTATTAGTCTTTAAAGACTTGTTACATAAATAACTATTTCTCACTGAACCAGTCTACACACGAGTATCTTTGGGTCGTACTGCATGCGGTGGCCCACTGCAAGTGCCTGACTGCTACTCGCCTTCAACTAAACTGCACCCGATAGTACCGGAACACCCCCCTTCCCTTCTGTTGGACTGACCCCATAGATAGCAGGCCACGCCGGTTGCCAGCAGAAGTGCTCGGCCAGGCACGTGAGGTGGGCCGCTCACTTGAGCAGCGCTGGGTTAAGGGTACACAAATTGAAATATACAAATTGGAAGCATTAAATTAATTAAAGTCATTAGGTCAATAAATTGAATTTAATTATTTTGGAACTACTTAAAAACTGTTTGAAATGCATCTGCTATAAAAATTATATTTAAATTATATGTTCTTCAGAATGGCACAGCCTTTCTCGTTCTTTGTATCATAACCTTTTTAGTCTGGGATTTTTGGTTTTTTCCAACCCTATTTCCAGCTGCCTCCTACACTGATCAACAAGGTTTGTGGTTTTCACAAAGAACGTGATGTAGCAACATTTCAACACTACTGATTTCAAAACTGTAATCAGTTTTCGGTTACCACGTATGGTTTCATAGAAATATTTGAAATTCCTAGTTGAGGATAAGGTGCTTTGTGAAACACGACTAGATCTTCCAACCGTCCATAAATTGTATGTATGTATGTATGTATGTCCGTACTCATGTATCCTCCTACAAACAAGTTATCATTCAACGCATTTTAACAATAGAAAACAATTCTCTAACGTCGTTGTTGGACGGGCTCTTCTACTTTCTTTACCCTTAGCAACCGCGTAAGATATATTGATACGATAGACATTGATGCGTGTTATTATATATATATATATATATATATATATATATATATATATATATATACTACCTTCCAGCCGGTGGCGATGAAGCGTGAAACTATGAATGCTCGTGAAGCGAGCTTTGAATTCTCAGGAAGCAGGATCTTTCGGGTATGAGAAAGGTCTGAACCCTTGACACAATGAATTATATAAAATTCTGGTAAAATGAGCATATATTCAGTAAACGAATTACACAGTGGCACAAATATACAATAAGTATGTACTTTGCGTATATGGTCACTGCAAAGAAAACAGAAACAAAAAGAACAGAAATAACACAACCATAAGAGAATGTAGGCTCACCTTGACTGCCTGATTACTTCAATACCACTATTTACAATACTTTGCTTGACCTCCTTCTCAATTATTTCGTGTACCTCATTTAACTGTGGTTAATCTAAAGTTTTCTCCGTGCACGGCCCTTTAAGTGATTCTCTACAATTATTCTATTACAGACTTCACAGAGGTCAGCCTTGAGCTGCACATTTATTACAATGCTGTTAACTCTAACACAAGAATAAACGTGACACACACGTTACTAAATCGTACCCTTTACAAAATTACAGCAACTGATTATCCTGATATCATACAATGAAACAATACTTTCAATAAGATTACTTTACATTAATGAAAATTATAATTTACTTTAGAAAAGTTGTACAAGGTATGGCATTCAACGAATTTACTGGTGCGTACAGCGAATGAAATCAAAACTGCCGCTCATACGTTCGAAATATTTTCCCAGTAATTATTTGGAACTTTCACCTATTTTAGGACGCTACGCCTGGTGTTTAAAGCTAACAGTTTCCCAACAAATTGCCCATAGAAGTTGCCAGTTCTTTACCTCGACATTTCCTTCCCGCTCGCCGTCAGTTAACCTTGGGGTGTTCGGTCGCTCGCAGTCCTCGCCACGTCACTCGACTGGTCCGATGTCCCGCGGTCACACCTCTTCTTTCGCTCGATCTCAGGATGCCGCCACGTCCAAATTCCAAACCTTTCTCTCGTCCTCAGGCTCGTACCATCGACGGATTGGTCCAAGTCCTTCTCGCCTACGCTTGAGTGTTGGAGCCGTCCTTCTGCCGCGTACCCGTTGCTCGCGCTTCCAGTTTTAAATAACTAACGTGCTTGAATTGACTACTTCTAGCACTCGGCCGACATACTACACTTTTGAGCGTGCGTGGTCGTGGCGTACAAAATTAAATACTGGATTTTGTTCAGAGTCCTTCTGCGCGAATTTACTTCGATGATGAAACTATTTCAAGTTCGAGCAGTCACCACGCTTGCTTACTCGCGTAATATTAGTGCAAATGCTGTACATGCACTTTGCTTCTGAATTCTATCACTTATCACCGCGTTTCTTAAATCAGCTTTACTAAAGCAAGTAAAATTATACTCCTGCACTAACCAATTACTACCGCTGAAGAATTTAGTTGAGTCGCCGTCGCTGTCGAAGTCGTAAGAGAGCTCTACTGAGTGCGTCACGGTATTTATGCAACTCGCCTGAAACATTTCTGGAGGGTGAATTTTCTCCTCCTTCGCGCCCTCTCGAGAAAATATTATCCGCTAACTTTGGACATCGGAGTGCGAAAACCTGCGGGTAGATGTCGCCTTCTCGGACCATCGCTCCGCCGCGTACCTATTTCTCAGTTCTCTGGTCTTTTCTAGTGGCTTATGGTGGCGTTATGGGTTCGTATAACCTATATATATATATATATATATATATATATATATGCAAGAATCATTTGATGCATTACATACAGGATTTACGTTTTAGATATACCATTTAGAGGTTATATAATTTATAACGAGAAAAGACTCATCAATTCATATCTATAGGGGATCGAAAATACTCTTGGTAGTTTTCTTTTAATCTCTTACGTTGAGGATTTTGCTTACCTATGTGAAAATGAATAGCAGAAGGGATCTTTAATATTTTGGAATAGAATTTTACGGATAAGAAAGAGAAGTGGATGGGTATGGGTGTAATGCCAAGTTCAGTATGTAACAGCATATTCGGAATGTACAAAAGAACTTTCGTGATGGTCCGTAGGAATCTATTTTGGAAAATTTGCTTTTTGTTGATGTTTGTTTTGGTTGCGGCAGACCGGACTGGGGAAGCATAGGAAAGTATGCGTCGTATCATTGCTTTATAGAGGGGGTTTGCAACATGTAGTTGAAGGGGGATGATTTATTGAGAATAGGATATGATTGGTGGACTCTACTAGTCGTTAGAGCTATTCAGTGTTTTATATGTTGCACCATGTAAGTCATTTATCGACAAGAACTAGATATTTGACAGTTTTGTTGGGAGAGAGCCAGGTGACGTTTTGTGATTGATTTGTGAGATTTGGGGGTCTACGGAGGGCAAATATTTTTGCCTTGCTTTCATTTGGATTTATTTCAATGTGGCATTTTTTGGCCATGTTGGAAAAAAAAGTGAGAAGACGTTGCAGATCTTTCACGCTTTCTGTGCAGATTCAAGTTTGCAATTTGAGGAATAAAGTACGATATCATCGGCAAATGGACGGACGGACGGCAGACGGGAGGAAATGAAAGAAATTCTAATTTTTCTAATCTTTCTATTTTTTTCAGTTCCATTTCTCCTTTCTTTCTGACACATTTAATGGCACTTAAAAGGTTTCACCATACTCATACTGTGTAAACATGGAGGTAGTAATCGTTCTTAATTTAAACATTCACAGATATCGTGCAGTATTCATTCTTACAGAAAACTTGCTGTTTTCTAGGTGTGTGTGTATATATATATATATATATATATATATATATATATATTGTGACGTAACCGAATATTGGATTAAAAAATAAATACATTTATTTTGTTATTACTAGTTCAGAAGCGTGCGTGCCCCAACCGGGTGCGACCTAAATCACTTCGCGCCATCTACGCCGCTCCTTAGCGTCGCCGAGCAAGGGGTGTAGTGTTTAGATAACGCCTCCGAAACCTCAGGGACCACCGACCAGGCTCCACGCGGGGCGCGGCGACCGCTCCGTGTTTGTTTACGGAAGTGTGCGAGAGAGCGTTCTGAAAATTCCATCAAAGATACCGACAAGACGCGTAATCTGATTGGAGCAATATTATTTCGGCGTAGTAACTTTCGGCCAGTAAAACACGTCTTCCAAAATTTCTGTAGAAACTAACATTCATGGAAATTGGGGGAAAGAGGTTCGTGGGCGCTGAGACGCCTGAGGGCAGACAGAAGCGGGAGGTCTTTGGACAGAGAGGCGCGGGACGCCCAAGTCGTGCGGACACAGAGGCGGGACGCTCATGTTGTACGGGTGTGGGACGCGAGGTCATCCGAGTTGTGTAGGCGCTAGGATAGCGCGAAGTAGCATGATTAGAGTGCGATTTGTGGTATCATCGCACCGCGTGTCATTAGATTGAGAAAAAAGAACTTTATCTAGTAATGTTATTTGTTTCTCTGCTCGTTTACGCCGCGCCGTGTATCGAAGTTACGCGATTACGAAAATTACGATCTGTCGTCACCGATCTGTCGTCACCGCTACCGCCGACGTCCCAGCTGATGTCGTGGTTAACTCTACTCTCTTGAATGGGAGCAGGCTGCGAGAGAATCCACCTCCGCCCCTAAAGGCGTGCCGTCCAGAAGAAAGGGCCAGCTGTGTTGCCTGTTTGGAGGCCGTTCACCCCAGCGCGTCCTCCTGCCGCAGCGGTGATTCTAATAATCTGTCGAGCTCCGACAGACAAACAAACATTCATTACGCCCTTCAGGCTTACCTGGACTGTTGTCAACATTCAGAAGGTGCAGGCCGCGCATTGGCCCCCTTTTTTCTTTTTATTTGTTAGCGCATCTCTTTTTTTTGCTTTATTTGTTTTAAGTAATTTGATCGTATTAGTTTTAAGATTGCATGCATAAAAAAAACAAGGGTTTAAAAAAAAACTGAGCTCAGATAATAATGTCAATTTACCATTTTTAATTTCTCATTAAATTTACATTTTTGTCTTTAAACTTTCTTTCAATTGACCTCTGTCACGTAGCCACGTCGTCCACAACCTAAATTTCAGGCTCTACCCGTCACCTGAGCTAGCCGCAATTACAGCACAGGTAGGTGGGTAGCGTCGCAAATGGCTTTCCCAAGTGGGGCCCGAATTAGTATCTTTGATACCCCAGTAAAACGCCCTCAAATTTAATTTGTCTTAAAATAAGTATTGTTACTTTTGAATTACTGTGTATTGCTGCACGACAAATTAAATTTGAATTTTTATAATATTAAGCAAGAAATGGATGGAAGGACGTTGCTACGAGGTTAATTATTTGTGGACTGTTAATGATATCAGTTGGATTTGTATTCTGTTTGTGAGTGTTACTATTTTTGTCTTGTGTTGTGGAAAAATCTGTGCGCGTTTCAAGAAAAACTGTGAAATCGCATAAGTTATTCAAAATGCTGGACGAATCGGGTGTAGACGTGGGAGGTGATGACAGCTCAGGGGACTCAGTCTGCGCATGAAATCACCTTAAGTGATCTCATGCGAGTTCTAACAAACAAGCAGAGAATTATGAAAATTTAAAAATCGAATTAAAGAACCAGATTTCGGAAGTATGGGAAATGGACAGAAAATTAATTTGATTTTCAGAACACGAGAGAAAAGTGTCAGGAAAGATTTGATAGATTAGATAACTGTTTAGATAACCAATCCGCAAAACTTGTAAAATTGGAGAAGTTCGACCATGAAATCGGATCACTGAAAAATCAACTCGAGGGTAGGTGCGGAGAAATTGAGAACACCGTTGAGAAGCTAGGTCAAGAAGTGGAATTCAAGGACCGAAACGAAAGAAAATTTAAAAACCTACAGTCTGAAATTCACCAGAAATTACGAGCATGCGACAATAAAATAGAGGCGTGTTGTGAGTCAGTAAATGGAAACATTGCCGGTTACGGCCGAAATGAACAGCAAATTCACTCGGTTGGAAACAAAACTTCACTCTGAGTTAGTCAAATTCACGAAAGGGTGAGAAAATTGAAAAGATAGGTGATAGTAGTGAGAAGTTTCAGGAAAGAAACTAAACTAAAGAAGAAATAGATAAAATGTGATTAATATTGTAAGGAAGAAGTACAAAAGAAATGGAAAATCATCAATTACGAACGCGTCTGCTGGTTCTGGATTAAAATTTTCGTGGCTCCTCCTCAGAATCTTTGCTTTCTGGGAAATCGGACGAAAATCGAAAGTTTTTGGATCGTCCGAAAATTATATGAATTGACAAAGGGTACCGCCTCACTTAAAACCAAGATTTATGCAGGAACTTTTAGGGTAACGCCGCACACTGGCTCACTGCGTTAACACCTTTCCGCAGACTTAGAGAATTCCGAACTCGTTTTCTTTCACGTTACTGGGAGAGCAGCGACGTTACGAGTTCGAGAGAAAATTCTCGAGTAGATGGGATAAGCGAAGAAACCAATCATATTTAGATTACGCCATGGAAAAAATTTCGGCTATTAAACTATGTGATCCGACGACAGATGATAAAAGATTATCTGGCTCCTAACCCACACTTTCCTACTTACGTGCAAAACCTATTAACAGTGTACGATTTGACAATCTTGATCATTTCAAGAATTGCTGGCGCAATTTGATAGAACGCGGTCAAACCCTTATGAAGAAATTGGGACCGAAATCACAGGTTTTCGCCGAGGAAGATAATCGGAACAGGCAGTCGGGGCGCCGGATGATCAGGGTCAGAGGAATGGGAACAACTCCGTCCGCCACCAAACTCAAATGACCGTAATAATAACACAACTAGTAGGAATGGACATCAGATTCCATAAGACCGAGTCCGTCAAACTAGACCCGTTTGGGCTTTCTGGGTATCTGGGTTCCAAACGAATTATCTCAGAGATACCAATATTCAATCTGTGTCAGTCAATTATGCCTTTTTGACCTAAACGACGACTTGAATGAACCTGTCAGAGAACGAGCGAGAAAATGTCGGTTGTGGAGTTTCTTATTGAAAATCTTAGTGTTCAAGCTTTGATAGACACTGGCAGTGAAATCAGTGCAATTTCTAGGAAGTTCTACTCAAAACTATTAAGCGAGCGCATTCAATACCAACTCTGCCCACTATTAAATGTTTTGTTATTGGGTAGGAAGAAAAAAGTAAACCAATTACTATGCAGGCTTTGCTTTCTTTAAAAATCAGGAAATTTTATTTGATGTGCCATGTTTGATCATAGAGGATCTGAATTACGACGTAATACTTGGGGTTGATTTTTACGGAAAATAATGGAGTAGTGGATTTTTCTAGGAATCTTGTGAGCTTCGGTGAGAATAGGAAATTGTAATCAGGACGACGTGATGACAAATGAAATCGGCATTTCATGCGCGTCCTGGAGTATGGGGGATGACGTGAGTGGGGTCATAAGCCGTGTGCCGCATAATGACTTTTCTGACCACGAACGGTCCCAGCTGCAAAGAATGCTTCTCAAATATGTAAATGTTTTTGATCGTCCTGTACGTCCTATTAAAGACTTTTGCTTTCGAATTCAGGTCACCGATGATTCACCTTTTAAAATGAAAAATTATCCCATTCCACAGTCGATGAGAAGTAGATCAAACTGTTAAAACTATGCTAGCGAGGGTATAATTGAAAGATCTGTAACAGCTTATTTGAACCCTATTGTAGTGGTAAAGAAAAAGGCGGGGTAGGATTTGTTTAGATGCTCGACGGATCAACGAGTTACTATCCCAGAAACGAGGCACCTCAGAACACTGATGAAATTTATGGAAATTTAATAAAACAAAGATTTTTCGGCTTTAGATTTTCAAGCTCGTATTGGCAATTTCAATTCACCCAGACGACAGAAAATTCACGGATTTTGTACAACGGGTTGACGTACGTCTGGATAAGAATGCCAGGAAGAGGAAGCCCTCGTAAAGAACCCCTACCACTTTCACGTAGGTGACAAAGTACTTGTCAGGACCCCTAGAGTTAGTGATCAGCCTGCTGGATTATTCCATAAATTTTTTCCTCTATTTACCGGACCATTTGTTATTGAAACGATTCCGTGCCCAAATGTATGCCTCTTAAAAAGACTTGGATGGGCTCCCAGCAGAATACAATTTTATAATTTGCGACCATTTAAAGGTTAAACTATTCTGTAGATTTTATTTAAACCACTGATTGACAATCTCTGACATAATTCTTCGGTACCTTGGGCTCCCGGCACAGTTTGCGGTCTTCGTGTCGCTGAGAATTTTGATTTAATTCTTTTATTCTGATTAAATAGTAGTTAATAGTTCTTTTTTGCTTTTATTTAAGTAAAGGGTTGCGCAAATTTTTTTTCTTGAATATTGAATGTTGTTTTGATTCATTTTTTCTTTAATTATTCACAGTTATGAATCTAATATTCGGTAACGTTTTTTGTTTTTTCAACGAGATAAAACTCTTAATTTTTCAAAATTAAAATTCTTCAAAACTCGATTTTTATCTCTATCCGAAGGAGGCAAATGTGACGTAACCGAATATTGGATTAAAAATAAATACATTTATTTTTGTTATTACTGTTCAGAAGCGTGCGTGCCCCAACCGGTGCGACCTAAATCACTTCGCACGGCATCTACGCCGCTCCTTAGCGTCGCCGAGCAAGGGGTGTAGTGTTTAGATAACGCCTCCGAAACCCTCAGGACCACCGACCAGGCTCCACGCGGGCAGGCGCGGCGACGCTCCGTGTTTGTTACGGAAGTGTGCGAGAGAGGCGTTCTGAAAATTCCATCAAAATTACCGACAAGACGCGTAATCTGATTGGAGCAATATTATTTTCGGCGTAGTAACTTTCGGCCAGTAACAACACGTCTTCAAAATTTCTGTAGAAACTTCAGAACATTCATGGAAATTGGGAGAGGTTCGTGGGCGCTGAGACGCGCTGAGGGCAGACAGAAGCGGGAGGTCTTTGGACAGAGAGGCGCGGGGACGCCCAAGTCGTGCGGACACAGAGGCAGGGACGCTCATGTTGTACGGTGTGGGACGCGGAGGTCATCCGAGTTGTGTAGGCGCTAGGATAGCGCGAAGTAGCATGATTAGAGTGCGATTGTGGTATTATCGCACCGCGTGTCATTAGATTGAAAAAAGAACTTTATCTAGTAATGTTATTTGTTTCTCTGCTCGTTTACGCCCGCGCCGTGTATCGCAAGTTACGCGATTACGAAAATTACGATCTGTCGTCACCGATCTGTCGTCACCGCTACCGCCGACGTCCCAGCTGATGTCGTGGTTAACTCTACTCTCTTGAATGGGAGCAGGCTGCGAGAGGAATCCACCCTCCGCCCTAAAGGGCGTGCCGTCCAGAAGAAAGAGCCCAGCTGTGTTGCCTGTTTGGAGGCCGTTCACCCCAGCGCGTCCTCCTGCCGCAGCGGTGATTCTAATAATCTGTCGAGCTCCGACAGACAAAACAAACATTCATTACGCCCTTCAGGCTTACCTGGACTTTGTCAACATTCAGAAGGTGCAGGCCGCGCATTGGCCCCCTTTTTTTCTTTTTATTTGTTAGCGCATCTCTTTTTTTTTGCTTTATTTGTTTTAAGTAATTTGATCGTATTAGTTTTAAGATTGCATGCATAAAAAAAAAAAACAAGGGTTTAAAAAAAAAACTGAGCTCAGATAATAATGTCAATTTACCATTTTTTAATTTCTCATTAAATTTACATTTTTTTGTCTTTAAACTTTCTTTCAATTGACCTCTGTCACGTAGCCACGTCCGTCCACAACCTAAATTTCAGGCTCTACCGTCACCTGAGCTAGCCGGCAATTACAGCACAGGTAGGTGGGGGCGTCGCAATATATATATATATATATCGTTTTGGTCGATTCGATAGCCTAGTTTTGCGATGAACAAGTGTCCACATGTAGAGTTCTTTTGGTCATTAACCCACATTTTGATAAGTTATTTGTCAAGATTCCCTGATCCATTGAGAAAATACTGAGATCTCATATGTTTCTGGACAGTAAAGATGAATTTTATGTACTACATACCTTAAACGTCACATACAATTTTGCTATTTAGGATAAACAATTTTTCATTTTCCTCTTCTGAGGTCACGTTGTTTTCCGCAGCAAAATGCCGTCTTAATTCTTGCATTATTCTTTCCTAATTTCAATGTTTATCCACTGGCATACGTTCTTTTCTATTGATAGGGGCACAAATTCCGTTTTAGTTTACTAGCTGAATTGCTGAATGTTTACGGACCTCAAGAAAAATACGTAACGGTATTGTTAATACCCTTGCAAGCCTTTCTGATCCTTTATGCCCTCGGACCTTTTGAATACTTTATGGCTCTATGGCTCAAACACAACACAACACACACATTTTTATGAATTCGATTTATTAAAGTTACGATATAAGCAAATACAATAAATTAATGGCATAATGCTTCAATAAGTAAAATAGCTCGTTATAAGCGTTGTTTTACTTAATTGATATGAAAATTGCAATTTTGGAATGTTTCTGTGAATATACAATTGCCACTAGTCACTCATATTTCACTGTTACGTATCATGTGCTTTTAGAGACATAGTATGTGCTTCCTCAGTAGCTGTACTACTCGTAATAATAAGATGTATAAGGAACATCAGCTAACATTCTCGAAGTGTTATTTTTTTGGTATTATGACATATTCTAAATAACTTTTGGCCATAGAATCAAATAACCTAAATGTACTGTTTCATCGACGCAATTTACACTGTTATATAACTTTGGAATACACCATAAATATTTTCATATATTTTTCGAGATTTTACTGGAAATCGCTGTCCATGGTTTTGTTAGCTTCTGGAAGATTTCCGTTGGAACTTCACAATATTCTTTCATTTTGAACGAACAAATCAGTCCAATAACGATTATACAATTGTAATTAGATACACACTCTGCTTTGTTTATCTGACGTCATATTGACAAATGACTCTTACAATGCATCCTTTCACTTTAGACGTAAGAAAAATTTAAAAAATGTTCCGATTTCTCATATAATTCAGCAACGAACTAGTAAACCATAAAGTTTTGTAAGCACCGTGGGCGTTACTAGACGTTTGTGCCCCTCAGGCGACTTCCAACCCCTCGGGCCAGAGGCCCTCGTGTTTGGAAGTCGCCCTTGGGGCAAAAACATCTACTTAACGCCCTTGATATATAAATAACTATTCTAGACACACTAGAAAACGCGGTTCTTTCAGGACATGCATAGAATGCAAAAGTTCAATTTTTAGCACTGGTGCTAAAAAGAAGTGAGCTTGAGCTGAGCTCTCAAGTGTTCAGATAAATCTGTGAATACAACAAAGAAAACAAAATACTTTCAGATGGGCGCATTAACTTCGCTGACCTTAATGTATCATTAATTGATTTGTACGCGTTAATTAAAATAAAATGAAAGTCAGTTACGCTGTCTCTTAAAATAGCATATGATACACGCGGTAAAAGTTTGTTTTTTATTTCGTAATATTGCGACAGGCCGATATACCCCAATCGCATCCTTTTCCACTTACAAAATGAATTACCTTTACCGCTCGTGTCATAATAGTACATTATGAAACTATGATGTAATGATGGGTATTAATACACGAATGTGATATTACGATACGAGCGAGGTACGAGCGAGTATAGTAAACTTCACACGAGTGTATTCATACCCATTACATTGAGTTTCATACGGTACTTTTTCTACGACTAATGCTAACTTTTATAAGTTAAATTTTTACATCCAATCTCATCATCTCATAGCAGTTGACATGCAGGATCCAACCAAGGCCACCTAGCGGACAGCTCGCTACCCTTCCCTCAGATGGCTTTGGTGTTCCTGTCAGCATGCGAGAGAATTCAAAAGTTGCAGTAATAATTTCGACTCACCATTTTCGCTTTTTCTCTTATTTCTGGAGGTGCCAACTCCACGTCTAATTCACTAGAGAATTTAAACTAAAGAATTGGCCGGCTTTTAAAGGTAACCACACGGCAGCCACATGTAACACAAAATCGCTTGCGTTCAGATGTTAACGTCAGTCAAATGTTCCCTCCAATAACGATCACTGCACTAGTCAAATAGGTTTAAAATGAAATTTCGGTCTAATTTATTTTAAATAATATTCCACGTAAAAATGACTAATAATAAAAGAAATTAAAACTGAAAAGCATAATACGATATTAAATGCAATTTTAATGTTCAAAATCGAACGAAACATTTACGAGATAGATTCTCAATGATTAGTTAAGTATAAATACTTGGTTTGTAAACTTCTCTGTGATTGGTCAAGAACCTTTATCATAATGAAATCCGTATTGTAATGAGTATCATTATGCAACGGGTTGCTGCCATCAAATGACAAAATTATACAATGGGTGAAGAAAAAAACCATTCTTTGTCCTATGATCCCCATCAAAAGGAGTACCTCTCATTTTATATTTTCAGAATACATTTATACTCGTTTTGCGCCCAAATATCTTTCGTATCATAGCTACTTCTTTTGTAACTTATTGTTAGTATGTATGCATGTAAAGTTCAGATATTGTACCACCAAATTACGACACTTAATTGCAGAATTAATAATAAATCTAATCTAATAGATTTATTTACATAAAATGGTAACATGAAGAGACTTTCCAAAATTAAATATGAAATTTGATTCTAAAATGCAACTCGATGAACTTTTCATGTGAATGTTACTTTTTGTTACTGTTCAGGAGCGAACTGTGTGACAAGTTGCCAAATACGACTACGAATAGCCATCAACATCACACACAACAATCTCAGACTTCACCTGATTTCAAAGCTAAAATAGATACTCAAGCTGTCACTATAATTTTAGACCCAGCCTTTTTTCTTCGCTGAATATGAAGTGTCAATTTCCGAACTTTTGCTATTCAGAGTCCGTACACCAACATTACCACTAGAATGTCTTGTGTTCGTCATATGTATTCTGACAAGCAAAACGTTTGATGTGTGTTACGTTGTTATATCCCGAATCTTTTTGCCAAGTGACCTCTACAGTTTCCTGTAAAAACGTACGAAATCATAGAAAACTCCAAATATATTGCATCCAAACTTTTGAAAATGTGGTTACTTAATAAAATTTAGTTATGGCATTTTATTATCATCGACTAAATTGTCTATTGACTCAAGAAACGAGTAATGGACCATAAACGTTTAGGATATGTGCCAGAGTCCGGTTTTGCGGATCTCTTGTTAAATCGAATTCGTGGGGGCCCCCATAGACACGCATGTTTTTCCGTTCAAATTTGCTACCTCTCGTTCATAATAAAAAAACTTTTACCTTCACGGTTGTAATAAAAACTGACTGGAATTAGGATTAAGGGCAAATATATTCGTTATGTGATGAATCTCGAAAATTCTGAAGACAATGAGCAACCGAAGAGCGTCATTCAAACAGTTTTACCTGCGGGATGGAGATCATGGACACTCGTGTGACGATCGTGATCACGGATAGCGAGCAAGTCTAAAATGGTGCAAACAAATGTCCCGTATCTCGAACATGTATGGTCTCATTACTTCCAACCGCCCACATTTGGACGTCAGCTCAAGAACAACGCATGTGGACCTCCTTATCTTCGTACAGCTACAGCGATACTCCAGGTTCAAAAGGCCTTCCGCGGTCAGTTTCGCGGGTGACTAAGCCTATGTTTTTTAAAAATACACTTACTTCGCGGTTCCCTTGTAAGAAGATAAGTAATATGTTGTTTATTACATGGCACTTGTCAGAAAGAGTTTTTTATTTTGCAACACTTAATATAATTGATACAGTTTATCCCTTGAAGACTTTATCAACACATGTTGTTCTTGCAGGAAGATGAATGCCAAGAATTTGAAGTTGCATATGTGCACGTGTTGTTAGAAAACGTGATTAGTATTCGCTGATATCGGTCCACGATCATCATGTACACTTCGTGTTACCAACTTCAATGAAGCTGTGCGTTTAAAGGTTTTGACATCTGCCGTAGTTGGCTAGTGAGTGACTTACGTAGTATTGCGCAGTTTGTGAAATAATATCACTTAAGCGGAAAAGTCATATGGGAGAAAATTTATTTTGCTGTAATGTGTCTCAATTATTATTTCCATTACATTGATGTTTCTATGTTCAAATACAAATCTTGTGTACTATGTACTTACTTGGAGGTACGTGTGATCTGAGAGAAAAGTGTTACTCTAAAATTTGGAATTAGTATCCCCTTGCCTGACACCACAAGAAAGTAGAGGCAGCATAACCTGGAGATATCAAAATATCTCAACTTACAGGATTCCTATTTGTCTTTGAATGGATGAATTAGTTCGTTAGTATTTTTCAGATGTTTTGGTGTCTTAATTATCATTTTTAAATGTCAAACAATCTTCAATTTGATATTATAAGCTTTTTGTAAGAATGTATTGGGATGATACTCATAAATTTGCTTAATAAATTGTGAGGAATGTGGTGTGTTATTTATTTACATTTAGTTCTGAATGACGGTTGCTAATGTACCAAGAAGAATGAGCACTTTCTCTGGGAAAAATGTTTAATATAATTTGTAAATTTGTTGTTTGTGAAAACAATATTTGCTTAAATTTGACAGCTCAAAAATGCTCTCATTGCGATCTCTAGTCCGTGTTTTCCAAATACTCGTAATAAAACTTCTATTGTTTTCTTTTTATTACTCTGAAAATTAAGTAATTGAATTGGCTGGAATGCGTAAAAACACTCATGTGGAATATATCAATCTTACTTATTTCCAAAATTAAAAGTAAACTATGCGGCCGTGTGAGTGAGAGGTGACTAGGTTTTTGGTACTTTCCAAACACTTGGGAAAATTTCAAAAACAATTAAAGTTTCGATTTTAACTGAAAAAGGCAAATATTTCATTGTCTTATTCTGCATATTCTTATTCAGCGCGAACCGACTAGTGACATACTCATACTTGCATATTCAGCGAGTCTCTGCTTATGGCACACGTGACGTCCTGCGACAGCAAACCTCCAAGGAAGAAGCCGTCTCTCATTGTATATTTGTTATTCACGTGATGCGTGATGGAACAGCAACGTATTTGCAATTCTTGGTATGCAAAGAACTGTGCACATTATACACGCGAACGTTTTCTTGAGCCCCGGAATACCTACCGCCACTCCTTTGCCAACATTACTTGAATTAAAAATAAATGGTATCAACGAATACTACCAAATATAATAACCAGAAACGTTCGCTCTCATGTAATAGAAACTATTTTGCATCCGAAAACGATCTGCAAATTCGATATAAAATTCCTTGTCAAAATAACCGAACTCCCCACTCCTCGCGCAACGAGGGAAGCCAGGGCTCAAGAAAACGTGCGCGGATAATACCTACTATACTACGTTATTGTAGTGTTCATGAAGGCTGTTCTTTTTTATATTTATCTATTGCAATGTTATACGGGAGTACGAATATTTTATTTGTTGTCTTTGATCAGTCTGACGGCTACTTTTCGGAAAAACATTTCAAGTGTTGTGTTCAGTAGCATTTTTGCTACTGCAGACCATTAGTACGTTGCTAATCTCTTCATAAATTGCAAACGAACAATTTATATCTCGGGCATAACATCATTCATTGATACTCAGTTATTATATTATTGCAATAAATAAAACTATATTTGTGCAGGTCACACAAACGTGACTACGAAGACTAATTTTAACTTCATAAACACTTAATCTAAGGAAGCAAACAATCAATATTGTTTTTTTAATAAAGCGTGCAATAAAAAAATTATTACAGTGTGTTATATACAAAAATAATTAAAATACTTTTTTTTATCGGCATTGACTTCAAAGTTAACTTGAAAATATTGTTTTCGTAGCCATTAATTTCGAGCAAAATATTTTCGTTTGTGTCATGTTTCTTTCTCCGTAAATAAGGAAATCTAAATTTCTATTCAACTTGAAAACTTGTAACTTTACAATTCATTCTGATATCTGATGTATTTCACATCTGAGGATGTATCGAAAATGCACCAAAATATTTTTGGATTGTATCTTCATTGCATCTCAACAATTTTGTCGAAGTCTGCAATGGACTATTTGGTGTTTGTCTCTTTGATGTTCCTCTCTGCGAGCGAGATCTGTGTCCAAGCTGACATGTCGTTTATGTTTCTCATTTTGTTTGTCGTCGTCCTAGTTTCTCATTTAGATTGCACAATCCATTATCGTGTAATGCAAACGACTGCAACGTCGAAACTCAGAGCTGTGTATGTGAATTCAAATAGTCAGCATATTACCTGCTGTTTCTTGCGGTGAGAAAACGTTCTTCGTCAATCTCAGGAGCTCCCAGCTATCCCTGTTTAACTAAGACAGAATTCCAGTAGGTTAAGCGCTTTTGTAATGTTCAATTCTAAACTTATTGCTGTAAACATTTCTCTTCAACTTTCGATTCCGTATTTACTGCTTGGTTTATCTTCTGCTCTTTTTTAACGTTTTCTATGTACATTTTCATCTTTACAATTATATTTGTCATTTCTGTACTTTACGATATACTCGACAAAATCCCATAGCATTGTAATGCTCGTGCTGTTTATTTCCTATTTTTTTTTCTGAAAGCCAATGAAAGGTTAGCATTCATTATCTACAATACTAGATTTTAAAATCCATGCAGTTATGTCTCTTGTAATCTTATCATCTAAGTTTTTGTGAAAACTCAATATATGTTTTTGCCTTTTTGAAATTAAAAAATGTCATGAAAATAAAAAATATTATGCTGTAGGTTCAGAGGAGGTCGTTGTACCGTCTCTTGAAGTATTCTGAAGTAAAAAACACGAAGTAAGTTTCTGTTACAGTACTTTCATTCTCTTAAATAGTAGGTTTTTAAATGTTGTTTACTTTTTGTTCAATACACGTTTTTCAGGAGGTTTTGTAATTTATTTGAAATGTCATAATTTGAAATAATATTTCCAGAAGATAAAAAATAGGAAAAGGCTTGGTAAACGTAAAAACTTGGGGCTTACGTCGTTTTCTGATTACATCTTATGTTTTTGCTCACGTTTACGTTTATTTTCACCGTTTTAAACGTGTGTGAACTTTGTTGAATAACACGACTTCCATTTACGTTTCCATTCAGGTTAGGTTTACGATCAAGGTCCATAATGACGTCGGCTTAATGCAGATGGGCAGATCGCGATCTCGGACCTGAGATGAGTGGAGGACCACGACAACAGCCTAGAGGGAGCTCCACATATTCGGCATTCGCCTAGCAGAGAGCTACTGCTCGCTCAAGCCCGAAAAAATGTGTGTTTGGTGAATGTTCGCTTCCTTTGATGTGTCCAAAAGACCGACACGCAGAGGGTAGGGTGAGTACCAAATTTCCGTCACTCGACGAATAGAAAGCAACTTATCTCTTGTATTTTGGATTCGGCGAGCGGTTGCTCGCTACTCGCCGAATAACGAGTGTGTAGAGCCGCCTTAATGGTTGCTAACCCAAAAAAGAGAATATCGGAAGTGCACTTACACTATGTAGCTGCATATGTGGTAGTGGTGTGAATTTTATCTTCTAAACTTTTTTATTTATTTATTTAGTCAAAAAACAGTTAAAAACTGTATGTGACGTATGGGGGAGAAATCTGCGCACGATTTCTTGAGTTTCAGAGTCCCTTCCCAACAATTTAACTATTAATAGTTGAAAGATGAAATAATAATAATAATAATAATAATAACAAATTTAAAAAAGCGAGGGATTAACATTTCAGAAACTAGATATTTTCGTTGACAATTTATAGAAAACTTATTTTTAACGGTAAAGGAACAAACAGACTTGATTTTTCTGTATTGTTAACAAAATAGAAACTCGCCCTAGGCTCTACTACCACTACAAGCAAAAGGAAAGTTCAACAAAACGTGCGCATAGTGAAGCTACATTTACGTCCAGAAGCAAATCTAGGGGCCATCTCATCATTTGCTCAATGGATCAGGGAAACTGGACAAAAACCCGATCGAGATGGGGGTCATTGACCCGGAAGTACATTATTTGTTACAGGCATATTGATTCTTTTTTTAAATTATACAATGCAAATGTAAAATAATTCATTATTCTATATCTTGTTTTTGTTAAAGTAAACATTATTTTTCTTTTTGGCGATCAGTATAGTCTCTAATTGTATAGAAACAGTTTTGCAGCAGAAAAGATTTTACTTTTAACTTAAATTTGTGTACCAATTTTAATTGTTTAATTTCATCTGGTAATGCGTTGTAAAGTGACGTACATGTATTGTATGTGGATTTCTTGTAGTGAGCGGTTGATACTGACACTTGATGAAGATGATTTCTACGTCGAGTGTTGTAACTATAAATATCAGTATTACATGAAAATAAGTTCCCACCGTCAAGTAAGTCAGTTTTGACGAATATTACAGACTCATAAATAAATAGGCAAGGCAATGGTAAGATTCCAAGCCCAATGAAAAGAGGCTTGCTGTCTCGTGATGTCTTGCAGAAACCACTGCTTCAGTTGCATTAAAAACCATTGTGTAAGTGAATGTATGCGATGGTCTCCCTGTCGAGGTCGTCCCGCCGTTCAGGTGGGACTACTATGGAGCTTAGCAAGTCTCCTCATTCCATCCATCAGCTGACCTGAACAGTTAATATTCGGCAATGCAACAGAGTAGTGTAACGACATCGACAATAAAACATTGATGTTGCCAAACATTATTGTTCAAAATTAAAACATCAATTCCAATAATACACCAGTCTAGTACTATCGATGTTTTTAAATATCGATGTTTTGAAGTTGATCTAGTAACATCTAACGTTAAATTCATGCGCAACAAAATTTAGTTCGACAGAGGCTGTGTATATTAATCTATAATTAAAATTTAACTGGAAAAATTATTAATGCCTCTCCAAGCGCAAAATACCAGGAAAGGTGAAGGAAATATCAGAACATCAGAATCATCTCGACCAAGGGATAGTTTGCTCGATGAAGGTGAAACAAACCTCGTTCATTTCGTTCTAACGCATGAACAGACAGCGGTACAATCGATTATTATATTATATTTAACTTTTACAAAACTGAGACTACGGGAATTTTTCATCCAAGAACATCGAAAACGTAAAACATCGGCTTCAAAAAAATGTTTAAAACGTCGATATTTTGATATAAATATCGATAGTTTAAAAAGATTGGCATCGATGGCGCCACCCTTCTACAAAGATCTGCCGTAAGGCCCCAAAAGTGCTTCCAAAACTGCTACATATCTGGTATATATTGTCGCAATCATCAGCTATAAAGCTGGAAAAGAGCTTTGATAGCATAAAAGGAAGTAGAATTTCTCTGCCTGTAAGGGCCTTCTCTAATCTTCGTATCGTTCTTTTCAATTTTGTGTATTATTGTACTATGAAATTCGAAAACAGCTCTGGCCATTAACAATGTTTTAATAATTTCTTCACAATTAATTTCATAACATTGGGACGGGACTTTTAGAACATATCTAATGTAAAATTATGGTGTCATCGACCTATCTTCGCTATGTCGCCTACCAAGCAACCCGTCTCTCACAGTTATACCTAAATTTCAGGAGAACAGGAAACACGGTTTTCTGTCAATGCTTGTTGACCAACGACATATCCAAAATTCCAGTGTAGACATTTCCCCATCCCCAGCTAAGTGACCTCGTCAGAGACTAGGGTTCGCAATGAACACCCAAGTGAGATACCTGACGTGGTATGTTACAGTATACGTTCACCCCTAAAACACAGGAGCTGCGTTTGTTGAGAAACTAACTGAAATTAACAGACGTCCGTTTGAAGGTTCATGCAAAAATGTTTTACACTTCTACCCAACAAAAACTGAAATACGACGTGAACGGAGACATATGGATGAGTCATTAAAGGTGGTAAAAGCACACCAGTGTACTCTTCGGAAGCAATAAATAAATCCTTTACCGTTTTCTGAGAAGAACAGATTCCCGTAGAAAACGTATTGTAATTTTTTTTATTTCGTCGCAGCCTCGATATCACCACACTTTAGGCGCATTTCCAAGATTCGAAATGATGATGTAGACACGGGAAGTCATCGGTGAACTGCGAATTCACTCGAATTCTGTCGGTGAACTGAGGACCAGAGGCGCAACATCGGACGCGATTGCACGGCCGCGCGCAATCCATAGCTATTGTTATTTACACTACAATTTCTTCAATTTACATTTTTAAATTTTCATCGTTTGTATGTAAATATAGTATATTTTTTCTTCGGCAATACATAGAAATATCCTTGGAGCTTCGATACTGTCAGCAAACCTTCTGGATGTTATACTCGTTAAATCGAGAAGAAACCGGTGTACAGAAAATAAGGGGGTCACTGCAAAATACAATAGGAAACACTTATCCATCTAATATAGAAGTAAACTCTGGTGGATTGTTTAACCTGAAGTGACACACCCTGAACCCACAATCTGGGCTGTGTGGCTGACCTACTACGTAGAGTAAACGCCTTCTCACTGACAGCGTAGATGACAGTGTTGTTTGCAAGACAATTTACTCACCTCGGCGACCTCTCACGGGCGAGTTCGTACGCGCGGTAGTGGGCGTGGGCGCGGGCGCGGGCGCGGGCGAGGGCGAGGGTGCACGGATGGCGGGCGACAGCGCCCAGTGGCGACTGCGCATCGCCCGCCAACAAACTTCCCCCCCCCCGCGCGGCCCCTGGTCGGGTCGCAACCCCAAACCCAAAGCCCCCCGCTCGCCCGCGCTAACGCGTGCCAGTGTGGTGGAACATGGTCGACACAGACACACACAGTGCGAGTGATTGATTATTCCGTGTTTCCGGGCGCGTCAACGTATGTGATCATTAGTCCTGTAAGTGTAGTGTATGTTTTATCATGGGAGATGGCGGCGATCTTCCCCCGTTGGATGATATCGGGAGACGACCTACGTCGGCTAGCGGTTTCCCCATCCAGGTATCTCTCACCAGCGGGGCACTGACCCAGACGGAATAACCTCTAAGGTCCCGACTAGCCTCGCGATATATGTGGAGATGATGTGCTTGTAAGTGTGTAAGTATAGATTGAGAATACGACAAGGAAGAGGATGGAAAGATCGCTCGTGATCTGTCACCCGTTTGTAAACGTCCTGCTCCGGCGTTTGCCTTGTATTGTTCAGAGAAAGTTACGAACAGAGCAGCTGGTCGCTAGAATTCTTCTCCAAACCGCGGCAGAATTCCGCCCAGCTAAGTAGCAAGTGACAGAAATTCTACCGTCGTCGGGACTCAAACCTTAGGACCACCAATACTCTATGTGTAGCATTAAGATCGTAAGCGAGACAATGCGCATACATAAGACAATGCGCATAATTTACAACTATTCGTGAGAACACCCGTGCGAACTCGTGAGAATCACCCGCGAGGACAATCGGCACTTTTAAATTTAATGCACTAAAAGTGATAGTAGCTTTGTTTTGAAAATCAACATCCGACGTTTCTGACAACACGTTCCAATATGTCCTTAAAAAACTAAACCTCCAAAAGTATGATTAACTTCTACAAATTTCCCCCTATTTTGTAGATTATAACTCTTCCCGTTGACCAATATACCGGGTTTTGAGGTCTAGGATGCTTCGTTTCCGAATTATGGCATGGCTCGATGGCATTATTATGGCTCGATGACAACGTTTCTTGCCGCGTAATATGTGTTGCGGGTTGCCGGCTTTATATCATTCTCTGCATAAGTCTACACTCAACGTATTAAATCTGTTCGATACCCCCTGAGGGTAATTCTATATCCAACTGAAGCACGTTTTAATTTATGGTGTATAATAAATTGTACAGAACCGTCATATTTCGTTGGTGTGCTACTCGTACATCTTTAGGATCAGACATTTCACACGTCTTCAACTTACCCTCCGTATCCGACCATTCCCTGCTGGCGATCCCCAACGCTTTTCGAATCACTCTCCTCTCAGACGAAGTGTGGCGAGATTTGGAACCGCCAGACTTATTTTAACGCGCGGATACACGCGACTACCCAAAGCCACCGGCTAATACCTCACGAGCTCCAAGGATGGAGCATTGACACCCTAATATTTGAAGTATTTTCTAGACCACTAATTTGGGAGTCAAAGCACAAACATCGTCTTAATAGTTGTTTTATTACTAAGACTTTGGGGAAACAGCACGAGCAATGTTTACATAAATCTGTTTTTATAGCTTATTCATCATGATAGGTCTCCGTAAAGACACTTCTCTGAGACGATCCACGTAGCGTCACGCTGCAGGGCAGTCAAACTTGTTTGGGGAGAAATTTAAATCCAGAATGTTTCAAAGTGAAATTCAGTCATTGACAGGGTGAGGTAGTATTTAAATACTATTTAAATACTTGCATTTGAAATACATTTTGTATTTGAAAAGCTGTATTTTTGAGTTGTTTGGATATGTATTTTTGAGACCCATTTAAATACATAAAATAGTTGTATTTAAAAGAAGAAATACTAAAAATACTTCAATAAAAATAAAATTCGTGGGTCTTGTTTTTGCTTTCCTTCCAAATTTCTATATATTTAACCCAATAACCATTTTTTTTTTTTTTTTTTTTTTTTATTATAGCAATAAAAAACTAATACAATTATGTTTACTGTATTTCAAGTATTTTAGATACGTATGTTTCAGCAACTCAAAACCAAGTATTTTAAATACATATTTACAGAGTATTTTGGCGAAGCATTTAAATAATAAATTGAACGTATTTTGCCCAACTGTCCACTGGTCGTAGAAATGTTACTATTTTTGTGTCGTTAATTTTAAACACATGATAAGCTGAATGAATATTCAGTGATGTTGTACGTATTGTCATAACGTTCAATTACCTCGTGATTAACCCTTTTTACTTTCTCGCTTCGGAGTAGAGAGAAGGTTATGTAATGCAGCGCGAAAAAACGGCGAATTTTTGGCAGAAAAACTCTTATTTCAGAGCCTTAGTGACGAAAACATTTCTAAATCCAGTTGCTAAATTAAAAAAAATATCCTCTAACATGTGGTGGAGACAGAATCCATGTTCTGTGGTTCCCTGATACCGAAAAATCGAATGACGGTAAAACGTTTGTTCCTCCGTCGCGAAGGGGGGAAACAATACCAAAAGTTTTAATGGCCACATAAGAAATAATACACAATACAGGACATAATACAATACAATTAGACATAATACAAGATACAAACAGGAAACTATTTCATAGTTTATAGGAAACTGTTGTATTATATGAAGCGGAGATGTGACCTATAACTTTTGTTCAAAGATACAGTCACTGAAGAGACAGAACACGGTCAGTAGAGCTCGATTTATGCGAAGATCGTTTCAGGTAAGGTTATACAAGATAAGAATTTAAGTAGTGTAGGAAAGAACTGATGTAAAATCAACCATAATCGGAAGATAAGCAAATAAAACACTTCAATGGTAAGGTCATGTCTAGTGCATGCGGGACGAGAGATTGCCAAAACAAATAATAAGAATGGAGATAAAAAACGCCAAAATATTAGGGATAAAAACCAAACGAAAAGAAGCTGGTTGCCACCTGGAGTAGTTTTTTTTACATAAATATTTATATCCCAACTAACTTAACCTTACTTATCGACTTTAGACCTGAGTTAAGAGATAATAACAATGATAATAACAATAGCAATAGTAATAACAATAATAAAAATATTAAATATAACTGAGCACGTTGAATTATCATACTGCTTGACATTTAAGCGTTACACCATAGAGAAAAGACTTATATACCTCTTTAGTCTATGTCTATGGTCTAGTCTTTAGTCTATGGTTACACAATGGTAATGCCATTCTAATATTAGATGGGACACCGAAGAGAAAAAAAAAGATGAAAAATAAAAGAACGATAAGATGAAAAAGGAAGAAAATAAGAAACAGAAAAACAGAAATAGATGGCGAAAGGATGCGAAGAAGAAAGAAAATGATGAGAGAGAAGGAAGAAGGATGCGAATAAGAATGAGGAGGATAAAATACAACGTACAAGAGAAGGGGAACTAAAAGAAGAAACAGATGCAGGAGATAGAATTACAAAAGAATGGAAGAATCCGCATTTCCCAACCCTGAGTGACTCCTTGTTAGCCAAATATTCAAAGGGACACTCACGAGAGTTTACTCCCGAAAAATTCAAGTACTTCATTGTTCATAGTTGTTTCAAAGCTATATTGAATACATTTTAGCTGATACAATATTCACAGTAGTAACCAAAGTTATTTTTTAAACCTACGATTTCTTGAATGAAATTTTTTTTAAATCTATAAAACCTGAAGCGTTGATTTAAGAGAACCAATTTTGAATTTGTTTGCCTTATAATCGTAAAATTAAAATTGAAATTTACAAAGAAGTGAGACTAAGTTATGACCCCGATAACAACAACTATTAAAATTAATTGCATTTGTTGTAGAAAAGGTGCAATCTTAAAAGGAAAATAAAGAAAGCTTTACAGGTACTGAATTTAACTACGAGATGCGCTCAAGTTCTAAGGTCTCCGATATTTTTTTCTCAGGACTGGGTGCAGATAGAAACATGTAATTCGGCTTAAAATAGAGAGCCACTTTCTGTGTATGTGTGATAGGGTTCACAGTTGTGTACAGCTCAGAGAATTCTATCGACTGCCGTGAGAGTGGGCAGTGATTTTGATACCAAAAATGGCGACGTTTTCATTGTAAGAACAGCGATTCGTTTCTTCACTTCCATAGTGTGACTCACGTGTGTGTGTGTGTGTAATATATATATATATATATATATATATATATATATATATATATTCATTTGTTGCATCGTTGACGCAACGCGTCTCTTTACTCCTTGTTGGGTGTTGAGGGCATTCTCTGAAGTAATCCGATATTACTGAGTAATTACTAAATTAGTCAAGTCTCGTCACGTCGCAGTAAGTCAGTGCCTTTTATCCTCTTGGCCAGCGGCTCAACGCCGTTTGATTCCGGAATTCCTAGCCGGTCACCCAACCAGGAACCCGAGAGTCTCGAATTCGCTTAACCCATGTGACTTCACGGAACGTAATAAACGATTTCGGCTAGCAGCGCTGATTGGCCCATTTGCCAGTAATTACTTCTTAACATTTTTACTAAAAATATTAATTCACATGCATTTTATTCTATTTTATCTTCAATAAATCGCTAGTGCATTTAAAATGGTGGACAAAGAGAAAAATGATGTTGATTTGATAAGTAATGGAATTAACGGGATCTAACTTCAAAAGTCTTTTCAGAAAAAATGAAGTCTACACAAGAACCCCTCGGAATGACAAACCACCTATTAAAATTCATCGCCAGGTGAGGGAGACGTACGGTGATAGAGTCATGAATGTCAAGATGTGTGTTCTTGGGTGCGAAAATGTAAAGAAGGCCGAACGTCGTGTTGACACGAGACGACGCCACGAAGGGAACTTTCCTTTCAACAATTGTGACAAAGGATGAGATGCCATTTTTCAATCTTGAAACGAAGCACCAGTCACCTCTATGAAAGCACTCCTTCACTGCCCCACCAAAAATTTCGGGAAGTGCCAGTGCAGAAAAAAGGTTGCCTGTTAGATGCCAGACTATTAGCAATGTAAATATGTAAATAAGTAAAATTATGTAGCCGATGTGTCTAGGCATAGATTATAAGTCTAGTATTAAAGATTAATTTAGTAAGTACTCCCGTTACGTAAAACGGTAATCCGCTCTTCGTGAAAACTTCTTTGAAGTGGTTTGTCATTCACCATACTCACCTGACGTGGCTCCCAGCAACTTTTGGCTGTTCCCAACGATCAAAGACGCTATCTGTGGTCGCGCGTTCTCCAGGCCTGCCGCTATTGCAACGACGATTTCCCAGTGGTCGAACAGACTTCCAAAGAAGCATTCGCAGCGGTCAAGGAATGATGGGGGCGATGTTATAAGAAGTGTGTACGACTGCAGAGAAATTACGTGGAGAAATACCGTAACCTTCAATTTTTTAAATATAATATTGTGTGAAAAAATAAATCAGAGACTTTACAACTTGAACGCGCCTCGTATTGTCACTTGATCGAAGAAAAGAGCCACCGATTGTGTAATAACCTCCCTCCTCCCGACAGACCTCACGTCGCGGCGTCAATGTAATATACTCTGCTTTACAATCCACCTCTCTGGTACCACGACGCCTCACGTCGCTGGTGCCAATGTAATATTATATATAATCCCGCTTTTAATTACTCTCTTATAAAATCTCACGCCCACTATCTTGCCCTGCCCTAGCCCTAAATTATAATTGGGTGCCACATTATCAATTGCCCGTACCTCTGCTAGCTCGTCCTATTATCTGTTCCTTACCGTGTCGTAGTTCGCGCGTTCACTCCATACGGAGTTGAAGTAAGGGTCCGCTTTGTTCGTGCCTGGGTCAACATTCATACCATTACAAAAATAAAAAACATGGAATCACGGCCATTATGAGCCATTGGGATGCTCATGCATTTAATTTTGGACTTTTCTTAGCTGATGGCTCTTTCGTGAACACCATCTGCCCCTCCAACTTACAAAACATAACAACACAAATATATATAAACACCCAGGAAGAAAAACATATAAACATACACACTGAAAATACAATACAAAGAAAACAAATCTCATCCATCCATCAGAATGCGCATTCTGTCGTGACCTTATTTATTATCCTTAGCCTAATAGCATAACTTGGTCTTCGACAGAACTTCTTTTGAATGGAGCGTAAACAAACCAAAAAAATACAGTTTTTGCACAATTCGTGCCACTTCCCTTTTCTGCAGCGATGTCACCTTCCATCAGCGCCCGTCGCTGGTAGTTGTCACGTGCATTATTCACGGACGCGGTTCCCCGTTCAGCTGCCACCAGATCCGCTACGGTTCACTTCTCCGTTTAAGACATGCCAATGCATCCACGACTATTGTTTTTCTTCTTTGTCTTAATCGCGTCTTCCCTGAACGTTATTTCTATATGTCGCGATATTCCTATATATCTTTCGCGACGCTTCTATTTTCTGACACCTAATTTGCGTAGGTGTTTTCTATGCAGATTTTTTTTTGTGAATTTCTAACTGAATTTAACTAAATTCTCGATGCACTCGGTTTAAACAATTGTTCCTATGGAACCAAAATAGCTTATTAACGTTTTGCGCGACACTTCCGCGAAATTTCTCAAAAACTCAACACAACATTACAACGTGTGTGATCATCCTCAAATCCGAACTCATTCTGTCTGTAACCCAGTTCACATTGTTGGTCCCTACAATCCAAGTGACTGTCTTTTTTCCAAACATATGCCCATCACCATAATAAATGTTCAAAAACTCTTACATTTTTGCTGTTTTCGGGCATTTTGCGTCTTACATAAATTCCCCCCGCACCGTAACTAATTTTGCCCTGCTCTAAATATTTTTCCCTATAATTCCCGTAAGTTTGGCCAAAATCCACCCAAGCATTCACTGGATATTCAACAAAATTCTTCTTGTTATATATTTCCAGGAGTACAACAATGAGTTCCGTCTTTCATCTTCGTCATGTTATGCATGCAATGTATACCATTTATAATATTTACGGAACCCGTGGCTCGAATAACGTGGTTTTTGCTTTAAAATGTTTCTAAATTTAAGTTCCGTTCATCGTTCATCACACCTATTTCCGCCCCTTATGCTTTCTTGTATCACGCTTTTAATTATGGTTACGCGGCGCTGTTGTCTATTGTTTCTTTCATTTCTTTTAATTTCTCCTTGCTCACATAAAAGTTCCATGCCTTCTTGCGGGCTCGGCCCCACAGATCATTACAATTGTAAGAAAATTAAAATCTTATAAAAAATTCCACCACTGACTCACAAAATATGAATTCACTTAATCTCGAAATGTCAGACCTAAATGTTTTAATTAGCGTTTCTAATTCTTCTGCATTTTGCTTAAATAATGGGTAATACGTTCTTAGAACCAGGACCCTTACTACTTGCTCGACTAGCAGAAGTATAAAAGAAATATAGTGAAAATATCGTCCTAAAATGGATACGTCTTATCTTATTACAATTATTTTTGTGTTTAAATGAGAAATGAAAATAGTTTATAATTTAGCCCTCATCTCCTAATTTGGACTCCCACTTCTAACTTCATTTGGCACATATCTTTAACAAAGAATCCGGGAATTCATCTAAACCGGACGAATATTTATTTTTTAGTTTACCGATTATTTTGAGAATTTCATAAGAAGAAGTTTCGGAAACGAACATCATGTCTAAAACTTTGGGTGAACTGTCTGTTTTTGAATTTTGTGGCTGAAGACACTTAGTGAGATCGGCAGTCGAGCTTCATAACGTCGAGCCCTCATAACGGAAAAGTGGATAAACCTTATTTCTATATGTAATAAATTACCTCTAAAACGTTATGTAGTTAAAAAGTCAGAATCAGTGTTTTGTGAGCTCTTGATGGCGATAAATTGATTGATGGCAAAACATGTTTGTCCATCTGTTTTTCTCAGGCTTGCGTCTAAACTATTCAGCTGATTCTCTCCAAAATTGATATTCACCGATTTATTTAATGAATTCGAGCCCCTCTGAGTTTGAAATTCATATTCGGATGCGCGCAGGGGGGAGTTCTTTGAATGAAACCTCATTTTCAAATTTTTCTCAAAAATGGCTAAATTGTTTTAATTAAATTTTGAGCTCGGATAGCGTAAAGGTCGCCACAGAGAATGGAGCATTTTCGGAGAAAGTCTGATTTCTCGAAAACTGCATTAGTGCAAATTTTTTCGGCGTTTTCCTGCAGCTACAATATTGAAGATTGAATTTTTTTTAATGTAGTTTGTTATTTAAATACAGATCTTGAAATAAGGTCGTGTACAATTTTTCGGAAATATGAATAGTTTCTACTTAAATGTTACGCAAAATAAAGAAAATTTAATTTCTTTAGGACAATTATTGTTTCAAAATCGGCTCCAAATTTTTATTCTTTAAATTTTCTACTAATATCTTTCAAAAGACGGTAAAACAATTGGTGATAGTCTTATTTCTGGCAAATTGTTCTTTCGAAAATTGCAAAATTTTAACATTTGAATACTACAGAGTGGAAGACATAGATTTTTGCTGTAAACAAAACATTTTCTAAAAAATCAGCCCTTTATAAAGGTTATGAAGAATGCTTTAAAATAAAAGTAGTGTTTGCGTAATTCACGCTTCAAATCTATGCAATTTTTTGACGTAAAATAAATAAATAAATAAATAAATAGACAATAAGAGTTTTTATGACAAAAATTCGCCATTTTCCGTTTCACTATTACAATATTTTGTCTTCTTACAAAGTAAGTGCGAGCAAGTACAAGTTATTTACTCCTCGTGGGGTTCAATCACAATGTTAGTTGTAAGACTTCCGGAAGAATTTTAAATACATTTTGACGAAATAGTGGTCGAAAGCTAATTCTTTCTTAAATCCTGCCTTAATTTTCGCGAGAAATGTTGGAGGACATTTGTAGGTTGAAAATACTTCATTTTAGGTAAAAGCGAAAGGTGCCTCGTTTCCTTAAACGGAATTCTGTTTTACTTTTAAATTCAGTGATATGTTAACCAACCTATTCTTTCTTATTCAAATCGGTCGCTTAAAATAATTTCGACCGCAGTCGGTAGGACTCGAACCTACGCTCCCAGAGGGAATCTGATTTCTAGTCAGACGCCTTAACCACTCGGCCACGACTGCCTTGCGGGTGCTATGGTACAACAAGCTGATGAGGTAATTTTAACCATTGACTTGCCCCGTGCTTGCAAAGCAGGTCTCTTCATATTGTGCGTTGTGCCGCCACTGCTCTGACGCTCTGTTAACACTACGGTTACTTTCAGAGGACTGTACCAATCCAAACCATTTTCTGTGAATTTATAGGTGTATGAATAATTTATTGTAAAATTCATTTGACAATTTTGAAAATAATTTTCCTTTATAGTTTGTACTTCATTTAATTATCCTGTTAGGGTAATAATCGAAGGGGAAAGAAAATGGAATGTTTGTTGAATATATTTCTTAATTTTAGATGAGTCCAAGAGTGTCTTTTCATTGACCAATCCCCAAGACAATGGTCAAAATTACCTTATGAGCTTATCATACCTTGGCCACAAGCAAGGCAGTCGTGGCCGAGTGGTTAAGGCGTCTGACTAGAAATCAGATTCCCTCTGGGAGCGTAGGTTCGAGTCCTACCGACTGCGATGAAAAATATTTTAAGCGATCTATCTGAATAGAGAAAGAGTAGGTGGGGAGGATGAAAATATCAGTGAGCGTAAAAGTATGTTTGTCATTGTAATGAAAAAAATAACTTGTCATTTCTAAATTATTGGTTCTCACCTGGGGTTCCAATGTGGGAGATCAAATGAAGTTAGAAGTGGGAGTCCAAATTAGGAGATGAGGGCTAAATTATAAACTATTTTCATTTCTCATTTAAACACAAAAATAATTGTAATAAGATAAGACGTATCCATTTTAAGACGATATTTTCACTATATTTCTTTTATACTTCTGCTAGTCGAGCAAGTAGTAAGGGTCCTGGTTCTAAGAACGTATTACCCATTATTTAAGCAAAATGCAGAAGAATTAGGAACGCTAATTAAAACATTTAGGTCTGACATTTCGAGATTAAGTGAATTCATATTTTGTGAGTCAGTGGTGGAATTTTTTATAAGATTTTAATTTTCTTACAATCGGTGGCTCTTTTCTTCGATCAAGTGACAATACGAGGCGCGTTCAAGTTGTAAAGTCTCTGATTTATTTTTTCACACAATATTATATTTAAAAAATTGAAGGTTACGGTATTTCTCCACGTAATTTCTCTGCAGTCGTACACACTTCTTATAACATCGCCCCCATCATTCCTTGACCGCTGCGAATGCTTCTTTGGAAGTCTGTTCGACCACTGGGAAATCGTCGTTGCAATAGCGGCAGGCCTGGAGAACGCGCGACCACAGATAGCGTCTTTGATCGTTGGGAACAGCCAAAAGTTGCTGGGAGCCACGTCAGGTGAGTACGGTGAATGACAACGCTTCATGTTTTATAGATTTTAAAAAGTTTCATTCAAGAAATCATAGGTTTAAAAAATAACTTAGGTTACTACTGTGACTATTGTATAAGCTAAAAACTATTCAATATAGCTTTAAAACAACTATGAACAATGAACTACTTGAATTTTTCAGAAGTAAACTCTCGTGAATGTCCCTCTTAATATTTGGCTAACAAGGAGTCACCCAGAGTTGGGAAATGCGGATTCTTCCATTCTTTACTTCTATCTCCTGCATCTGTTTCTTCTTTTAGTTCCCCTTCTCTTGTACTTTGTATTTTATGTTTCTCGTTCTTATTTATATCCTTGTTCCTTCTCTTTTATCTTTTTCTTTCTTACTTTTCTTATTTTCCTCCTTTTTCCTCTTCTCGTTCTTTTAGTTTTTCTCTTTTTTTCTCTTCAGTGTCCCATCTAATATTAGCATTGCATTACCATTGTGGAACCATAGACTAAAGACTAAAACATAGACATAGACTAAAGAGGTATATAATCATTTTCTCTACGGTGTAACGGTTAAATGTCAAGCAGCATGACGATGCAACGTGCTCAGTTAAATTTATTATTCTTATTGTTATTATTATTATTGTTGTTGTTTTTGTTATTATTTTTTAACTCAGGTCTAAAGTCGATAGGTAAGGTTAAGTTAGTTGGGATTTAAATATTTATGTAAAAAAAAACTAATATTTTGGCGTTTTTGATCTCCATTGTTTTTATTTGTTTTGATAAACTCTCATCCCGCATGCACTAGACATGACCTTACCATTGAAGGTTGTTTTTTTTTCTCTTTTCTTTTCTTATCTTCAGGTTATGATTGATTTTACACCAGTTCTTTCCTACACTACTTAAATTCTTATCTTGTCTAACCTTATCTGAGATGATCTTCGCATAAATCGAGCTCTACTGACCGTGTTCTGTCTCTTCAGCGACTGTATCTTTGAACCAAAGTTATAGGTTACATCTCCGCTTCATGTAATACAACAGTTTCCTGTAAACTATGAAATAGTTTCCTGTTTGTATATTGTATTATATCTAATTGTATTTTATTATGTCCTGTAATATGTATTATTTCTTATGTGGTCATTAAAGCCTTTGGTATTGTTTTTTCCCTTCGCAAGGCTAGTGGAGACTAGTGAACTTTTGGGATCTCGAGTGCAATGCCTCGTATTTTTAAGGTGAACTGACTCTTATTTCAAACTTTTAAGGAGACTTCAAGCTTTGCTAGGTGTGTCCATTTGATGGACAGGCTCCACCCTTTAGTCAATGCGATTGATATGAAACGTCCTTGAGCCTGTTCAACGCATAATTTCCAACCCATTTTATTCCAATGTCATTTTTGATGAATTCTAAAGGCGCCGTTGGCGCTATGCTACGCGTGTCAAATTCAAGACGAAACTCCATTTTTGGATCTACGTACTTAACATAAAACATCGATGAGTTTTTATAATGCATACTTTCCTACGCATTTTATGCCAAAATACTTGCTTAAATTAATTATAAAATGAACCATCGTATTCGAACTGCAACTTCCCCACCGTTAGTTCTTCGGTTTCGTTTATCGATCCTACGACCACGGAGTCGATTCGTATCGAAAAGGAATAAGACCTCTTTATTCCAATATGTCATCTTCCTAAAGTTGGACTTTTTCTATATGCTTTTTCGTTTATAGTTGTTTCCAGTAATAGATATTAATGTGTACCTTAGACATTCTCGAGTGCGATGTCTGTTTAAATCAAACGTCTTTCACTGACAGTATGGGTGATAACCGATTACAATTGAAGTTAAAATAATTTATTAAATAAAATTTGACATTTCTTTGAGACGAATAACCCATTTGCTAGTCATTACTTCCTAACATTTTTACTAAAAATATTAATTCACATGCATTTTATTCTCTTTTATCTTCTATAAATCGCTGGTATATTTGAAATGGTGTACAAAGAAAAATTATGTTGATTTGATAAGTAATGGAATGAACGGGATATAACTACAAAAGTCTTCTCAGAAAAAATGAAGTCTACACAAGGCCCCCTCAGAATGACAAAGTTTCATCTAGCATTAAGGAAAGTTTACTAGAAGCATTTTGAAACATTGGCGGTGTGTAATAATGATAAACAAAATATGTCATCTCGTTCATAGAAATTTTTGCACAAATCTTAATACAAAACTGTATTAGTATGTTGTTGTCCTGATAATAGAAAGGTACAACATGTCAAAAAAATACGTTTAACATGTGTCGGAGAAGCTCACCTAGACACCGGATTTTTATGTAATTACATATTTTTGTCTTTCTACTTACTATTGTCTAATTTGTGATTTGGCGAATCGTTGCCATCCTAACACAATATCTAATTTTTTCTTAATATTTTTCTTTACATATTTTACATATTTTGGTATTTTCACACAATTTTTTTATTCTATCAATTTTCGTCTTTATACATATTTTTTATGAAAAGAATAATTTTCGGACCTTTTCCGTTATACGTGTACCAGTTCACTAGGCGAGAGATTCAGTTCCTTTGACAAGAGAAATTTTGTTCACCCTAAAGGATTCGTCTCTCTGCAATGTTCACAGATGAACGTTGTGATACCAGTCAGCATTTATGCGGTACATTTAAACGTTAGTTTTACACAAAGCACATAGTATTATTATAATTTAATAGTAATTCTATCACTGTATTACTAATTTATTAGTTCTCTATTGACCACTGCCGCTCCTAACCCACAATTCGACTAATTTTATATTACTAGTTGGTAAATCGGAAGTTTATGGTGTACACTTTTCCTTTGATCTAGTGAAGTGATTATTCGTATTTTACACGCTAGATACCTAATTTTACTGTCAATGAATTTACAACAAATTTTTTAACCAACGCATTTTGACACCAAGTGGTCGGCGACTTGCTAACGCATGTTGCTACCCGACGGATCCAAAAACACACAAATTCCACACCAAAAAACACACAATTTCACGCTGACAAAATGAGAAAAATGTATCATGAAACGTTTGTTTGGTTTATGAAACAATTGAAAATCATAATTTAGTACATGTTTTACATACATTTACATAATTTATTAGAATATTACATTCGTTGATTTATTTACGTCATTTTTCTACGCTTCCCCATTGGTGATTTTTTTAGTTCAAGTTCTCGTGTTCTTTGCTGAAATTGATGTATTATCAAATGTTAAGTGAAAGGTGGAATTGCCTGTTTTTTTTCTGCATTGTAAGTCTTTTAAATTTGTGCGTATTGCCTACCAAGATGAACAATTTCTACAACACATCGCAAAAATATATAATGCGAAGCAATAGGTGAGTTATTTTTCTAATGTCTATTTAGAAAATTTATTTATTAAGAAATTCTTAAATGTGAGTGTTCCCTTCAAAATAAATTCTCTTCAAAGTGAAATGTTATGTAAAACTAATATTTAAATGTCCCGCGTAAATGTTGACATGCATCACAACTTTCACATTGTAGGGAACCAATTCCTTTAGGGTGAACGAAATTTCTCGTGTAAAAGGAACTGAATCTCTCGCCTAGTCAACTGGTATACATATAACGGAAAAGATCCGAATTTTCAAAAAAATCAACATTTTTTCCTACAGTGAAGACGCGTGATGTTCTCATAATTTGGCGTGCCTGTAACAGTTATCTCAGTGGCGGGAAGTGCACGTCAGTGACTGAGATCATTTTCACCTTTGGAGTGTGAAAAGTATCACTGACGTCGCGGATCGTGACCATTAGCCCTAATTTCGGAGAAACATTGGCGATCGAAGCCGTGTAACCCTCCAATGAGAAGGTTTCATGCTGCAGTGATTGTTTTTTGGTCGTAGATAACGCTCGTTTGTACGGTTAATGATGTTAATATATTTCTTGCGTCTAGTCTGGCAGCAAACCTGCGGACCTGAATAGCAAATAGGTAAAGCTTCTACTATTGACGGAAAAGTTATACCGTGTCCATCAACTTGTGCTCTCCAAATGCATTTTAAGATGATTGTATTATTTTTAAAATTTGTTTAGGAAAAATTATTAAAACATAATTTTGTATACTGTAAATGTGTTTGATAATTAATGATTTTTAATATTAAATATTATATCCGATTTTACATATTTTTACTGTTTTCCTTTTTTATATTTATGTACATATTTTGCCGTTACATACAACATATTTTTCCGGTCTCTACGCATCAGTCTGAAGCACTGATTGATGAAAAGTTGTACGAGTTAGTGATAGGGTTTCGATTGGAGCTCCGGACTCGGAATGTCTGTGACGCGTCCGAGGTTAAGAACTAAGTACTGGGCCTTAGGGTCTCTTCCGGTAAAAAAAAAAGCATACTCCCCTCGCCCTTTCTAAAAAGTTCAAAAGTTTTAAATCGAGAACGGTAGCTCAGTGCATCAACAGATGTCACTGCAGTGCCTCTGACCGGGAGGTCCTAGGTTTGAGTGCTGACTGTGGCAGGTTTTTCGACACTAGCTTTTCAGCTAGGTCGAATTAGTCGCTGTCTGGAGAAGAATTCTAGTGGCCTGCTGCTCTGATCGGTAGTTTTCCGTGGTTTCTCCGATCAACACCCAGCGAATGCGGGAGCAGTACCCTATCAAACGGGCCACGGACCGCGCTCGATCTGTCCTTCCTCTTCCTTGTCCTATCCTCTCCACTTACACACACCCACACTTACACTAACATGCACTACGCTACCACATATTCCGGGAGACCGGTCGGGAGCTTAGAGCTTGTCCCGGCTGGGGCGGTGCCCCGCTGGTGGGAGACTCCTGGTTAGGGGGAAACCCCACTAGCCGACGGTAGGTCGGTGCCGGATCCCGCCATCCGGATCACTAGCTTATCAGCTAGGTCGAAATCAGTTGCTGTCAGGCGGATAATTCTAGTGGCCAGGTGCTCTGATCGGTAGTTTTCCGTGGTTTCTCCGTTCAACACCAGGCGAATGCCGGAACAGTACCCTAACAAACGGGCACGGACCGCGCACGATCTTTCATTCCTCTTTCTTGTCCTGTTCGCACACTTTACACACACACCCTTACACTAACTTGCTCTACTCTCCCACACATGCCGGGAGACCGGTCGGGAACTTAGAACTTGTCCCAACTGGAGCGGTGCCCCGCTGGTGGGAGATACCTTGTTGGAGAAAACCCTGCGGATCGACGGTAGGTCGGCGCCGGATCTTGCCATCCAGTGGGGGAAGATCACCGCCACCGCCCGGAGAAAACATGAACTACATTTACGGGACTAAATATCTCATTATTTGACTCGCCCGGAATCGCTAACAACCAATCAATAAATAAATCAAGAGTTTTAATTCCGCATTAACATATTTTTGATGAAAACAATTAAATTAGTAAAATTTCACCTCGAATACATTATACATGTACATCATCGTGATGAATATCTTTAGAAATTTTTATTTTTCTAGAAAGGCATACTTTCGGCTGTCGGATCATCCACAGCAACGGTGCCATGTGCTTTGGTTGTCGTATGCTTTCTATGCTCAGAAAGTACGAGTTGCGATTGTAGCTTTCATTGTATTGTTCATTTTGACTTTTATGTTACGATAAACTTGTTAACTTACAATTTCTTAAATTTAATTTATTTTTCTTTACAAAATTAATTTAGAATGTCTGAATTCAACAGTAAAGCGCAAGAGCGATAAAGTGCTACGTAGTAGGTAAAAACAAATGGTTATTATGTTTATAATACTTAATACTTTGAAGAGAATATTTTCGAACATGATTCGTACTCAAAGCCTACCAGGAGGTGACTGTCCGCCCACCCAAAGCGAGGTAGCTCGATTTCCTCTGAATCAGATCAGTTTGTTCCCGTATTTTGTCCTTAGAGGAATATTCAATATTTTTTTCGGTAATCAAAATTTATTATATCTCTTCTGTTAATAAGGGGAGAAGATCCTTGGCCTTCTTGCAATTGCATGTAATTGGCTGGAATTTTAGATATTACATTGAAATAGAGGCACGCTTTACAATTAATATTTATTTGTGATGTCTTGATGATACATTTCTAAACCCCAAAGATGTGAAAAGCGTAACAGAAAAGTTTCCTGCGTACTGAATTCTCATAGGAATAGCTTTAGATTCGAGAAAAGGGAAGAAATAACGCTTTCATGAGATTGGAAAGGTTCGAGACAAATTAATTGAGCGCGGAACTAGCGCTCCGTTCCTTTGCGGGATCCGTCGACACCCTTAACGAACACGCGTCACTTTTGGTTCATTCAGTAGAGCAGAAAAGCGCATCACTTGGCATCACTGTCGCCCCAATAGTACATTTTTAACCTCGGACGCTATATATAGAGGTCTGTGTAGTCAAGTGTGGTCGAATGAGTTCGCACGTGTCTGGCGGATGTGACAGCAACGAGTCAGCAGATGCCACTTCAGTGACTTCGTATCAGGTTTGATAGTTGCAAAGCAACCTAAAGTCGTGTAGCAGTCGTGGCCGAGTGGTTAAGGCGTCTGACTAGAAATCAGATTCCCTCTGGGAGCGTAGGTTCGAGTCCTACCGACTGCGGTGTATAATATTTTAAACGATCAATTTGAACAAGGAAGATTATGTTGAAGAAAATATCTCTGTTCGTTATAATTTGAATAAATACCGTTCAAGCACAAGTAACAACAATGCCAAAAACCTCAAATTAATAAACATTACCATTTTTAATTCCCAAAACATGTATTCAAAATAATTCAAATAAGATGAAGATTTGTGTATGTTCAAATTTAGAAATTAATTATGTATTTTACTTACTGTAGTGCACGGAGACATTCAATAATTTGTAATAAGATTGTCAGACATTAATATTAACTCAGCCATTACTTCGATATCATATTTTTTAATTGTTTTGAAGACATTAATACACAAACATTTTGTTTCTATTTTATTGTCTTGCTGCTGTCCAGAAGACTCATTTCAGAAGCACACGTCAATTTTCGATCATATCTTCTACATTTTTACTGCTCCTTGATTTATATTCAGTGCCAGAAAAAAATTATGCATCGGCCGGGAATCGAACCCGGGCCGCCCGCGTGGCAGGCGAGCATTCTACCACTGAACCACCGATGCTGATGTATGTGATACGGTCAGAAATTATTATAAAAAAATAAATCAAGAAAAAAATGCTTTTGAGGTGGATGTAATGGAGAGATCTCTGAAGCTCATGCCTCTATCCGTCTTGGGCCTCGAAATCTCTCAGTATAATAGTTGAATGCAGTATTTAATAGTTATTTACGACGCCTGTTTTACACGGTAGTATTTTCTGTAAAAGATTTCTTTTAGAAAACGTTTCATTAACACAAATTTGGTTAGCTTTAGATTTCACACGGTAAAATTCGAAGTTTTGTAAACAAAATTTATGAAATATTGTTAAACATGTTCTATTTTTATCAAATAATTTTAACCAACAACCAATCCGCATTCTCTAATGACATATAAAACAACGCAACTACTGCAAGGACCTAAGCTCAAACGACAAAACCTGCGCCACGTATGCGTGCGATCGTGGTTATGTTCACGTCTTCGAAAGAAGATAGGTTAAACGAGCATCGAAATGACCAAAGGTGTTAAGTTGTAAGTGGTTCAAGGAATCGCGCTTCCATATGAATATTAGAAGTACTTCACTTGAAAACTACCAACCATCCTTCGTGTTGTAATCGTATGGAAGGTGGGGCAATGTGGAATTTTCTTTTAAAACCCACAGATTTTTCGAGCTTTTCGGTTCTAGAACAAGTATTTTGTCGAGAAGAGTGTTGGCACTAGGGATGAGCACTAGGTACACAGGTAGGTCGAAATCAGCCGCTGTCTGGAGGATTCTGTCGGAGCTTGGAGCTTCCCGGCCGGGACGGTGCCCCTTTAGTGGGAGATACTTGATTGAGAAAAAGCTCGCTAGCAGACATTACGTCGGCGCCGGATCTCACAATCCTACTGTAAGGGGGCTTGATTGATTGATTTTTTCGTGTTTCCGGGCACGTCAACTCTATTGGTTATTAGTCCCGTAAGTGTAGTGCATGTTTTTTTTCTCGGGAGATGGCGGTGATCATCCCCCGCTGGATGGCGAGACCCGGCGCCGACCTACCGTCGGCTAGTGGGGTTTTCCCCCTAACGAAGGCTCTCCCACCAACGTGGCACCGCCCCAGCCGAGACATGCTCTAAGCTCCCGTGTAGTCGCCCGGAATATGTGGTAGTGTAGTGCATGCTAGTGTAAGTGTGTGTGTAAGGGGAGAGGATAGGACAAGGAAGAGAAGGACAGATCGCGCGCGGTCCGTGGCCCGTTTGATAGGGTACTGCTCCGGCATTCACCTGGTGTTGATCGGAGAAACCACGGAAAACTAGCGATCAGAGCAGCCGGCCGCTAGAATTCTCCTCCAGACAGCGACTGAATTCGACCTACCTGAAAAGCTAGTGTCGAAAATCCTGCCACCGTCAGGACTCGAACCTAGGACCTCCGGTCAGAGGCGCTGCAGTGACATGTAAGGGGGAGATCGCTACTATCTCCCGAAGGAAAAAAACACGCACTACACGTTCGTAACTAATGACCATAGCATTTGCCGCGCCCGGGATCACTAATCAAACAATCAATAAGGTCCCGCGTAGAACCATCATTACGATTTTTTTGTTATTGCCTCTGACACAGATTATATTGCCGAAAACATTAACTGAACAGATTTCTAATCACCGAATCTTCGAGGCTTTATTTCTAACGTTTATATGTGATGGCCATCCTTCGTCTGCTGCATTACTTCTTTAACGGATTTATTGTGAACGCAGCAAATCGATGGTGCAAAGGGGGGAAATATGAAGTCGTCAGATGAAGCCGAACCGGGGAGTAGGTAGACGCCAGCGCCACCCTGGGAGTGAACGGCCGCATCGGCAGCGGGAACCGGAAGAAGAGTCGAGTTGCGCGAGCATCACTTCTGTCATCTTGCAAGCTCTGTGGAATGTTGACTCGGCGCGGCCGCGGGCTTGCGGGCCCGCAGAAATCTCAATCGTAGCTGAATTTTAGTTCTTGTTCCTGGCGATCAAAGCTCCAACAGCGTTTAGTTTGCGAGTAACTTTTAGTATTAGGGAGATTTCAAGAGCGTAACGTAAAACATTATGAAGTTACCACGTGATCTGCATCTTGTGAACTGTAAAGACTTTTTGCACGTTTTGTTCTAAATGGAAACATTTACAAACTCTGACGGTAGTGTGTTGCTGACGCTAAATTCCCAAAATGCCGCATCCTCTTAATTCGCATTTGTTTAACTAGGGATGCACAAAAAATGATGTTGCTTGATGGAAATACAGCGCTAGCTTCGCCCTCTTCCGTCAGGAACAAATTTAATTTATCTTGGTCACGTGACTTATGACGCACGTCAGAAGATACGTAATTACTCTTGTTCGCTGGGGAGGGGAATGTGCAGGTGATGGGGTTGAGTTTTCCACTATGACTGTCCAACAATCACCTCATGAGAACCTTTCTTATGGCATTCCTGCGTCTCAGTTTCCTCATGAGATCCTTAAAGTAATAAATTACAGTTATTTCAATCAACATTTATTTCTTTGCTCCTTTTCCATCTTAAACTATACTTATATTCTCTGATGAATTAGTTGTAGTTATATTATGTAACTAATTTATAATGTTCATCTTTACTGTATATTTAAAAAACGAGTGACGTTAGGAGCGACACAAGTTCACATGATTGCTTTTCAGAATCAACATCCTTGATATCCATTGTGAGACTACGTGAGTGATATGGAGTGAGTATATCGTGTTTTCAGGCGAGTCAACAACTTTTGTTCCGTAAGTGTAGTGCATGTAATAGCTGGGTAGAAGCGGTTGTTCCTCTCTCGCAGGCCCGTGAGATCTGGCACCGATCTCCAAGTCATCTTGCGGGTATCTCACCTCCAGCGGGGCACCTCCACAACCGGGAGAGCTCTGAGCTCTCAAGTGGTCTCCCGATTTGTTTGTCAATGTAGCGCATGTAAAATTATATGTTGACATGGAGAGACCGGGAGCGATGGATCAGTACATCAACGGATGTCACTGCAGTGCCTCTGACCGGGACGTGGTAGGTTCGAGTCCCGACGGTGGCAGGATTACACACACTCTAAAATGCACCACACATGTCGGGAGACTGCTCGGTGACTTAGAACTTGTCCCGGTTGGGGCGGTCCCCATTGGTGGAAGATACCTGGTTAAGGGAAAATTCCGGTAGCCGGCGGTAGGTCGGCGCCGGATCTCGCCATCCATCGCGGGAAGAACATCGCCACCTCCCGAGGGAAAGAATGCACTACACTTACGGGACTAATGACCTCCTTAGTTGACGCGCCCGTAATCACTAACAACTAACCAAACAATCAACCAGCAAGGGGAAGTAGGCGACATGGATGAGGAAAGGCAGATAGCAGGAGGAACGTCATCCGTTTGTTAGGGTATTACTCCAGCATTCATCTAGAGAAACTACGTAAAACTACTAATAAAAACAGCCTGACGCTAAAATTATTCTTTTTTGACAGCTTTATTGTCTATCTGTTCAATCCAAAGATTTTACAGAGATATGCATGACATTACTATAACTGGGTTACGGCATAGCAAGATAGGGAATTCATTCAGTCGAATCTCCCTCTTACTTTGTTCCTTTTCTCAGAATTTAGTGTTCGAAATTTTTTTAATATTTATTTTGAATTTTTGACATTCTATTGTTTAATTTTATGTTTGAATGTTTAATAATTCTTTATATTCCATTTGCATATTGAAGCGTTTATGGTGGGCGTACTTTATCCTTGGGGTATCTTGAAATAATTTTAACGTCTTCTGCTGAACGATCTAGATTAAAGTTTTTAACACATTCCGCTTTTGGTAGTTTCTCAAGAAATTTTACTGATAGTCTTCTAATGTGGGTATTTAATTTTTCTATTTTCAATTTGTTTCTAATTAGTCTATTTGACACGTACAATGGTGCTTTAATTTTGCGTCTTAAAAAACTATTTTGAACTATTTGGATTTTCTCTAAGTTACATTTTGCGGCTCCTCCCCAGACGTGGCAAGTATAAGTAAGAGGCTGTCTAATAAGTGTTTTGAATAAAAATATACCACAGAATTCTTCTCTAGCATGGACATAACTACGACCAACCTATAGAGCTAGCGTCGGTTGCAAATCTTCCACCGTCGGAATTCAAATCGCAAGACAGAGATACACAGTGGCAAAAGCTGTTTCTCTGAGTAATCTTAGGTCTCATTCCCAATTTAAACTTAAACGTAAATGTAACGTAGTCGCAGAACCCAGAAATGAGTTATTAAATGAAAACATTCACAATGCCTTGACGAAACCGTAAGTGTATTCAAAGTAAGAATATGGGCCATTTTTCCCAATTTTCGTTAAGTTTACGTCGAAATACTTCCGAAGACGTCAGAGAGCAGCATGAAAGAAACAAACATGGTGGATTTCAGATTATGTTCAGGTTTGTGGTTATGTCATTTCATAACTTTTATGTACTGAACTAGTTTGCGAACGTTTGATGCGAGTAGTGAATTCAAAGTAAGAATTTGGGCCATTTTTCTTGTGACTTTAACTTGACGTGGCGAATAAAATAATTACGTTCGACAAATTACTTGTGAATCTGATACAAGAGAATCCTTGTTTATAAAATAAAGGACATAAAATAAAGGACATACCGCAGATACTCGCATTTATGTATAAAGCCAAATCGATATAAAAATCGAACTATGATGAAACTGTGGTGAAAAGATCTTTCCATCATGCTAGAAACGAATCGACAATCATTCAATACGTTGAAATCTAATTGGTTCAGGAGAAACTTACGTTCCAGCTTATGTGTGTCATTGTGAATGCTTGTTTCTACGTGTGGATTTTATTGCTAAGTTTATGGCATTACGTTACGTTGTGAATGAGACCTTAGCCGGTCGGTGTGAATCGAATTCAGAGCGCTTTGGAGATGAATCAGTTGGGATTACGGTGTCTTCATTGAAATATGAATTCGTACAAATGGGCAATGCACCTGTTAAAATCAACCACAGGTTACACACACCTAGCCTACTGATGACGCGAATAAAATCAATCGGCACCATCATAATCGATGAACGAAGCACAATCATGAATGCAAATGCTTGTGTGTACTTTAACTCACCCCTCAAACTGATACTACAAAAATATTCTGCTTGTGAGCCATACTTCTCAGTCCCTTGCGGCTCTACCAGTTGACTCGGCGTCCTTAGAAGAATTGCACTAAAGTAAACCATATGGAATGCATATTTCATTCCCTGTTGCAATGTAATATTTCTCGTTTGATGCAATTCTTCCGACGAAATTCTTCAATATTTCATTTTGCCAATCTCCATACTCACATGTTGGTTTTGAATTTTTCGGTTTTGTATTATTGTTGTTGGTGTTAAAATGGCGGAATACGAAATTCTAACAAAATATTTTAGTGGATTGGTATTTTTGACAAATATTATTTACAAGGATTATTTAGATGGCTTTTCATAAAAAAACGGTTCATTAACTCGAAATACGCATATCACTTCCTTTGTCATTACTCTCTTATTTTATTCATAGGAACATGTCGAAAATTGTCTAATTTGATTGTCAGAACTGACAAGAAAAATTCTTTGAATTTTGAGGATACAACATTTTCTTGAAAATAGCACAAATTTTTTTCTTTAAATGAAAAATAGAATGAAGTACACTTATAAAGATGTCATAGCTCCGATTTTCACTGTTAACATTGAATACTCGACAATTGCAAAAGTCTGAAATTTGTTGGAATCTTTCGTACATTATCGAAGATTTAGATTTTCCAAATAAAAATTTGTTTTCCACAATTACTTATTTAACTGGTCATGTACTTTTAAAAAATAATTGATCTCATGTTTAATTTTGAGTGAATATGGGCAATTTTAAAACCGACTCCATTTTTTACTAAAAAAAAAACTCCATTTTTTCAGCTTTGCCAATGATTTACGGTAATGTGGTAAAATAAATACGGAGGTATAAAAACAAGTAAAATATCCTCGAAAGACTGATTCTGAGGCCGGTTAAGGCATGAAAAGTTGCACGATGGAGCGTAATGCTTTGAGAGGGACGTAAAAAGTATTCATATAAACAGATTGATGGAGGAGGGGGACGCATTGAATTTAATTTTTTATTTTCTGTGAAATAATAATATTCAGAACTCGGGTATTAACAAAAGTCATATAAAATAGACAAATTAGAGAAAATAGGTAAACGAATAATAAGTCAGTAAAACCAATGAAAATACAAACATTAAAAATTATTTTCTTCTGTTGTGCAGAGAACATAGAACAGAAATGCCGACATGATGGGCATCAGTTTGAGTTATAATACGAAAACTCTCGAAGCGAACTGCGTTTTTGATGTTTTTGGAACAATCATGGAAGGGCCTACGGTGCAAGACCGTGTTAAATATTAAAGTTTATGCAACATTATAAAGCTTATTTATTGAATGCACGATATTGCTTAGATATAAATTGTGTACTTGGAAATGGGCATATTCAGCGGCCGGTGTCCGTACTAAATATTAGTCCGTACAGCAGCCACTAGATTGCGTGTGTATACATTCATTAAGCGGTTACCAAGAACAATGCTGCTGGCAGCCAACACGGGAAACATCACAATGCAGGGTAGAATGATCCCTGAAAAATTGCACCATGTTCGAGTGACCAATGTCGACTTTGGGTCCGGGGTAGGGAGGTCACAATAAAATAAGAGAGAAATGCCAAAAAAGGTTTCTTTTTTTTAATTTCTTGGACTAGTGCGGCCGTGTGAGAACTAATACAGCTGTAAACTTGTGTCCCTTTTTTTCCCCACCACTCTGTGAAGGGTTAAAAAGAGCTGTCTGCTCGTTGTTGACCATCCTTATCATGGAGGCATGTGCAGTGAAGCCAATCCCCAGAATTACAATAAAAAGTATCAAAAGATGTAAGTTTGTAGATAACTGATTGAGGAACATAACGCTATGCCCAAAGCTTGAAAACATATGGCTGTAGAACGCAACGTTTTCGAGTTGTATACGATCGTGAAAAAAAATTGGTATGTAGACGGTGTGCGACGGATTGCATTTGTTCCTGCCTGATTGATTGATTGATTGATTGATTAATTTTTTGGGCACATCCACTGTTATATTAGTTCCGTTAAGGTAGTGAGTGTTTATCTCGGGAAGTGGTGGTGATGCCTTTCCAGCTCGATGATGAGATCCGGCACCGACTTACCAAGAGAGGTTGCTTAGTGCATCAACTGATGTCACTGCAGTGTCTCTGACGGGGAAGTTCTAGTTTTGAGTCCCGACAGTGACTAGCTTGTCAGCTAGGTCAAATTCAGTAGCTGTCTGGAGGACAATTTCAGTATCCGGCTGCTCTGATCGGCAGCTTTTCGTGGTTTCTCCGATCAACATCAAGCGAATGATGGAGCAGTACTCTGACAGGCCACGGACCGCGCGCAATCTTTCCTTCCTCTTCCTTGTCCTATCCGCTCCCCTTACACACACACTAACATGCACTAACACATATGCTGGGAGACCGGTCGGGAGCTTAGAGTTTGTCCCGGCTGGGGCGGTGACCTGCTGGTGGGAGATTCCTGGTTGAGGAATATCCCGCTAGCCGACGGTAGGTCGGCGCCGGAACTCGCCATGCATGGGAGGAAGATCACAAAATGTACCTATTATACTGCAATAATATATCAATAACATCATCTATAGATGATGTTTCTTTCCCCCTATTCTGGATTAAGAACATCGAGTTCCCAAAACTGAACTACCAATGTGCAGACCCAACATGTACTTTGGTTTTATTTGCTGGATTCTCCTTGGATTGCGTAGCAGGCGTTCATGTGGCAGGAAATGTAGGGACATAAACGAGTTATTGAAATTATCATTCTCCATGTTCTTACGGCAGGAAGTTCCCACGATTCCTTCACGAAGAGCACGAAGAGGGATAATAGCCAAACTTTGTTACTGATTTGCGTTTGCAAATTTTTTTATTTCTCTGAAACGAATTATCACAATCATCACAATTTTATCAATTCTTGACAAAAATACTTATTTAATGTGTATTCAGAATTCTTACATATGGGTTAGGGTAGGGATCCCAGAATTTCAGAAAATGTGCATAGAATTCATTTCTCCCTTTCAACACGTCACACACGTTTTAAACTGTTTTTGACGTTATATATACACATATTAATTAATATAATATAATAATATAAATTATATATTATAATATATATATATATATATATATATATATATATATTAACGAATGAGGAAAAATGAAATATGCTGAACAAGAGTCGCAAGTACAATACGATGCGTGCTGGAGAGGATCTGAGAATACTTACGATTCTTAAGACGTTATCAAATATAGGATTTACATTTATTCACACATACTAAGCGTACATCGTGGATTTATGTGCAAAAAGTGAGTATCTTACGCAATTGTGCTCACTCTCTTTTCACAGTGGAGCCGTTTGTTTTCAAGCTCATTATATTTATTACGGTTGCACCGAGCGCGAGGCTAAATTTATCTCCAATTGCTCTATGCATAACAACACCGCTAGGCGTAACCACGGTGTCATCTTTGCACAAGACACAGTCTTTATCGACTAATTACTTCTTTGCCCTACACAACGATACTAAAGTTTTGAAGTTTTAAGTTAAAGTTTTAAAGGCACACAGGTAATATGATTACAAAATTGAAAGCAATATTAATATAGCATGTAACTTTACATGTTCCTTAACCAAACGACCTTCTCCTCCTAAAGAGCTATTTTAACGACGTTCGAGTCCCAAAATAATCAAAACTCTTCCATTTGAAATAAAACAAGGTATTAGTTTTCTACTGACCATCTGCCAAAAGAAATTTCATCATTTTTACCAAGAGATCAAGAAACAGGAATGTGTCATTTCTAATACGAAATGTGGCCCAACTCAACTTCACCAAATAAAATAGGATAGATAGCTCAGAACAACTAATGTAAAGTAAAATAATCTCAGGCTTAAAATAAGCCTCTTAACAAAATTTGAATAAAACAATCAATCCTTACATCAGTTCAACTGCATTGTTAAGAGTATCATGCTTTTCCCGAATCAGAATATACTTGGAATTACATTACGATTATATTAACTACGAAGCGGAAACCATACAAAAATTACATTTTTCCTGAATACATATCAGATTTTCTGATTGTTGACAATAAAAAAAATAAATTATCCGCAACGAAATGAATCAACGGCTACAACGTTAGATCTCTCCGTAACAGGCTTGCAGCCCAATCCGCTATGATGATGATGATGATGATGATGCGGGGAGTCAATGTGCGTCATCCGTCTTGGCTCGTGCGGGGGGCCAAGCGTCCCACGCGACGGGGTTCAGCAGCAGCCCGTCCACCAGCTCCTCCACCACCTCCTGCACGGCCGCGCGGTACGCCGCGTCGCTGCGCCACTGGCGCTCGTAGTGCGCGCTGCGGTCCTGCGACAAGACAAGGCACAAGACACGCCTTCCGTATACATCCGTAAAGAAAACAAACACTCTTGATTTGATTTGATTTGATTTTTTCGTGTTTCCGGGCACGTCAACTGCTTTGGCAATTAGTCCCGTTAGTGTAGTGCACGTTTTTTCTCGGGATATGCGCGGTGATCTTTCCCCGCTGGATGGCGAGATCCGGCGCCGACCTCCCGTCGGCTAGTGGGGTTTCTCCCATCAGCGGGGCACCGCCTCAGCCGGGACAAGCTCTAAGCTCCCGATCGGTCTCCCGGAATATGTGGTAGTGAAGTGCATGTTAGTGTAAGGGGAGAGGATAGGAGAAGGAAGAGGAAGAACAGATCGCGCGCGGTCCGTGGCCCGTTTGTTAGGGTACTGCTCCGGCATTCGCCTGGTGTTGATCGGAGAAACCACGGAAAACTACCGATCAGAGCAGCCGGCCGCTAGACTTCTCCTCCAGACAGCGACTGAATTCGACCTAGCTGAAAAGCTAGTGTGGAAAATCCTGCCACCATCAGGACTCGAACCTAGGACCTCCCGGTCAGAGGCGCTGCAGCGACAGACACTTTTGTGTCTCATTGTTTTCTTAAAATTCGAATCTGCCTTCGCCACCGCCGCGCTACCGAAATCGGTCGCCAGGTGCCTCCCATGCGGTGTCAGCTATCAGTCGGTAGCGCGGCAGATTCGAAATTTAAGGAAACAATGACAGACAAGAGTCTGTGTTTTCTTTACTTATTTATATATTGGATGGGTTGATTAGTCAATGTGCGGGATGTGGTTCTGCGTCAAGCCAAGAGACAAGGGTATTGCAATGTATTGGATTGAATGACTGATCGAAGTGTACGCTGCGGTTCTATGACAAGCACAGTACGATTACAAGGGCTTTTGTATGTATTGGACAGATTGATTGATCGATGTGTGCGATGTTGTAGTGCAGCATGGGAAACACAAGGGTTTTGAAATCTATTGGATTGACGATTGAAGAAGTGCGCGCTGCGGTCCTTCACTAACCAAGCCACAAAGGCTTTGAAATCTATTGGGGGGAAAGGGTTTTGCGGTCTTTTGAAATGAATGATAAATTGAAGTGCGCGTTTCGGTTCTGCGACAAGCAAATACTCATACGCTTTGCAATCTGTTGGATTGAATGTTAAATCGCCGTGCCTGTTGCTGTCCTGTGACAAGCAGAGGTACAAAGGCTTTGCAAGAATTTTTTGTCATGGGTTAATTATTTTTTGTCCCGGTGCGTAAATTGATATGGTAATTAGTGCTGTAAGTAAACGGCATTTTATGACCAGGAGGTCGCGGTGTTCCTCCTCCACTGGGTCGTGAAATGCGGCACCAACCATCACGTCGGTCTGCAGTGTTTTTTCCTTGCTGATATCTCCCAGTATACCCGGTAGAACTACCAGTCTGTTAATGTGCAAAAGAACCCTATAGTTTATTAGATTTTTTAAAATGTGGAAAAATGTGCGACATTCAATTCATTTTATTGAAAAATGAAAAATTTGATATCATTTGATATTATATAACCAAAGTGTGTAAAAATGATCTATTAGATAATGTTAAAAAAACATGGCGTTCGCGTATTCCATTCCAATAGCGTGAAACTGACCACCCACGTAGAGAATATACAATCATACACAATATTTCTGTGTTACATATTTAACAGGGGAAAAGAACATGGTAAATGCGCATTTAAAGCAGTGTCATTAGCTTGAACATGTGTAAAATCGATGCATGGGAGAATGGCTTTAGAGATGTCAAATAATGTGAGGGAGACTAAGCCACAGCTTCTGCCGATCTAGATCACTTCTTATGCTTAATTATTTCGTCGGCAACAGTCGTAATACCTGCGTGAGGTATCGCTCGTAGTCGTCCTCGGTGCACACGAGGCTCTGCAGCACGCTGCGCGGGAGGAGGTCCGCCGGCAGGTAGCAGGCGGCGATGACGCGCGCGAACGACGCGTAGGTCACGCACGACGCCTCGAACGCCTCCCGCGCCAGCAGCCGCTCCGCCGCCGGCAGCTCGCGCACCAGCGCACGGTGGTACAGCGCACGCAGCGACGCCTCGCGCTCAGCCCTGCAACACAGCGCAAACGGCCTTCCTTATGCAATTGCAAAGAGCTCTAGGAAATGGCGACTCGCTCACGCTAATATATTGAAGGAAGTGACTGCTGAGCTCAGCCCTGCAACACAGCGCAAACGGCCTTCCTTACTCAACTGCTAAAAGCTCTAGGAAATGGCACTCGCTCACGCTAAAATATTGAATAAAGTACTGCTGAGCTCAGCCCTGAACACAGGCAAACGGCCTTCCTTATTCAATTGCTAAAAGCTCTAGGAAAGGAAAATATTGAATAAAGTGACTGCTGAGCTCAGCCCTGCAACACAGCGCAAACGGCCTTCCTTATTCAATTGCTAAAAGCTCTAGGAAATGGCTACTCGCTCACGCTAAAATATTGAATAAAGTGACTGCTGAGCTCAGCCCTGCAACACAGTGCAAACGGCCTTATTCAATAGTATCATAGGCTTCCGCGGCCAGAGTCATGATCTGGGCTGTCAGTTGTGGTGGAGGTTTGGGACGGCCGAGGGTGAACATAAAGCCCTCTTGAAAAGGAAACTAGCGCACAGTTGTAGAGCGAACGAAACCTCTTCAGACCCCCCCCCCTCAAATCAAGCGCAAATGGTGAACCGTTCTTTCTCCTGTACTCCTTTGATCTTAATAATAGCTATGTTCTCAGGGACCCCTTTGCTGAAAGTCAAAATGGTACCCCTCATTGTCATTGCCATCCCTATTTGGGATCGCCGGGCATCCTCATTCGAGGCATCAGCCCAACTATCCCCCTGTGCGATCATCTCAGCATTTGCCTAGAGAGCACTATTGTCGCAGACAGAAATAGATGAATGGTAATGCACTTATTGTTATGATTGTTGCTGGTGTTTCCAAATGCAGCGGGATGCTCCGTATATCCATTGGCGTTGCATTTTGGCAGTGATATTTCAATCTTACAAACGTCTGCGTAGCATATTTCCGTACAGGAAGAAAATGTCAATTTTTTGTAATGAATGAAATTTCGCTTTCTTGAGCACTATATATCTAAGAGTGAACGAGGTTAAGGGTTTCGCATGATACTTAGGATCTGGTATTCTATTCCACTGGCGTTTCCTCACTCTGGACCTAGAACGTTGGCAGTGAAGGAAAGTGTTAACGCCCCCACTACTCTTTTTACTTACATATTTGGAGTAAAATTGGATTATGTAAACAAAATCCTTATTTATTTTAAATTATAATGTTGGAAGTTTGAGGGAAAGATAGTTGCAAAATAACAACAATGAAGATTTTGTATTGCAAAGATGTTTCTATTGCAAAGATTGGAATAATACACTTAAACGCATTTAAAAAGAATGCTTGACGCTTTTCCCATTCTTCAGTTCTCATTTTAAAACATAAATTCTGAAATTATCAGGTTACGATACGATCGTTCATTACTCAATTACTTGTTTATCTTTTTCAAACTACATGGAAGGAAAGCTACTATTTAAAATTATTGTTCCTCTTTTTCACCATGCTTATCACAATATAACATTTATATCATGAGTGTCGCAAAAGACGGCAACTCGCAACGAAGTATATCACGCTCACGGACGCTCGCTCTCCAGCAGGCTGTGGAATAGAGGTCAAAGGTCTTGGCAAGCTTTGTCCGTGAGTGGGGTGACATCGCGCGCATGCACTGCCGCTTCCCGATCCGTCCTGAAGACGTTGGAGGCATTCGCCAACGGCCTGAGCTGCGCTCACACACTGCCTGCGTTGCATAGACGCGTTGGTACCGATCTATGACGCCGATCGCATGGAAGACCAAATAAATTTTAAAAAATTCTAAATAGATTCAAAGGAAAAAATGTTTAATTTCTTTGTGCGTTCACACACGACATGCACACCCAAAGAAAATGCCACTGTTGTATTTCTCGAAATATATGAGTCTGGAAAGTTTTGTCTGCTTCGCACATCCTTTTTGTAATGAAGTGACCCTTGTTGACATTAACTTTTAACGCCAAAACAATTTGGTGGCCACTTATGTCAGTTAACACCGCGAATCAAATGTAACTTGGAAACATTATTCAAGATTTTTCACTGCACAATTTAGTCACTAAGCCACCACAAGACAAGGAATCGCAAGAAACCTCGAGAATACTTCTTGAGCAAACTTGACCCTCAGCCTCAAGCTCTGCAAGAGAGAGGGAGAAAGGATAGTTGCATGCTTACAGGCAATATCGCATAGTGGCTGTTGCAATTTTCGTGAAGTGATACATTTTGGCCCACGAAGGACTTCCACAGACAATAGGCATCCTCATTCATACATCTCCTGCTGTGTCTCCCGCAAGCGCATGATGCTGATGGTGTTGAGGCCGTACCTGAATGCGCGCCGCGTGGACAGGTGGAGGAAGGACATGACGTCGAGCGCCGGGGGGCAGTAGCGCGCCTGCTGGAAGTCCACCAGCCGCGCCTCCTCAACCGCCCCACGCGCGTCGTACCTGCAGAGCACGTTCAACGATTCAAAGCAATTAATGAAAACGCAATCAAAATAAAATTTAATTAATTAAGAGCTGCTAATTTAATTAATTAAGAGCTGCTTAATTTAATTAATTAAGAGCTGCTTAATTTAATTAATTAAGAGCTGCTTAATTTAATTAATAAGAGCTGCTTAATTTAATTAATAAGAGCTGCTTAATTTAATTAATTAAGAGTTGATTAATTTAATTAAGTATTAATTAATTGAAAATAATTAACTGGTTAATTAATTGATATTGAGGAGGGCCTTGTCGCAGCGCATGTGCCTTTCAAAGACTCTGGCCTGAACCTGGAAAGATGGTTAACTTCGAGCTACCAAAGCTGCCCCACCCTGCTACGGGTAGATGTTCCCATGGCATTCGGACGTATCTGAATACCATCCTAAAGGTGGCTTGATCACCTGGAAGGATACTACCAATACTGTAATTAGGGGCTCACTCTGTGGGCCTGAATTCCCCCGGTTAAGTATAACTCGCGCTGCCTTGTGTACTGCCAGAGAACCAGTACATCGCCGAGTCCGATACGCATTCATAAAAAAATACGTTTCTTCTCAATACTCAAAAGTTTTATTGAAAATTGACTATGACATCGAATTCAGTGTCAATTGCTACCGTTACAAAAAGTTTAAAGAAACATTTGGAAAGTTTTAAGAAAATTTTGTTTTCATAACCTTTTGTGAAAAATTGTTACGATTTGAATAAAACTTCGTCAAAAAAGTTTTCTTATTTTGAAAAATGTATACCTGACATTATTTCAAGTTATACTTTCGAAGAATATATTTCATTAAGAAAAATAACTTCAATTGGGTACTTCAAAAGGTAACTTTCGAAATACTACTTCTTGGTTTTAGTGAAAATCTGGCATGTGACATTTTTATTATAAGCAAATTTTTTCTAATAGAACAAAATCTTTTAAGAAAAAAATTGAAGGCATTTTTTGAGCAAATTTTAGTGTCATCATATAAAGTTAAGTTTCCTCAAAATAAAATGGTCCGTTTCAAATTCATGTGTCATATCATTTCGATCGGCAGTAGTTCTGGGTGATATTCACAGACAGATGGAGAAACAGACTTTTAAAAAACGCTCTTTCAGATTATGAATTTCCATTAAAATCTCCACATTGAATTTTTGCAGCCTTACATCATGTCCAATATACACGTAAGCAGGACTAGATTTCTTGCAGAACGCGACGAAAGGGTTCCGGTACCTCGTGAATACATATTATTAAGTTATATTATAAATATATAACTATTTATATTAAATTAACAATTAATTTGGGAATTGGCCAAAATTTTATAAATCAAGCACTGCATGTAAGTATAACCATACATGTAAAATTACTAGCTAAATATACGTTTTTATTAACTTTCCGACTTGAATTATTATTATGTGCAAGCATCACTGTTGGTTGGGGATCACGACGCAAGACCATATTTGAAAAGTATTTCTGGTAACATTTTTAACTCAAATAATCGATTTTTGTTAGTCATTATATTAAAGAAGCTTGTTTTAATTTTTAGTTAAATGTCTCTTTTATTTCTGCCTAAAATATGTTTTTATTTGAATTATTAACTTGGGAGTCATTTTACAGTAGAGTCGAAAATTGGAAATGATTTTAATTAATTAAACAATATTTATTTTAACACTTTATTTTTCATATTACAAACACCCAGGAATAAAAGTAAAGGAAATCCGCCGAAGCAATATAGGCAAGCAACACAAAGGTATGTAGTGTCCCAACCACCCTAATAACATCCCTGAGCTATCCTGCGAAAGGAGCCAAACATTCATTTATTAATCTTTGAAAAAAATGAAAAAAAATAATAGTATTTTTGTAATATAATTCGTTTCATACGCTTAGGGATTAGATCAGGTGATCTGGGAGATCATAATCCACGACTAATTATTCGATGGTCGCCTGCATTGCTTAAAAATCCATGGATGGTAGAATTATACTGAACAAATGTGTCGTAACGAAATATTCTCTGCTTCAAAGAAAGTTTCATCTCGGTTGCACAGTTCGAACGTTTACGGAACTCTGTGCAATGGGAATCAAGGCTTTTCGAACGGTACGCCGGACGCGAAGTACAATCGCCAGACTGCACAATCCCGCGGCGTGAGCTAGCCTGGCCATCTTCGGCGAAACATACGAGTACACCGTGTCCACCGTGAACTTCCGGCCTCCCCAAAATTGTGTTCCTTCCTTCGAGCCTGCCTCCGAATGTGAATACGCGAACGTACTTGAACAAAACGTTGCCGACCCAAAGGTCTCCGTGGCAGAC